>CM053588.1:204516928-204532263 GCA_028646515.1 Pseudochirops corinnae | reverse complement strand
GACAGAGGGCACAGGATCAATTGAACAGGAAGAGATGATATTTTAAAAGGCGAAATTGTAAGATGGGAGAGGAATAGAATGAGAAGAGACAGGGAGAGACAGAATGGGATTAATCATCTCATATAGAAGAAGCAAGGGATAACTGTTATAATGGAGGGGAAGAATAAGAAGGCAAAAGGGAATGAGTCTACCTTATTCTCATTGAATTTGGCTTAGAGAAGGAATGACATAAACTCTAAACTGGGTATCTTGCCACACAGGAGAATAGGGGGGATGGGGATGAGAGGGGGGATGATGGATAGAAGGACAGGTTGGGGGGAGGGTTGTTAGAAGCACACACATCTACACAGGGACAGTGAAAAAGTAAAGAATAGAATAAGTGGTGGGCAGGATAGGAAGGAGGGAAATATAGTCAGTCTTTTACAATATGTCCATTGTGGAGACATTCTGCGTAACTACACATGTACGGTCTGTATTGAATTGCCTGTTTTTCCAGTGTGGGTGGGTGACAAGGGAGGAAGGGAAAGAATCTAGAATTTAAAGTTCTAAAATCAAATGTTAAAAATATATATGTGTATATATTATTATTATTATTTACATGCAACTGGGAAATAAGATATACAGGCATTGGGTAGAGAAATCCATTCTACCCTACCAGAAAGTCAGAAGGTGATGGCGGAGGATATAGAAGAGAACAGATTGGGGGAGGGGGTATATAGTGGAATTGCTGTTTTGGGGTGGTGGGTAGGGGGAAAATGGGAAGAAAATTTGGAACTCAAAATCTCATGGAAATGAATGATGTAAACTAAAAATAAAGAAAAGTTAATTGAGAGAAAAAATACATCTCTCTTTTTAGTACCATTTATTTTCCTTTTTAATTATATGTGTTTTATTTTAAGCATTTAAGAACACTGTTCTGAGGAGTTCATAGGCTTTACCATGATAACAAAAGGGTTTTGTTATCACCAAAGTTTTGTGTACATCTGCAATAGACAAAAGCAGCAATACCGTAGGGTGGAAAAACAATGAACTGAAAGTCAGGAGACCTGGCTTCTGTTAAGTAATTCTGACTGTCTTTAATGAGTTGGAATACCTGGAGCAAATTACTTATTCTCTCTGTTGGCTTCAGTAAAAAAAAATAAAAGAACAGGAGATTGGACTAGGTGATCTTTAAGGTATATTTCATAATTCTGTGATCATAAAGATTTTTGTAATCAGGCATAAATAGAAACATGAAAAAAGGTAAATTGAAAGCAAGAGAAAGACAAGGAATTATAAACAAACTAAAAATCAAAGCAGAAAATAAATTGGAAGTGACAAAAGTAAGAATAAAAATATATGTTGAAAAAAACTTTGGCAATAATAAAAGCTATTTATTCAAGTGTAATTTATCTTGCAGGGAGGGAGGGATGTACATCTCAGAAAGAACTGATGTATGGCAATTATACAACTAATTAAAAATTGTGGCATTGAGAAAAACAAGCGTGCTCTATTTGTTCCTTCATAAATTGACAGAGATTCATAGGTATTAGAAGACAGGAATTTGGAGATCACGTTATTTATACTTTTTATTTTTCAGGTGAAGAAACAGCCTCAAAGAGGTAAAGTGTTTTAACTAAGGTCACAAATACATTAAATTATTGCAGATTCCTATTTTATAAAATTTGTGGATGGATGTAATAGATTTTGGGTTATTTTATAATCCCCTAATGTTAATTATTCAATTTCTATAGTATTATACCTGCTATAAAGTACTGTATCACAGTATGATGTAATAATATGACCTGAAGGAATTTTACCTCATTCTCTATACCTTTTAAAATACCTGTTGAACACAGGAAATCTTGGGGAAGAGGAGCAAGACGAAAAAAGATGTAGGGAACCCTTTGGGCATCCTGGAGTATGTTCAGTGATAGTTCTTATTCAAGAGTGTACAGTAATGGCAAGATGAATATAATTCATTGCTCTCATTTTGGACTTGAAGGGAGGGTTTAGATAAAATCAACACAGGATCAAGAAGGATCAACTCACCATATGCCATGGACAATTATTTAGTAGCTCCTGAGGACAGCAGGTAATGATGAATTCTGCTTATTGACTGGATTGCCGGGGTGGGGGGGGGGGTTAGGGTGTCTTTGTTTCTCTACTTTGTTTTGTTACTGAGGAAACTGTATGAATTCTTCCCTTCCCTCATCCTTTGAAGAATGGGAATGCATGGGCAGTTTCATACTACAGAAGAATGGATGTGGGGAAAAGGAGGAAAGAGATAGAATTATTTATCTCAGCTGGGAGTAAGAGAGTGTCCTGGTGTTAACCTTAATTTCAAATACATTACAACTGTAAGTATCTGTCATTTATCTGAATTATTTGGGTATAGAGAGAAGATGCTGACAAAATGAGTTTTCCCTAATGGAGAAGGCAGAGCCAAGATAATTATAGCAAATAATATTTTTAATATTCTAATCTCCAGGTTAGAATTTGAGGAGATATACGAGGAGGAAGCATCCTTTCTTAGTAGATAAGTGAAAGAGAAGAACAATTGGCAGCCATTAAAAAAAACAACACAGGTCAGATTTTGAGCCTAACCAACAACTTATATTTCTTCTGCCTGCTTTATGAAACAGTTTTAAATTTCATAAAAGCTATGCATTGTTTTGATTATTTCACATATGGTTAATATCACAAATTTCAGGGAGATGCCAGTGTGACAGAAATAGATAGGGTCAAGCTTGAGTGTGAGACATACAAAGGCCACCTAGATGGTGTGTTTTAAGAGGTTATAGATGGAAAGAACATTAATGATCATGTAATTCCAGTCATCTCCTCATATAATTTTAAAGATATTTATTGTTGTTCAGTTTTTTCATTCATGTCTGACTCTTTGTGACCACATTTGGGATTTTCTTGTCATGAATGTAATGGAATACTAGAGTGGTCTGCCATTTCCTTCACCAGCTCATTTTATAGATAAGGAAGCTGAGGCAGAGTTAAGTGACTTGCCCAGGGTCCCACAATTAGTAAGTATCTGAGGGCCACATTTGAACTCTGGTCTTCCTGATTCCAGGCCTAGTGCCCTAGTTATTGTGCCACCTAGCTTCCCCAAAAATGTTTATTATTTTACCATAATTGTTTATGTCCTTTAGATCTTAAATAATCTTACCTGTACCTCGCTACTCCATAGACCCCTTAAATATCTCTTAGGGTCTATTAAAGTTTCTCAGCATTTGCCTTACCAAGTGTTAGTTCACATCTAGTTGAGAGCAAGACCTTCCAGGTCTTTTATATATATTTATGTATTTATGTATATGTTTGTATATATGTATATACATATACATATGTGTGTATATGTTTATATGTATAGGTCATCATTAGAGTGTGTTGGTAGGGATGAGAAAAGTGCCAAAAAACACCCCCAAACTTTGCATATGTTTCTTTCCCAAGGCAGCTCTTGTCTGGAAGAGCACAGATCTGGAAATTCTGGATGTTATCAGATCCTAACACACTCTAAACCGAGTCTTCTGTGTTGGTTCTTCCCTTAATTCCCCTGCAACCTGCAAACTACCACCACCCTGCTAAAACAATGGATTGCATTATCATACCTGCCCCTAGTTTTGGGGATGGAGTGAGAAGAGGTAAATGAGGCAGCAGAGAGTCATTTGATTTTCACATATTTCAGATATACAGGCCACTGTACATCTCAGATCAGAGCAACAGAATGTCAGTTTCCATGTTCTCTTAAAAGTAAAGGACTAAATTTACCCTGAAAATGCAATCAACAGATACCCAATACAGTTTTATGATGTACTTTCTGACAATAATGACTCTCCGAGGAAGAAGACAAGTGATACTAGTTTACACCTCACAGTTCTCATAGATGGTCTTTCCTCTCTTCATTTTGGGAGACTTTTACTACATACACCGGCACTCAATTATGCAGAATGACTCTCTCATGGTTCTCTCTTGGCCATTTCTGAATAAACCACAAATTTTTGAGCCTCCGGTAGAGCATTTAATTTTTATCAGTGACCAGATTTTCCCATTTTACAGGTCAAGAAACGAAAACACACGAGGATAATTTCCCTGTCTACTCTCTTGCCCAGCTGCATCTGGCCTGGAATAATTTGCTTTATTTTGAAGCTCCTCAAATTGACTTCTCTTTTCCTAAAGAGGATCAGTAAATCAATATAAACTCTAGGTTGTAAGAAAACTAGCATTAAGTTCTGTCTCTCATTAATGAAGAAAATGGCACTAAAGATGGGTTTAGTTTTCAGAAACTTATTTATAAGAGGAGAAATAATGTGGGTATCGTCCAGGGTAGAAATTTACTTTTGTCCTATGTTTTGGGGTAAGGAAGGTGGGAATCCCTTTGGAGGGCATTACATTGCTCTGTCAATTATCCCTGGATAAATAACATACTTCATGAGGGTCTTTCTCTCCTTTCTTCCCTTTCTTCTCTCACTTCCCTTATTTCCTCCTCTCCCTCCTTCCTTCCTTTCCCTCCTTCTTTTCCCTCCCTCTTTCCTTCCTCTCTCTTTTCTCTTTCTCTGCTTCTTTCCTTCCTCTTCCTCTTTCCTTCGCTCTTTCTTCTTGTCTCTTCCTCCTTCTCTCCTCTCCCTCTCTTCTTTCCTTCCTGCCTTCCTTCTACCCTCCCCTTCTTTTTCCATCCCTTCCCCAGAGAGAGCAAACGACTTGCTCAAAGTCATGTAGAAATTTTGAGTGGTAGGTTTTGAACCCAGGACCTCTGACTCCAGAACTAGTGCTCTTTCCACTTTATAACATGGCCTTCAAACTATTCCCCTTTGATTAATTTTATTCCCCAGGGGATTCAAAAATCAAGATAGCACCTATTAAATATTGATAAGAAGCAGTTCTCTTATGAAGCTGTAGTTTATTGGGTGGACCTCTTTAATAGTGAAGCAATTAATACATGTCATCTTGAATTTATCTGGTGCTGTTCTGTGATCCCATCTAAATTATTTTCACAACATCTTTGTGAGGGAGGTAATGACTGATGTTATCCTGTCGTATGATTTAAAAGAGCAAATGGGCTCTAGGATTAGGAAATTAGGTTAGAAATAAGGGATGTTATCTCTAAGATTAAGAAATTGAGAAACGTAGAAGAGAAGCAAATTTTCCAGTGTGACATAGTTTACTATATAGCTCAATGTTTCCTGAACACTGAAGCACTACTACCCCTTTATAGTGGAAAAACAATCTCTCTTTTGATAGTAGTTATACTATTGACTGCTTGAGAAAACGTAAGGATAAAGGATAAATTTAATGTAAAAACAATCTCCCTTTTGATAGTAGTTGTACTATTGACTGATTGAGAAGACGTAAGGATAAAGGATAAATTCTTTGTGTGTATAGAATGACAAGACACCTTACAGCTACTACATCCCTAGTCCTTCTTCCCTCCCCAAGGATACCTTGAATATTCAAAATTAAGGAAGAGTGTTAGGCTTTTACCCAGGGCACAGAAATTTAGAGGAAACCAATAGTATTTCCACTTTTTTTTTTTTTTACGATGAAGAAACAGATAGGCCTAGTATCTAGTGAACAAGAGTAATTATTTAAAATAGGAAACTCATAACCCAGGTGAGCTACAGTTCCCTCCCCCTTCCCTCTCACAACAGATTTGCCTGTTTGCCAAAATTGCTAGTTAGGAATCCCACAGGTTGGAAACCACCAGCTATTATCCACAGTTTTCTGGACTCCTGGTACTTTATAACTTTGACAGCAATGTGTCCTATACACGCAAATATTATGTTAATGGTACTCTTTTGAGTTGTTTTCTGCTATTAGCAGTGGACTTGGGCTGAATACATCTGCATTTGCAAGTTAGATGAAAACCTGTGGGAACAGACAGATAATAACTGCCCCATACTCCCAATAAACCTGCATCATTGGTGTTGTAGAAATCATATTTTAACAGTTAAGTGAGTTAACAGTAGCAAGGCCAACTCTCTACCTAGATCAGTGTCCCAAACACTCTGCAGAAAAGTCTCTATTTTTCTTTTAGAGCTACTGCTTCTTGACCTTACACCCAATGTACGTTCACTTATTTTTTTTTAACATGTAAGGAAAAATAAATGTACCTGCTGCCAAAGAAGACTTTGAACTTATCTTTTATGATATAAGAACTTCCTCTGGGCTAGGTTCTAGAATCCTAAATGCACTCTGAGTGCAGTAATTTTCAAAAACGGCATTTAGATGGAGTTGTTTGCCCCCGATTTATCCCTCAAAATAATTCTCTACAGTAAAAGGTAAATCTTGAGAATTATCGGAATAACAAAAGAAATCTTCCTGTAGTTAATTGTCAAAGGAGAGAATTATAATGGCCTAAATAGTACTTTAAAGAGATATTTGTCTTCTCTGTACCTAAAGGCTCAAAATTATGTCTTCTGACTTTTGAAGCGCAAATCTTGCGTTGTTTAAATTCAAGGACCCTGTCAGTAGAAAGCTGCAAATTGCCAAGATATAAATACCTGCATTTTTTTATGACACGTTCTAAAGTCAATAGGAAAGAGGTTTCTGAATAAAAGCCTTAAAATTACCTTATGCATTATTAACTACAGGGCATATTACCTTTGAATTATAAAAGCCCAGAAAAATGGAAAGGAGAATTGAAAAACATCAATCTCAGGTTCTTTAAAAATGTAATACCAATCATTTGAGCAGTGTACAAATCTTTTATTAAAGATAAAAAGGAGGTTATACTTTTTTATTAACTGGAGGATATGTTCAATCCACATGATTAAAAATCTCATTACTAACTCACGTCAGGAAGATGATTTATTACTGAAACAGAATGGGAGGCATTCGGCTGTCCATAGCTGCATTTATCAGAAGCAGAGTGATCAGTTTGTATCTATTTTAACGTGTTTAGTGTTTTTAAAGGTGGCCTAGCCATCTGTTTGGAGAGTTGAAGTTTTTTTCCTTGAAATTGGCAAACTACCTTAAAGCGAAAATGCTAACTGTTTGAAAATGTGTTTAAAAGCTTAGATTCTAGAAGTCTAGGATTTTATCTGGTCTGTAATGAAGGTAAATGTTTCCTTATGTGATTAAATGAAAGAAAAATTTAATTTCCAATATTCAGAGCATTGGTTGGTTTTATACACACATATACACACATATATAATTTTACATATATATTTCATTTATATTATATATAATCAATATGAATGTAATTTATATACATATATGTACACACATATGTGTGTGTGTGTGTGTATATATATATATATATATATACATATATATATATAGTGTGTGTGTAAATAAATATATGTGTGTGTATGTGTTTACTCTGTAAAATAGTGTATTTTCTCCATCCATTTTTTTCCCCAGGACAGATAGCCATTCTTCAGTGAAAGTACCTGCAATAATGTCAAGTGTTTTTAGTATTCTGTATTACAATGGTTCTTTTGACTCTCGTCATGCCAAATTATACAACAACAATGACCATAATAGGAAAGCAACCATACACTTTCCCCTAAATGATCATAATCTCCTTCAGGGTGCAAAACAGCATCAAGAAAACATTATGCTCAGAACACATCATCTGAATTCTAACCCAATTTGCTAGGACTGAAGCTCATCTACTTTTTCTATCCTAGAACAGAAGTTCTGCCCATAGGAATCAATAGTACCAGCATCATCGCAGAGGGAGATAAGACAAAGGATGTGGTAAGATAGGTAAGTGGAGAAGGGTACTAAGAAATGGATATAGCCCCAAGTATGTCAAGAGTACCAGCGTCACTAACACTCAGACTTTCTCTTTGTCTTACTGATCATAAAGATACTTAGTCCATAAAATGAAATAGAAGAATTAGAAAAAGAAAAGTTCTGTGATAGGGCAGTGGACTGATACTGAGTATGACTAAAGATCTGGGCCCAAAACAGAGCAGTAGGAGGAGATTTTACTAGATCAATCCTTCAGTTATAAGGCATTTATTAAGTACTTTATGAGCCAGGTGCTGTATCAGGGATGCTAAGACAAAAATGAGTAAGTCTCTGACCTCAGGAAACCTATTCTAGTTTAGGAAATAGTATACATATGTAAGTATATTCTGAAAACACAGGAAATAAATACAAGATAATTTTGAGAGGGAGGATACTCACATTTGACTCACATAGGTCCCATTTGAGAGTTTTTGTAGTGTTTTCACTTATGCTTATTGCAGAAAAGTACTGGCATATGGTCACACATTATGGAACACAGTTATTTCAGAAGAATTAAAAGTACAAATAGCCCAAGAGGCAACAGAAAGATGTGTGGATATGACTGGGTTACAACATGTTATCAGCAGTGATTTATATGGTACAAAAAACAGTATAAAAACATTATCATGGCCTGGAAATGCAACAGACCTTTCATATAGTAAGAATGAGAGATGACAGAAGAGTTGTACACTGCTATTAAGAGAACCAAAGACAAGACTTCAGCACAACAGGTAAATCCCATATGGAGGATTTGTAGAGAATGTGAACAAAAATTGAACAAGAAGGAAAATCACAAAGGAGTTGTGATCTGCTACCGACCTTGTTCAAGCCCTCATCACTTATCACCTGGACTATTGCAAAAATCTCATAATTGTTCTCCCTTCCTCAAATCTCTATGTATTCTAATTTATCTTCTACATAGTTGCCAAAGTAAGTTTCCTCAAGCACAGATCCCCATTTGATATGATGTAACATTAATTTGTAATGAACTCAGTTATCACAGTTTCATGATTTTCCTCAGGTTTCATTTAGCAGCACATAAGTAGGAGCAAAATTAGTGAATGGTGGGAATAATTTAAGGCTGAGGCTTGGTAGAGCAAGACAGATGATCAATCAAGTGTAAAGGACTCAAGAAAAGGGTGAGGTAGAATTGAACTGGTTCACCAATGCATCAAGATGGGGAAAGGAGGAGAATGGAATTGGTGAAGGAATAAGGGCCTTGGAAAGAACTGAGGAGAAGAGAGATTGGAGGTCACATGGAGAATGAAGAACAAGAACAGGGGCTGCAAGGGAGAACCATGAAATAACAACATGAAATAATAACAGAGTATGATCGCTTAAAGGAACTTTCATGAATTTCATGAATATGGATATAGAATATGATGGCAAAACCAAGGCTAGGACTATGTCTATATGTAGCTGAGGTAAGATAGAGGAGTAATTAGGTCATGAGAAATGAGTGGAGGAACTGGGAGGTTAGGATGTGAGAGAGTATCATTATATATGTTGAAGTCCCTTAGTATGAGGGCAGGAATAAGGAGGAGGGAAAATCTGTTAGCCAGGCATTGAACTCACTGAGGAAAAGAGAGTGTCATGGGGGTTCAGGAGAATCTTGAATGGGTAACAAATATGGATTGAATGAAGCTCAAAGCAGTAAAGGTTGATTGGTGGAGGTAAAGGGAAATTCTGGACGTGACAACAGGGAGCAAGGAGTAATCCATCTCTCCAACTATGACCCAGTAATTCAAGGGAATGAGTGAAAGTGTAGCCAGTGCTGGGAAAGGAGGCCAGGGAAGCTATGTCATTAGCATGGAGCAGGTCTCAGTGAGTATAAGCAGCTGGGAAGAGTGAGAAAAGGAAAAGAAAAGATTTAAGATGCAAGTATGTTATGTATTTAGTAGACATTTCAGAGAAAATGGATGGAATGAGTAGCTTTAGAGTGAGATGTTAGGGTGAGGTGAGGCTATATCAAGGGGAATGGTTAATAGGGGAAGGAAAACTGAGAAAGGTGTTTGAATAATGATAATTGGAGGTCCAGATCAGAGGAGGTCGTCAAGGGGGAATATGATAATTATTGAGGATCCAGTTCATCATCAACCCTAGAGTTTCAGCCTTGGGACAGAATTTTCCCAGGGCATCAGGCAGCCAGGTGTATAGCTCTTGGAGTGGGATGTTACTGTCAGGCTGAGGGAGAAGGCAACCATTTTGGAATTGTAAGAGACAAGGAATAATGGAGTGGCTGACTCAGAGGAACTGGTAATCTCTTTTCTTTTCATTTCACCCCAATCTGGGCAGGAGCAGCAGCTGCAATGAGCTCCTGTCCTTTTGCGTTATCCCTCCAACCTTGAGGCCTCTGGTCGTGGAGACTATTCCTTCAAGCTCCTGGGGCTCTTCACAATAACTCCCTTAGTGGCTTACACTGTCTTTGACAGCATAGCTTTTGTCTTTCCTTCGTTTTTAGACAAAAGAGGGGCTGAACTTCCAATCACAAGTTTTTTTGCTCTCCAAAGATTGTCTTTATAAGCATTTGTACATGCCTGTTTACATATAGAATAAATGTAAAGAGAATTAAATTTTTTAAAAATACCAGTTGGGTGGGAAGGGTATTAGCAGTTGGGGAAATCAAGAATTGCTTTATGGAGAAGATGAGTCTTGAATTTTATCGGAAAGGAAGAGAGAGGAATTGTAGGAGGCAGGTTATTCTGTGAAGGCACAAAGGATTAGTGCAAAAAGTACAGAGACAAGAGACGAAGTGGTTTCACACCTTTGTATGAGGAACAGAGAAAGAAGACTGGGTTGGCTGGATCATAAAATGCAGGAAAGGGACAGGATAAAGTCAAATAGTGAAGGACTTTATAAGTTAAAGAGATGAATTGATATTCTATCCTAGAGGCAATAGGGAGCCTCAGAATTTTATTGAACAAAACAGTGACATGGTTCAGACAGATCTATGCTCAAAGAGAATCTCCTTGCAGCTGTGTGCAGGATAGACTATGGTGGGAAGAGACTTGAGGCAGGGAAACCAAAGGAGAGAAGGCTATTGCAATAGTTCAGACAAAAAGATACAAGGGCCTGAATTAAGGTAGTGACAGTGTGAGATGAGAGATGGGAATGGATGCCAGAAGTGTCATGGAGTTTGGAATGGCAAGATTTGGCACTTGATTGGACATGTAGAGTGCAGTGTCTTAATGGTCCAGATAGACTGAATTTTTTTAAACTAAGGAACGGTTGCTATAGATATGTTCACAGCATCAAGCTCCCTAGTGAATGTGTATGCATGCATGCATGTGCGTGTGTGTATATCTGCTCCGAGGCACATAGATCTATTTCACATAAAGCTGTATCTGTAGATTTATGTGTGTACTTTTTTAAAAATTGTGTTTCAAATGCAAGATGACTATTATTGAAGAATCCCATTTCTCCAAACAGTTTTTACCCCTGTGAATATTTGGGTATAGAGAAATGCCCTTTCCCTGCTCCCTTATTTTAAGCTAGCACATTCCTGTTCAATGAAAACACGGGAGTAAAGGATTATTCTAGCCATTGAAATAGAAATGGTGCGTGCATCTGACAGCTGGAGCTTGGGTGTGAGATGTTGCAATTTTTGCTGCAGAGGAAGGAGATAAGATGAGGGATTGGGTTTCACAGCAGAAGGGGCCACCTAAATAACAGCTGTTAGCTATATGATCCATGCTGTAGATTAGGAAAAAGAAGAGGAAAGTAGGCCTTCATAAACTAAAAGACATCAGGAGTAAAGGCCAACTTGACTATACGTAGAGTCAATTTTGAATTTTAGAAAAAGATTTTTTTTCCTCTGTCTTCAGATGGCCATTAGTTTCTGAATGGATGTAGCCTTACCCATTCATAAATTCCATTCTGTCAGCACAATAAATTTCTACAGATTTTTAATTTGCATTTTTAAAGTGTCCAAGCAATACTCATATAGCAAGTGGGAAAATCTATGCGAGGGCCCCTAGTTTGAAATTGGTTTGATAGTCAATGATGGTCTTACTTTCGTATTTAAAAAGGTACATTTGCACATAGAGGAAACGCCACCCACCCTCCCAATCACAGATGTAATTTTTCCCCTTCCAGATGATGATAATGATTATTGCCATAACTCAGTTCCACCTGACCTGAATGTTCTAGGGTTGGCCTAGAGAAAGCTTTGCCTTAGGAGCAGTGGGTCATTCTGTGACTTGGGAGTTTTCTGGGGAAGAGGAAACCACAGTCTTGCAATCGATTTCTCTCCTCTCAGGTGGGAAATAGAATTTGGAACAGAGTAGAGATAGTGACAGAAGGGGAGGATTAAAGAAAAATGACTTTACTCCACCCCAACCAGGAATGTACTTTTTAATTCCACCCAGAGGAGGAGAGGGTTCATACTGTTGGAATGCATTGGGTCAGATTCCTACAGTGTGTCATTTGCTCACTGGAAGCTGCTTACTTACTTTTAGAAATTGTGTTGTGCCTTTCTTGAACATGGCAGATGCTTAATAAATGCCATTTGATTTGAATTCATTGAATTTGGGTCACTTAGGAACTAGAAAATGACCTAAAATGAGCATTTCACAAAATTCCCTTCTTGTGCATGTACCTCCTTGAAGTCGAAGGCCTAGGAGCAGGAAATGAATGAATACCTATTCAAGCTTGGAGAATCTGCTTTGGCCAAGATTTCTCAAAAAGTACATATTGTCGTAGCACAAACCTCAGAAGCAAAATGGCCAAATCAGCAATGATGTGTGTGTGTGTGTGTGTGTGTGTGTGTGTGTGTGTGTGTGTGTATGTGTGTGTGAGTGTATGAGTGATGTAGCTGCTCCATTATCTTAGACAAAAGTTTACTTTTCACGCTATCAGTTTCTTCACTGGTAAAATTAAGGGATTACACTAGATTGTTTCTTTCTTTTGAGGCATTCTGTAATTCCATAAATAGAAGCACATCTTGTCTATTCAACTCTGTTAAGCCTCTTAAGCATATTTCCCACTTCTCTTGTGTGATCCACAGTGCCTAGTTTAGTAAAGGCACTAAATCAATGCTTATTTTTTTCACTTGATTAGTTGGCATAACCTTTACATATAGCAGGATTCCTAATCCATGAATTTTGTGATTGTAGCCATCCCCCTCTCCCCTTTCTTCTCTAAGTGCTCAATACATAAGCTTACTTTTTAAAAAATTTCAAGTGATTTAAAATTCTATTTTAGGAAGTTCACACTGCACCTTAACACCAAGGGAGATTCCTCAGGGTGAGAGAAAATCAAGATTTGTAATCACTGCTTTAGAGAAGAATCCTGCTTATGTTACAAAGTCACCAACAATGGCTTTTTCTACTTGCTTACTCTGCCTATTCATGGAGGACAGTTGAGCAGCTCATGGCCCCAAACATTTAGCATTGCTACTATTCTCCCCCCTACTCCACTGTGCACTTCTAGAGTTCTGAGATGTGAGCACTTCCTACTTGAGGTTATCATTTGAATAATCAAATGGAATATATTTCTAAATAATCTAGTTTGTCCAACCCTAGCTAACTTTGAATGGATATTCTCTGATGTTTGCTCCTCTTCTACTTTCAGATATCCCTTTACGGTATATACTATTTATTTATCTCTGTACATATTGTGCACCTTAACAGGGCTGAGAAACCTATGTCCTCGAGGCCACATGTGGCCCCCTGGTTTCTCAAGTGCGGCCTGTTGACTCAAAGGGGTGCACTTGAGGACCCAGAGGGGCGTGGCTGCAGCTTCCCCTCCATTGTCTTAGCAGAATATATATTGCTTGGGGGCATAGTGCCTTGAATAAAGAAGATATTTAATGATTGTTGATGAATTGAAATAATTGAGTCTAAACCACCTGTGATGCCACAGGACAGATATATTCACACTTTGACCTTCAAATCTCAGGGGATGACTTCTTGGCTCTTCCAGGGGTTTTGTTTGTTTTTGTTTTTGCTTTTGTTTTGCTTTGTTTTACTAACAATACCATAAATGGGTATTTATTAAGCACCTATTATGTTCTGGGCACTGTGCCAGGCCTTTGGAATAGAAACATAAAGAGCAAAACAATCCCTAGAATCAAGAAGCTTATGTTTTAATGGGAGAGATGACAAGGACACACATACACATGCACATATATACATATATGCATATGTACATATACATGTTACTCTGTATTCTTTGTATACATATATGTATTTATAAATATATATTTAATTTACATTTATGTTTATACATACACTCATATACACACATATATATGTGTGTATATATATAAAAATAATAAATGCAAAGTCATTAAATATGAGGTAGGCACAACAGTTTAGTGGGCAGTGAGAACAAGTGAGGGAATGAGTAAACGTTTCCTATACTTGGGCTGAAGCTTAAAAGAAGTGATGGTTTCAGTGAGGTGAAGGTGAGTAAGGCATACATTTCAAGCTTGAGGGATAAGCATTGCAAAGGTGCAAGAGATGTGGGATGGAGTGGTTTTTTCGGGGGGAGGAACAGAGAAAAGGCCAGTTTGGCCAAATCTCAGAATGCAGGAGATGGAGTATTCACTTGAATATGGTGAGTCTAGGAGGATTTTGGTGGCTAAGGTCGGAAGGGCTTTAAAAGCTATAGTAACTACTTGCTGATTTTGTAGTATAGAATTAAGTGCTTGTGACCATGTTATCATGGAATGTTAAAACTAAAAGGGACTCTAGCAGTTATCTAATTGACTCTCTTGTTTTATAGCTAAAGAAACAAAGGTCCAAATAAATTTAAATGATGTGCCCGAGGTCACACTGATAGTAGATGGCAAAGATGGGATTGGTGCCTAGGTCTTCTAATCCCAAATCCAGAACACTGCCCATTAAACTGTTGTGTTTTACAAACATTGGATGAAAATTGAATCCAAGTCTCTTAGATGCAGATGAGAATTCTATCACTGAATTGCCAATGTTTCACAAAAGGTGTTGCAGTTCCTTAGTTTCTGGGTGGGCACACAAAAGAAGGGATGGAGACTCCTCTATTTACTTTTTCCAACGAATGAAATGAAAGGGGTCATTTTTGAATTTCTTTTTTAGGGTATATACTTGTGGGGGGGGGGGTCAGCATTTAAATGTAATACCACTGCCATCTAGCTATAAAAAGAAAATATTGTCAATGATTGACAGTTTCACATTGTTAAATACTCTGGTTTTGTAGAGTTGGGGTAGAGCCCTTTTGCCTTCATTTAGATCCTGTCCACATGGCAGCCAACTCATTCAAGAGCTGAATTGAATTGAGGTTGGATAAATGACAGGCCAGTTCAAAAATGTTAATCCCAAATGAATTTGGCCAAACACCTCATCCCTTTATTATGATCAGAGATTATTTTGAATGTGGTTTCCTGGCTGCATTTAATTAATTTCTCGGATGTTATTCTTTTGTAAGAATATTTGACAGACATTCTTAATGTCCATTTTGATCGTGTTGGCATGTAGCATGAAAATCTTGAAATCTTACAGATTTTAGGAGGTTGGGTATCTTCTAAATTAAAGCTAACAAACGTTTATTTTTCTTGGAATAGTCCTGGCTCAGGTCATCTGCTTTTTGGTTTGTTATATCCTACACATATTTTCATTAAAAAAAAAAAA
>CM053588.1:204495564-204516428 GCA_028646515.1 Pseudochirops corinnae | reverse complement strand
ATAATTATTCTAATATTAACTAGTAATAAGCTATTAGCATATTGTTTCTTTTTATCCATCTTCCCCAGTTTACCATTTTTTTCCTGAGACATGGATATATAACAAATAGGATTAAGTGACTTGCCTAGGGATCACACAGCTAGTAAATATCTGGGGCTGGAGCTGAATTCAGGTCTTTCTGACTCCAGGCCCAGCAATCTATCCACTGTACCACTTAGTTGCCCCAAAAGGGGAAAAACAGTGACAGTAACAATCTGTGTTGAACTGAATTACATAAGCACATTTGAAAAGACATATCTAATACTCTAGCACAGTATTTCAGAAACTTAATTCTTTGTACCTCTGGTGTTCTACATGATACAAATAGATCCGTGTGAAAATAGAGTCTAATGATACTTACCCTGAAAATATGAAATAATACATATAAAAGACACAACATTTGCACCTATTTTTTAGTATGAAGATGGGTTTATTTTTCTATAATTTACTCTAAAAATTTCTGTCTCCTTTTTCCCAGGAGTATCTCATATTTTTGGCCCCCGAGGCAAGTGTTGTATTGGTTTTGTCAATATATTTCATGCCCACTTGTATTCTGGGGCCAGAACAATCTGGGAAAATGCTTCCGTAGGAAGTCATGTCAAACAAAATAATAAAGCTCTAGACTCAGCAGGAGCTGGGAAGCTGGCCTGACTGCCTGGCCTTCTCGGTTTCTCTTCCCTGCTCTCCAGTCCATACTGGTGTCAATCCAGTGTCGGGTCCAAAGGGAAGAGACCAGATCCAGTCAGTCTTAGGGAGTCCCTAGCTGCTTCTAACCATTTTGAGGCTCCTTTGTGTCCTATATGTAAACAGGGAAAGTGAGCATTCATTATGTCCCAGTCACTGTGTGAAGTGCTGGGAATTCAAAAGCAAAGTTAAAAATAGTCTCTGCCCTCAAGGAATTTATATACAGGGGAGACAAGTTATACATATATACAAATAGTGACAGGTGACATTGGGAAGAAGGTTCTGATGGCTGGAGAGTTCAGGAAAGGTGTCATAATCTTTAAATCAGAGATGCTTACCCCTTTTTTGGCATAGGCACTTTTTTGGCCATCTGGTAAGCGTATGTACCCTTTTTTACAATAATGTTTTTAAATGCATAAAATAAAATCCACAGGATTACAAAGGAAATCAATTATAATTAAATGCAATTTCCAGTATATTAAAAATCCCAGGTCCATAGATGCCTTAAAACATTTTCCAATAGGGCTCCCACACAGAGGGAAGAAGAGGATCCATTCAATAGAATATGGATTTTTTTTTTTCTGGCAAAAACAATTGTTACTATTTTTACCTTCGCATTCATAATGTTTAACACAGAACTTGGCACATTGAAAGTACTCATTGAATGCTTGTTACATAAGAGTATCTGTCTCTGTGGGAGAATGTGTTGTGTATGTAACCACAGACATTAACACTTTCCAATAGGGTTTCCAGACTTGGAGGGAAGAAGAATGCAGAGAGAGGATGTAATTGCCTGATTTGGAATGTGGCCAAAACACTTTTGGAGTACTGCTAGGTTCTAACCCAAGTGCAGTAGTGAAGTGGTCACAGTCTTCATGCAAATGAGAATATTAATCTATTCAGATTCCTGAGGGGGACTATGGACCACAGGTTTAATAACACAGCACTGGTGATTTATAGAGAAATATAACTTGGGGGAATGAAAACCTGAGCAGAGGTTGAATAATGATGAATTATGTGAGCAGGGCTTAATAATAATAATGAAGTAATAGTGGTAGGAGGAGGATGAGTAGAAGTAGGAGTTGGAGTAGAAATAGTAGTAGTAGTACTAGTACTAGTAGTACTAGTAGTAGTAGTAGTAGTAGTAGTAGTAGTAGTAGTAGTCATCTCAGATCTAAGAGGTGTGGCTGTGTCTATGCTAGACTAAATTCATCACCCTGTCTATAGAAGAGAGGCATGTCTACTTCAGGTACTGGGGTATAAGAGTAAAGAAAAGATACTATCATTGCTCCCAGCAATACAGAGCTCAAGGTCAGTGGAGATGCACATTTCGTCAGCTTCAGTACTAACTCCCACTTTTTCTAGAAGCCAAGGAGATGATCAGCTGCTTAAGTTAAATAGGAAAAAGAACCTCATCCATACTTCCCATCTAATTCCTGTTGGGCTGTGAGGGGTGATGTTGAAGGTTAGCTTTGAGGGGTCTACCATAGGCGTGAATCCAGGCCAAGGACCCCCTTGAGCCTGTTTCCACCCACCTAAGCCCAGTATCTCAGGATGTTGACTCACCACCCTCCCTTACTCCTCCCCTCCTCAGTCCCCCCTCCCCCCTCGCCCCCTCCCCTCCAAGGGAGGCTTGGAACATTTTGACCGTTCCTGAAACCCTGACCACTTGAGTGATATAGATAAAGTAGTGATGCAGGAGATAAGAAAAGCAGGGAAGTGTCCCAAGGGAATGGCCTCCTAAAGGTTGTAGGTTAGGCGCCTCATGTAGCAAACAATGTGAAGTTTCCCATAGAAAAGTATGATGTAAGTGCTTTAGCTATAGCATATATACCTGAACCCTCAGATGCTTATTTGCAATTTGCTTGGCATGCAGTAAACGTATGAACACAATCTCCACCCATGGACTCATTATTCAAGCTCCCACGTTTCCCTTGGTACTGTGAGTGCAGGTTGCATTGGGCTATAAAGTTTATGCAGATAATGTCCAGAGTAGAACCCATTTTTTTTTCCCCTCCTACATCTATTCAGTTCAATTTGACAATTCCCTCTATACCTCCAGGATCAAATATTTTGTTTTGTTTTGTTTTATTTTATTTTATTTTTTGCTTTTTGGAGGGTGGTTGGGGTTAAGTGACTTGCCCAAGGTCACATGGCTAGTTTTTGTGTTAATTGTCTAAGGCCAGATTTGAACTCTGGTCCTCCTGACTCCAAAGCCATTGCTCTATTCACTGGGCCACCTAGCTGCCCCCAGGATCAAATATTAAAAAAAAAAAATCCATTTTACTTTCAAAGTCCTTAATCTGATTTCCTCCTACCTTTCTAGTCTTTTTACACTGTACTCTACCTCTTATGTGATTCAGTGACACTGTTCTCCTTGCTGCTCCCTATATAGGACACTCCAGTTCTGCACTCCAGACATTTTTACTGGCAGTCTCCTCTGCCTAGAATGTTCTTTCTTCTCTTCTCTATCTCCTGGTCTCCTTGGCTGCCTTATGTGTGTACACACTTATGTACATATTCAAAATACACATACTATTTTATATATACATTCACATAGATACTATTTACACATAGAAATATATTCCATATGTGTGTGTATATGTATATATGTTATATATGTATATATAGTGTGGTTTTTGTACTTTTAGTACTTAGCACATAGTTGGTGCTGAATTAATGCCTGTGAACTGACTGACAGCTCTTACACCTCTTCTTGCACCTTATCATTAGAGATATGCTACAGTTTACTTGTACGTATCATGTATCTCTCTTTTGCACTATGCATCACCAACAACTTTGATTACTCAAATATTATAGTGTAAATTAAACCTTGAGTAGGATCAAAATGATTTTTTTGTATTACTTTTTAATCCACTGATATGTCCCTAATATAGTATCTAAGACACTGAGTCAAGAGTTCTAGTGTTAGAACGACCTAGCGAATACCTATTTTCAACATGTACCTGGAGAGCTAGAAACAATACTTAATTTTTTCACATTTATTTATTTTATTTTTAATTTATGGAATAAAACAAGCATTTCCATAAGATAGCATGTTAAAAAATGTGATTGCACATGAAACTATGAATCTGTCATGTACAACTTGCCATTCCTTTTAAATACATAATTCTTTTAGATATCTCTTTAGTGTCTTCTTTTAGCTTGTGTGTGTTAAAATATTTTCAGAACATCAACAGAACACTTGCTTGGGTTCTTAAATCCTCCCTAACTTGTAGAATTTTTATAGATGTCAGATCATAAGATTAATATCAACAGTTTATAAACAACAGTTTATAAATGAGAAAATGAGAGTCCAGAGAAGTGAAATCATTAACCAAGATCACATAGATAGCAAAGTAGGGATTCAAGTCCAGGTCCTCTGATTCCAAATTCTTTGTATATAATATAATATTATATATATATATATATATATATATATATATATATATATATATATATATATATATATATATATATTCTCATTATTTACCCTTAAAACATCCGGCAGAAAAGCTAGAGAGGCTGATTCTGTGTATGGTCCCTCCAATGATACAAATTATACTCCTTCTATGCTCTTTAATCCAATGCAATTCTTCTCCATGTTCCCCAATAACTCTTTTGCAATGGGCCCACCTAATGTGCTGGAGACTTCTTTGTAGTTCACATAGGTAATAGTAAAACACACAAAACTGCCCATATGTTATCCCTGTTCTTGCTACATAACTGGTCCATTTCCATTTCTAATGAGATTGTTTATACCACTTTTTGCATGCAAGTTACCATTGATGATCTATGATAGCATATTTTCACTCACCCTATATTTTTCCATTGCCCTTTGACTCCCCAGCAATTTTGCTACTTCAGGGATTTTCCTATTCTCTGATTTGTAACCATGTAACATTACCAGAAGAGACTTGGTGTTAAAAATATTTTTAGTTTGTTTTAGAGAAAAGCTTAAGATGAGTCAGAAAGATAAGCCATTTCCCAAAAGTGATCTAACCTCTCTTCTTCCTATTCTCTTCCAGACCTACCTCATTATCTGTCTAGAATATATCTGTTCCAAACTATACCTGAAGAGCTACAAATATTACTACACTCTATAATTTCTTAATCTCCTTCTTGGTTATATGTGTTAAAATACCTTTAAAATAGCTGGGCATTTTAAAATTGGTGCATACCTATAACACCAGTTATGGTATAAGTGTAGGAGATGTGGGCCTAAGGCTTGTGGATCTTGAAGTCTGAGCTGCAATGGGTTATGCTACTTGTGTGTTTCTACTAATTTTAGCATCACTATGGTGAGACATGCCACCAGGTTGCGTAAATAGGGGCCAACTGGTCCAGGGTAGAAATGGAGCAGGTCAAAACTCCCATGCCAATTAGTTGTAGAACTAGGTTTGTGAGTGACTGCTATGCTGGTAGCCTGGGAAGATGGGGAAGCCTAATCTTATAAAAATCTTAAAATGTATGTCTGTTTCCATGATGTATAACAAATGTATATTTATGTCTATCTCTGTGTATATATGTATGCTGTGTATACATATATGTATGTGTGTATATATTATACACATACATACACACATACATATATTACATGGAACCAACTTAAATTGAGCCACAAGACAAGAGGATTAAGAGACTTCCAGAGACTTCCCTAACTTGACACAACTAGTGAATAGCACGATCAGTTTAGAACCCAGGGCTATAGCTCCTAACACATGTTTTTTACTGTTATTTTCTTGATTATGTTTTGTTTTCATGCTAAGTTTTTGCCTTTATGATTCATTCAATAGAATATGAATTCTTTTTCTGGCAATGATTGCTACCATTTTTACCTTTGCATTCATAGTGCTTAGCACAGAACTTGGCACACTGAAAATACTCATTGAAGACTTGTTGCATAAGAGTATCTATCTCTGTGAGAGAATGTGTTGTGTATGTAACCACAGACATTAACACTTTCCAATACGGCTTCCAAACATGGAAGGAAGAAGAATGCAGAAGGGATAAGAATGTAGAGGGAGGATGTAATTGCCTGATTTGGATTGTGGCCAAAACACTCTTGGAGTACTGCTGGGCTGTTAACCCAAGTGCAGTAGTGAAATGGTCATGGCCTTCATACAATTGAAAATGCTAAGCCCTGATGTCTCTCTAGGAATACAGGAGCAGAGGAGTAAGGGGTTGCTGTGTACATATTTAACTTTAGCTTCTTGTCAAATATACCTGGGTAGCTTCAGTAATGGGAAGAATGTAAAGGAGATGGGGCGGTTGGGAGGAGATTGGGGCTTGACATCTAGCAAAGGTTTCGCCCAGTCAGCAAAACATTTCTTTCTCCATGTCTAAATAATTATAAATAAAACAAAAAGTCAAAATAGCTGCTAGTTAATATTTAATGCCCAGTGCTCTGGCAGGAATGCACATTCCAAAGATTTCCCAACTGACTATGCTTATACTATTATAAACGCAGCAGGTCCTGCTTTTCTTTGCTGTTAGAACTTACCTCAAGGGCTATTAGTTTAGCAACTTGAGAACTGCAAATGGTCAGAAAGGTCATGGCCCAAGATGCCTTGTTCTTGTGAGCTCCAACAAAAGACATCTTATCATAAATCAACACCAACCAGGGATATCGCTGTCACTTAGAAGGTGAATGAGTCTTCTCACACCTTTTCATAGCACTGCAAGCTGGGTTGCCCTATGTTTTTAGAGATTTATTCCTAATAAAATAGGAAGACAGCCATCAGGCAAGGGGAAATGATTAGAAATGTGGAAAATATGACTCAATCAGGCATAACAGGATTGATTTGGAATTGTGATTTTCTGACTGATCCTTTCTGTGGTTGCAGCAATCAATCCTTAAAATAATGTTAAGACTTTAAGTTAGTAACAGGAATTTGGGTCCACATTCACAGAATATGAGAATAACAAAAAATGCCCTCAGTGATTGTAGCTGTGGCTGTTTATATCTGCAGTGCTACTACTGAATCTCTTTGCAAGAAATTGCCATGGAATAGCATTATTGTCACAGTTCAGTTTGCTAAGGGCTATAATTACTAAGTAGATGTTATATATTTGCTAAATCACAGGATTGTAGTTTGAGAAGGGCCCTCTGAATCTATCCATTTAAACTCCTACCTGTCTCAAATTTTTGCTCTACAACCTACCATCTAACCTAACTTTTTGTGAGGTGAACACAATCTTATTCCGTCGTACCATGGTGAGGAGGTGACTCTAGGTCAGGAGTTCTTAAACTTTTTTGTATCATGTCCTTCTTTTGCAATTTGGTAAAGTCTATAAACCCCTTTTTAGTATAATGTTTTTTTTTTTCCTACATTCATCATTGAAGGAAATGTTAAATTTCACTTAGAGGTTAATAAGCATAAAATATGTATTTTTTTCCTATCCAAATTAATGAATCCTCTGAAATTTATCCATGGATATCTTGGGGAGGCAGTTCAGAGTCCCTGCCCTAGGACATAAAGGCCCATCAGCAGAGCACAACCTCTGTTAGGTGCTATGAAAAGTAGAGAGGTTCAAGGTGTGATCCATAGTTTTATAGCTTGTAGGGGTTATAGAGTCCAGCCTTCTCGTTTTTCAGATATGGAAACTGAAAGCCAAAGAAATAAAATCACTGACTCAGTCACTTACCTGGTAAATGACAGAGCCCAGATTGGAACTCAGGTCCTTTGAAGTCAAATTCAGCACTGTTTCTTCCATATTTTGCTCTGTTGTGATTTAAGCTCCAGCCTCTATGTTTAGAAATGTAGCTATAAAAATTCATGTCGAAATAAGAGCATCTGAGACTAAGAAGGAAGTGGAAATCTGTCCCGATTCACCATTTAGCCCACAGCCTAACTCTTCCTTGTAGCCTACTCATTACTGATGTCAGTTTGGAGAAGCAAGATGCAGGGGCATCTGGAAGACCAGAGAGGCACTAAAAACTTCTACTCTCCCTAGGACTACATCATAGAGATCATATAGATAAGGAAGCCACCACGAATAGGCTTACCAAGAGGCTTGTTGGAAGGACATTTCAGGAACATATGCTAGACGAGATTTATGGGAACTATGTAGTAGTACAGTAATGTTGTTCTGAGGTCAATACAGAATTTTTCACCAGGTGATTACATTTTTTTCAGTCACAGCAACTCAGGAAGATGGTCTACTGATGTATAGAGAGATAATGATCAGTGTCAGTGAAGCAATAAAATCCCAGGTCCTTCAAATATGAAATTATATTTGTTAAAGGAGTGTAAAGTAATTTTTGTGTCCACAAATATATATATATGCCTATGGTTCATATATGGCTCCTTAGCTGTTAGAAATTAACTGTTAATTGCCAATTGGAAGCATGATGACTATTGCCAGCAATGTGGAACAGAGAATTCACGAGGGTACAAACTGGGAAGAGACCTAAGAGTCTGTCTCAATCACCATGCCCTTCTCCCCCATACACTCACACACCATTTTATAGATGAGGAAAGTGAAGCCAAGGCAGGTTAAGCAACTTCAGTGTCACATTGGTGTTATGGGAATCTGCAGATCTTCCCTGCCTCTATGCTCTTTGATAGGATTAAGTGACTCTGAGAACCTTCCCTGATTTGAAAATATACTCTGCCCCCTAATAGGCTAAATGTGGTTACATGGAGCCTGTGGTGGGAGGCTTGTTCTTCAGGAATGCTGATGCCTTTTTACTTTGTGATTGGGCAGTGAGTGAAGAGGGCTGTGACATTCTCTGATCCAGGAGAAGGCTATATATACCCTAATGTAAGGTTTTGCTTTGGGGCTCACTTTGGAAAGAGTTGTGTTATTTGGCCAGATGAGATTCTGGGAAACCATTGAGCCCCCTGGCTTTGAAAACCCAGATGTTGATGCTTCCCTCTCTGGTAACTAACTAGGTATGGATGTAATGGTCAGACAGTTGGAAGCCCGTCTGCTGATCTGTTTCTTTGTCTGCTTGTATTCTTTGTTCTGTTTGTATTCTCTGAAGTTCAGAGTGCTGACTTTTTCCCCTGAACTAGATAAATGATATATGTTTGATTGATTAAAGTAAGATTGTTAACCCATTTTGAGTTGCTTTCCTTTAGAAAAGCAGATCTAAGAACTGTGCTAGCAGCCATCCTGGGTATGCTAGGGTGCTTGCTGATACAATTGGTAGTGTCAGAGGTGAGATTTGACCCAAATTCTAATTCTACCACATAAAAAGTTAACAGATTGGTTTCTCTTTTTGGCTCTAGTACTGGTTGACTGTGTTAGTCAAGTCACCTAACTTTTCTATGTCTATTTCCTTATCCAAACAACAACAACAACAACAACAACCAAAAAAAAACCCCACCAAAAACTGGGGACCATGATATCTGCCTTAGCTAGCTGAACATTATAAGGCTCAAAGATGTCATTATTTGTAGATGCACTTTGAAAAGAGAATAAAGGAGCTCTGAAAGTGCCAGGTCATTATATACTACACAAAAAGCATCAGTAGATAGAAGCACAAACCTTAAAACAGAAAAAAAAATGAAATGATGAAGTAGCCTAATGAATTGATCTCTGAAATAAGCTGCTTGAATAATGTGTTTAGTAAATGTATACACATCAGTGTCTCCTCAACATTCATGAGCAAGTGGACACCACCAACTGCCAATGAACCAAATCGTTTAGAGAAACACTGACATGTTTCTACTAACAAGGAGCTGCAGTAATTGTTTGTACAAACATTCATTGTCTCAAATATGATTTTGCTGCTGCTGAGACTCCCTTGTCATAACTATCCAAATGACAGACACAAGCTCTACCCCCCTCCCTTTTTTGGTTGTAATCTCCATATTTGACGCATGAAAGAAGACTTAATTCCTGTTTGAATAAACAACATAATAAGGTTATTGAGATTAGAGACCATTACTATATAAAATTATGTCTAAGTGGCAGATATAATTAACATTGGATTGTAATTACACTAATTACAAGTCACATTAAGACACTCCAGTAATGACAAAGTGAGAACCCTATAATTGAATGGAATAAGTAGGGAAACATGCTGCTCACACTAATTACCTAAATGAGCTAATATGTCTTCAGAGTGACAGTCATGCTCCATGTTATTACGCAGACAAGACAGTTCAGTGAGGTTTTTTTTATTATACATACATATATTTTTTTTTTCTAATTTCCTTTCTTCATTCTCTCCAGGACCTATTTCAAGTCATCATCGTTTAAAATTTCTTTCTAAAGAAAAAATGAGAACTGAGGTTAGAACTTTGTCTAATATTGCTAAATATTGGGGGAAAGGTAGAAATACCCAAGTTAGGATCCTAAGTCAGATTCTGATTTTGACATGTTCAGCATGTGTTAAAAGGGAAATTGTGCTTTCAGTGACTTTCCTAGCCTGGCTAATCCACTCTGATCTTTCTTTATCTCTGGTTTTGCTTTTCCAGCTTCCCAAATGGGATAACTCAAAGCTCACTGTGCGGTTTATAGCATCCAGGGTAGTGGATTTCGTTGGCTCTGGAGTAACAAATATGGCTTACAGCAGGCCGGCTCCAATGGGGCCCTAGAGAGTGCTAAAACCTGAATTATTCAAGGCAATTAGTATGAGCATTGCGCTGGAACTCAGATTTCAGTCTTGGCTGTTAAATGAGAATATAAGCTAATAGCACAATATGAATTCATGGTATTGTGAAAGCTGTTTTGCTCTCTGTCCCTCCCACTCCCACTCCCTCTTCTATTCACTTCACCTTTCCTTTATGTACCTCAAGCTGTCTGGGGATACTGTTTGGGAGGGCATGGGAAATAAAAGGGAAATGGTGTAGCCATTCAGAATCTTTATTCCATAGGAAGGCATAGAAAACAACAACAAAAGGAATATCAGTATATATGGGAAAAGCTGCTTATCCTATGTCAGGGATTAACAGTGCTAAATACTACACCCCACCCACCCCTGCTACAGGAAGAATTTAAATACATTCTTAGGAATAAATGGATGGATGAGAGAGAGAGAGAGGGCGACAGAGAGAGATACACATACACAAACACAAAGAGAAACAGAGATGCAGACATAGAGACAGAGATATTCTTCAAGTCTAATGCTACATAATTCTTTTCTGTTACATTAAAGGAGATAGCACCTTTATTCTTCCTTCCCCCAAACAGGGAGTTGTGTTTCCAGGAAACCAGGTTCATATATTTTAATCACAAGGCAGTAACCCAAATACAGGAAGTTCATTGGTAAATAGACCTAAATACTGACATGAGGGTAATGATTTGGGAGTCTTCCACTCTATTTAAATTTACCATTTAACTTTGAAATACTTACCCTAATCCTTGGAAAAGCTTTATGTTACTAGTCTTGTGATTGTTCTAATCAATCATATTTTAGCTTAAAATGGACATGTTATGTTTTCATTGGGGGTTATCATCCTCTATTCTGTAGTTGTACAAAATTGTATAATTATGCATTAGGAGTGTACATAAGAGGGTTGTTGACTGTAACAAATGGTGATGGAAGCCAACCTTCTCTTGAAAACATTATAAATCTGAGACAGATATAAGTTGGCATTGGTGACCTAAGATAAGGACATTGAAAGGGCAGAGAAAATTCCCAACCGTTATTATCAATAGTACCATATGCTGATTAATGACCCTGAGGGAGTCAAGGATATAGAATTTAAAGGATGGAAGGGACATAAAAGTTCAATTGGTATGTTCCTACTTAAAGCACAAATGCTCTCTACAACATCCTTGGTTTTTATCTTCTGCTTGAAGATTTCCACTGGCATGAGGCTTACTATCTCTCAAGGCAACCTATTTTTGGATAGCTCTAACTGTTAAGAAGTATTTCCTCCTATTGAGCTGAAATCTAACTCTTTGCAATGTCCCCCCATTGCTCCTAATGTTGCCATTGGGGCTCAAGCAAGACAAATGTCATCACTTTTCTACATAAGTCCTTCAAACACTGAAAGGAAATAATACTGTCTTTCAAATCTTTTCTTTTCTAAACTAAACATTCTCAGTTCCTTCAGATGATTCTCATGTGACATGATTTCTGGTCCTCCCACTGTCCTAGTTATGTTGTATGGATACATTCTAGATTATTGGTGTCCTTTTTAGATATGGCAACCAGAACTAAATATTCTACTATTGATATGTTTTTCCTGGGGCTCCATATATCTCTCCTTCGTTTTCAACACTACTTTACATTTTTTCTTAATACAACCTAAAATCAATCACATCAGTTTTTTTTACACTAGGTAGGTGGTGCCATGGATAGAACACTGGGCCTTCAGTCAGAAAGACCTGAGTTCAAATTTGATCTTAGATACTTAAAAGCTCTATGACCCTAGACCAGTCAGTTAACTTCCATTTGCCTAATTTTTCTCAACTGCCAAATAGAGATAACAGGGTTTTTCTTTTTTCTTTTTTTTCCTTTCTAATATTCTCTTTTTAAAAAATTAATTTATTTTTAGTTTTCAGCATTCACTTCCATAAAATTTTGAATTTAAAATTTTCCCCCTCCCTCCCCTGCACCTTTCCCAAGATGAAATGTAATCTGATATTAAACATATTTTTACTTTAGTTATGTTGTAAAGATGAATTAGAACCAATGAGAGGAGCTACGAGAAAGAAGAAACAAAACAAAACAACAACAAAAAGGAGAGTAAATAGTATGCTTCCATCTTCATTCAGACTCTAAAATTCTTTGGGTGTGGATAGGATTTTCCATCATGAGTCTTTTGGAATTGTCTTAGATCCTTACATTGCTGAGAAGAGCTAAGTCTATCAAAGTTAGTCATTTGCACAATGGGGCTAACAGGGTTGTTCTGAGGATCAAATGAGATAATGTTTCTAAAGTACTTAGCACAGTGCCTGTCATGTAGTAGGTGCTGTATCAATGTTTATTCTCATCCTTTCCACTTCACTTCTCTCTACTATGACATAGCGCTGATTTATTTGAAACCTGGAATCCGTTTAACCTGCCTTAGATTCATTGATTGTGTGACCATGGGAAGATGACTTAAGTCTGTCATTCATTTAACTTTGGGGAGTCAACAATTTATTTAAATGGGTTAGATTAGAGTTGCCTTAAGTACATGCCAAATGTTTTTATTTTTATTTTGCTTTCAAATTTAATATAAAGAGTTGTTCTGTGCCCTAGTAAATTTATGGTTTGGCTATACACAGGCATAGGATTCCTACATTGTCAACCAGTCATTTACTTTTTGTTAAAATACAATTAATTTCATTTTTTTCACTCTGTTGTTGAAGAAAGTATTCATCGTATTTAGACCTAGGGTTTCTATGAAGTCTAGAAGAAATTTTCATTCTCGTTTTCCAAGTTGTTTCAATTTATTTCCTTTTCCTGTTTCTCTTTATTTTCCAACTTTTTCATTATTCTCCCCTAATTTTTTTTACCTCAAAATCGTTATTAAAAGTATATTTTGATTTCATTTAAAGGTCCTTATTGAATTCTTCAAATATTTATGGAATAGTTATGGAAATGTAATAGTTTACTTGGAAAGTCATGATCAATGAAGTCCAAGATCATGGTTTTCAGTTTTCCATGCCATATCACTCAAATCAACAAGTATTTTTAAGCTATCTCTATCTATTTATGTATGCCTATTTCTAACATCTATTTATGAAATTGTGCTGTATTAAATATATTTTTGCTTACAGAGATGATATGAAAGAAGAGAAAACTATAGAGTTAAAAAGTTTTATTTCATGGATAGTAAGGAGTCCTTGATGCAGCTAGGTGGCACAGTAGATAGTGATGGGCTAGGAATCAGAAGAACCTGAGTTCAAATCTGGCCACAGATATTTACTAGCTGTGTCACCCTAGACAAGTCATGTAACCCATGTTTGCCTTAGTTTCCTCATCTGTAAAATGAGCTAGAAAAGGAAATGGCAAACCACTCCACTAACTTTGCCCAAAGAACCCAAACAGGGTCATGAAGAGTTGGACAAGACTGAAACAATTGAACAACAACTACAGCAAAGGAGTCATACTGTGAGGTTTACTATTGGAGAGGAAGTGAATCATCTTTGTCAAAGTGTCTATCACCACCAAAATGGCCTTGTATCCCTAGGACAATGGTAGTTATTTGATGAAATCTAGTTTTACCACCACTAAGGAAGCCTTCTGGCTATCCCTTTGTGCCCTTAGTCTAAGCACATTTTATATCAAATTACAGATTTGAGTACCAAATGTCTTAGAAAATCACACACACATGCATATACAAATATACATATGCATATTCATGTAAATGTATATGTTTATGAACCCATATATATATATATATATATATATACACACACACACACACACACACACACACACACATATATATATATGTATCTCCATTCTTCATGGGTCATCTTGTGGGAGAAGTTTACTCGGGATCAAGGAATGGAAGATATATGACCTGTAAGAGTTTAGTCACTTTGGGGATGGTGATTACATTAATTTCCATGATGTCATGGCCATGTGGTACCAGGTATAACAAGACAGGGACTAAGGGGGACCATTTTGGGGAAACAATTGATTCTGGTATCCCCTATAAATATGTCAGCAGAGTTGTGAGAGGTGCTATGGAGGTGGAGAACCATGATAGTAGTATTCAAAAAAAAACCAAGAGAAATATCTGTAGGTCTGTTGTAAAGGTTGGCATTCCTCCAACCTCCACCTTCCATGGGGTCATATAGATGCCTCTTCAGCTTCTTATAGCCCCTGGAACTCTATTTCCTCATTTTCTTAAATGAGTAAATTTTCTATTAGGCAAGTAACTGGTGCCAGTGTAGACATAGCTTGGAGCAATAGTATGCTGGGAAGGAAGGTGGGGATGGAGCAAAATAAACTGGGCCTCGAAATATTTGAAGGCATAATGCTTAGGAATATTGTTGAGATTTTGTAAATAGTAAATGGTGTTTTTGTTCACATTAATTGTGCCAATCCAATCTTAGATTCCTTGCTTCTCTGTATTTGGACAAAGTGGTAGAACCTGAAGACTCATCACCATCTACCTACTTCTTTCTCTCTCTCTTTCTCTCTCTCTCTCTCTCTGTCTGTCTCTGTCTCTGTCTTTCTGTCTCTCTCTCTCACTGCTAGATTTCATTACAGATATGCCTCATTTCAAAGAGAGGCCTTCCTTTTGGTGATATATTAGACACTATTCCTAACTTCTCCCGTACGGGACCTCTAAACACAGCCAAGGCTGCCCACTGGCTCCTGAAGGACATTTTCCAATGGTTCAATTCGATATTCATTGGTACTTCCCATTGGTCCATCAAGTCTGACATTAAGAGTAGGGATTAATAGTCTTACATGGTGAAAACATTCAAATATATGTGATTACACTTTTCCTTTTTAATAAATAGCACCAGGGCTCAAGTGGGGAAAAAAGTGAAGGCCTTTTGGGTCATTTCCAAGAACTCTTACAAAACCAATATCTCTGATTTATTTTTCTAGGCAGGAATGGGACTACATCAATCCCACAACTAAATGGTCTATATGGTGACTCTACCATGGAAGAACTTTGCCTTAAGGTCTGGCCTGGGGATATGCCTGGATGCAGCAAATATCTTCTCTATGTAATGCATCCAAATTAATGATGTCTTTAAGTACCATGTAAAATAGTGGTTCTCAACCTGTGGGTCATGACCCCTTTGGGGGTTGAATGGAGTCACCTAAGACCATTGGAAAACACATATGTCCGATGGTCTTAGGAACCGAGACACCACTCCTCTATCTGTCTCCGTGCGGGTCCACCCACATGCAGATACACCCACATATGAGTATTAAAGGGTTGCGGCATTAGGAAGGTTGAGAACCACTGATGCAAAAGGTAAATTGTGCTAAAGGATAAACTACTGAGAACAAAGGAGAATGGGTTATATTTATGTTAAGAGACTCAAAAAGTATTTCCTATTCAAATTCACAGGGTCAAAGCCTCATTGGTCACTGTTCTATCTCAGAGTGGGTCTTTAGAATGCCTTCCTCATGTAAGTAAAGAGGCATGCTATGGTCAGACCTGATCTTTATGAAGATCACTTTTGCAGCTATTTTTAAGATGAACTGGAATGCAGAGAGAATTGAAGCAGGGAGACTAACTTGCAGTCTATTGTGATAGTTCAGGAGTGAGATGATGAAGGCAAGCACCAGCTTGGCTGCTGTGTGATTGAAGAGGAGATGTATACCAGATATGTTACAAAGACAGGAGTGATATACACTGGATAAAGACCCAACAAAGGAAATTGAAAAGGAGTGATCATATATGTTAGAGAATCATTAGAGTGTACCTTCCTGAAAACCAGTAGAAAAGATATAGTTTATTGGAGCTCTTAGGCTCTCAGTGGTCCATTACAGTATACTGTACCAAACTCACAACTATGATCCCAACATTCTTTTTGTGCAATCTCTACCTTTTTTTCTATAAGTAAATACAGAATTATGATGTTAGAGTCTAAAGCTGTTTTCTTTGATGGCCAAAAAAAATAATTTGCAGATCTTTTCTATGTATGATTTGTTATCTGTCTTCCAGTCTTGTTCATCCTGAGATGCCCTAAAAATGACTTTGCTTAGTTAGGCATCTCACCAAGCAATGTCTGTGTCATTTCTTCTACTTATATTTTTTATTAACATTTTTATTAACATTAATTTATTTAAATGGGTCAGGTTGGAGATGTTTTTAACAATGTGGCACATCTTTTTGAAAAGATAATTTTTCTGTCTCTGTACTAATTTTATCATTGCTCTAGCAAGCATCATAACTACCAAGATAGCTTATTTAAGACTAGTTCCCACATCAGTTGCAAGTTATTTTCTATCTGTCAAAACAGAATCAATTTCATTTTTTATATCATTTGTTATTTGCCAGGTCTAGAACCATCCAATTCTTTTCTCAAAGAAAATACTTATGATTTATAGGAGTGAGGCTTTTCTATGATACATATTGCCTTGGCCTCTTTTGTTCCATGTATGAGATCCATATTTTCTGATATTTTTGGCCAACCTCACATATTCTCATTTTTCCATTGAATTTGTGAGACTTCTTAGGTTCTTAGTAGAATTCTCTAGCTCTCTGACTTCTGTAGTGAATTGATGCATAAGCTACAGTGATGTTCATAGTGGTCTTTTTTCAAACACTCATCTTAAACCACACAAAATGAGATGATAACATAATCCATGAAATGAATAATTTTTCTTGATGCTTTTGTACAGCTGGAGAAAAAGTATCCTATCAATTTCTTTATTTCTCTCTCCAAAAACAGGGATAATTATTATTATTATTTTTTATTTAGCAGTATCCTTATTCTAGTTTTGTTTATAGTGGTTATGTTGAAATTATTAAGATTCAATTTTAATAGGAGTATGCCCACTCATTAAACAGTATCTCAAATTTAAAAATCTAATAGCTAACCTAAAATTTATAGATTATCTAAAAATGGAGTGATTCCCAGCAGCCTCAGAAAAATTGTGATACTATTATAGAGGAATGATGGAGAGGATTGCACAAACCTGAGGAACATATTGTATTTTTTGATTATTCATTTCATGATTTTCCATGGCCAAATAATTCTGTGCTGAGTGTCCAGCCTATATAGATGATTAGACTCCCTGTACTTAGCTAGGCTAAATGCAAAGAAATTCCAGGAGGAAGAGAAGACTAATAATTAGATAGATCAGGAAAGGAACCACGTGGGAGGTAGTAACTGAGTTAAACCTTGATGGAAGGGAGGCATTCTAAAAGTCCTCTGGAGACACAGATGTTTTAGGTGCAGAAAAAGTCTGTGCAGTCATAAAAATGAGAGATCGAACTTCATGTAAAAGAAACAGGAAATAAACTAATTTATCTAGAATTCTAGATTATGGAATGTGTAATGGGGTAGAATGTGAAATAAGTCTAAAATGTATCATAGAGGCAGACTGTGAAAAACAGTTAAATGTCAGAAAAATTTGTAGTTTATCCTAGAGGAATAAAGAAGCAAGTAAAAACAAACCAAAGGATAAATCAAAGGTGAAAGAGAAGAGATTCAGGTCAGTGTGGGAAGTATTGGATCTAGTGACAGAATAGAAAAGAGTGTCTGCAAATTGACTCAATCTTTTCTTTGAAGCTTTAGCTCCTTATGGTAATATGTGACTTCGGCATCTTCATCTGCATCTTACAAACTAGGCCACTGCTCTACCACTTTATCTCTTAACCAGTGCCAGATTGTTTTCACATTTACCACTTTGTAATACAGTTGAAATTTGATATTGTTAGTTTCCTTTATTCATATTTTTTTTCATTCTTCCCCTTGATATTCTTGATCTTTTTTTTATTCTTTAAGATGAATTTTGTCATTATTTTTTCTAGGTGTAAAACAATTCTTTGGTAGTTTGATTAGTGTGACACTAAATAGATAAATTAACTTAGGTAGAATTGTTATTTTTATTATATTGGCACTACCTACCCATGAACAATTAATATTTCTTCAATTATTTATATATATGTATATGTATATATTTGTGTGAAGAGTGTTTTGTAATTGTGTCCATGTTCTTGGGTTTGTCTTGACAGGTAGCCTTTCAAATATTTTATATTGTCTATAGTTATTTTAAATGGAATCTTTCTTTCTGTCTCTTCCTGATGGGTTTTGTTGGTAGTATATAGAAATGCTAGTGTTTATGTGGGTTTATTTTATATCTTGCAACTTTGTTAAAATTGTTCATTGTTTCAACTAGCTTTTTAGTTGATTCTTTAGGGGTTTTGAAATATACTATCACTGCATTTACAAAGAATGATTGTTTTGTTTCCACATTTCCTATTGTTCTTCTTCTTCTTTTCCTTATCTTATTACTATTGCATTTCTAATATAATATTTAATAATATTGGTGATTATAGATATCCTTGCTTCACCCCTGATCTTAATGGGAAGACTTCATGTCTTCCCCCATTACCCCATTACAGACAATGTTTATTTTTTATTTTAGATACTACTTATCATTTAAGGAAAGACTGCATTTGTTCTTACATTTTCTAGTGTTTTAATAGGAATAGATATTATATTTTGTCAAAAGTTGTTTCTGCACCTGTTGATATAATTAGTATGATTTTTGTTGTTTTTAGTATTGATATGGTCAGTTATTCTTATAGTTTAACTAAAATTAAACCAGCCCTACATTCCTCACATAAATGCTACTTGGTCAGAGTATATGAGCTTTGTGATATATTGCTGTAATTTCCTTGCTAACATTTTATTTTTTGCATCAATATGCATTAGGAAAATCAGTTTAATATTCTTCTTTCTTTTTTTTGCTCTCCATGGGTTAGGTATCAAAACATGTATGTGTGTGTGTGTGTGTGTGTGTGTGTGTGTGTGTGTGTAATAAAAGGAATTTGATAGGACTTTTTATTTACCTATTTTTCCCCCAATTTATCTGGTATTGATATATGCTAGTATTTATTAATTGGTCTTTAAAGTTTTGGTAGAATTCACTTGTGAATCCATCTGGTCCTGGGGATTTTTTTCTTAGGGAGATCATTGATGGCTTGTTCAATTTCTTTTGTTAAAATGGGATTATTTAAGCATTCTATTTCCTTTTCTATTAATCTGTGTAATTTGTACTTCTGAAAATGTTCAACCCTTTCTCTTAGATCATTATATTTATTGGCATATAATTTGGCAAAATAACTGCTAACAAATAATTATTTAATTTCATCATTTTTGATTCTGATAATTTTATTTTAAATAAAATTAATAAATGCTATTTTTCATAAACCCAGCTAGTTTTATTTATGAGGTCAATGAATTTTCAACCTTTAATTTTATTTTAATTGTTCTTTTGATTTTCAAGATTTCCGTTTTGGTGTTAAATTCGGTATTTTTACTTTGCTCTTTTTCTAGTTTTTTTTTTTAATCTGCAGTCCCAATTAATTTATCATCTCTTTCTCTCTTTTAATAGTATATACATTTAGAGATATAAAATTCCATATATTTAGCTTTGTTTTAAGCTGTATTCCACACATTTTGTTATGTTGTTTCATTATTGGCATTCTCTTTACTGACATTATTGATTATTTCTATAATTTGTTCTTTGACCTACTCATTCTTTAGGATTAGATTATTTAGGAGGCGGAGCCAAGATGGCAGTGTAGGAGCAGCAACATATTGCAGCTCTCACATAGCCACCCCAAAATACCCATAAAATATGACTCTAAACTAATCCTAGAACTCCCAAACGCACATAAATATACTTTCCACTAAAGTCAGCTCGGCTACGAAGAACAATATCAGCACTGCGAACTGAAACCAGCCTGGCCTGAAGCCCTGGCTGAGCCCCGGGGAAGCTGGAGGAGAGAATTAAAGGAGCGGATTGGCGGCAGCTGGGAAAGTGTTCAGAACTAGGTCAGTGGGACTTGCGAGGTCGTGGGAGAAAAGTGATCCGGCCAAAATGCGTCCAGGGCTGGAAAGCGAAAGGCAGAGGTTTTCCACGTGCCTCCGCATTGCAGCTTCCATGCCCTTGGCCTGCAGACTGAAGGAGGACCAAGGGATTGTTCAGAGGCCAAGTGCTGTCCTGTTGAGTGGCCTGGATCCGGATTGTGGTCTTGGCCGTTGGTCCTGTGGGTCTTCTTTATCCAGTGAGTCAGAAGTGGGAAAGGGACCCTGCACCTTCCTGAGAGCTCCGGCAGCTGGGAGGACCCCAGCAATTTGGGACAGAGCATTCCCTTCTGGAAGCAGAGCCCCACAGAGATTAAAAAAAAAAAATCATGGACTGACCAACCATGAGTAAGAATAAGCATAAGAAGCAAAGTAAGAACAGCAACCAAACCCTAGATTCCTTTTTTGGGGAAAAGAAAGATCATGGCAGAGAAAGGGAGGTGGAGAGTGGAGCCAGAGCTCCCCCACTAGGGGCTTCCAATAAACGTGAAGATTGCCTTAAATCTAGAGATGAGCTGAAGAAGGATTTTGAAAACCAAATAAGAGAAGTGGAAGAAAAATTGGGAAGAGAAATAAGAATGTTGCAAGAAATCATGAAAAGAGAGTCAGCAATCTGACGGAAGAAATTAACACCCTAAAAAATAGATTAACACAAATGACAAAAGGGGCCCAAAAAGTCAATGAGGAGAAGAATGCCTTAAAAAGTCGACTTTGCCAGATGGAGAAAG
>CM053588.1:204471197-204495064 GCA_028646515.1 Pseudochirops corinnae | reverse complement strand
TATATATATATATATATATGCAGTTATTATTATTATTATTATTGTTAACTACATCCAACTGGAACTTGAGATACACAGGCACTGTGGTTGGGAGATCCATCCTGCCCTACTGAAAGGTCAGAGAGGTGAGGGGGGAAGACATAGGAGAGAGTCGATTGGGGAGAGGGGATACACTGGGATGGCTCTTTTGGGACGGTGGGTGGGGGAAAGATGGGGAGAAAATCTGTAACTCAAAATCTCATAGAAATGAATGATGTAAACTAAAATAAAATTTTTAAAAAAAGGATTAGATTATTTAGTTTACAATTTTTTTATTCTATGCTTCTCTGGCCCTTTCTTGAATTTAATATTTATTGCATTATTGTCTGAGGATAAATTTAATATTTCTGCTTTTCTGAAGAAGGTTTTTATGAACAAACACATAATCAGGTTGTGTGTGTGTGTGTATGTGTGTGTATGTATGCCTAATATAGCTGAGAAAAAGATGTGCTCTTTTTTTACTCTCATTCAGTTTCATTCAGAGTTTTATTATACCTAAGTTTTCTTATATTCTATTTATGTCCTTAATTTCATTCCTACTTATTTTATGATTAGATTTTTCTTGCTCTGAGAGTAGAGAGTTGTGGTCCCCACAATTAGTATAGTTTTACTGTCTATTTCCTCCTGTAATTCATTTAACTTTTCATTTAAGAACTTGGATATTATGCCATTTATATGTTTAGTACCATTTTTATTCCATTGTTTATATACCTTTTAACAAGATGTACTTTCTCTGCTTATCTTTTTAAATTAGCTCTACTTCTGCTTTTGCTTTGTCTGAAACCATCACTGCTATCACTGCATTTTTATTTTCTCCTTTAGCTGAAATATAATAAATTCTGCTCCAACTCCTTATTTTAACTGTTTGTATGTCTTTCTGTTCCATGTGTGTTTCTTGTAACAATATATTGTTGTATTCTGGTTTCTAATCTATTTTGTTATCTGCTTCTGTTTCATAGGTGAGTTCATTCCATTCACATTCAACAATTATGATTAGTAATTGTGTAGTCCCTTCCAACCTGTTTTTCCCTGTTTATCCTTCTTTCTTTTGCATTATATTTACTCTGTTCTTCCTCAAAAGTCCATTTTGCTTTTCACCACTGACTCCCTTAGTGTTCCCTTCCTCTTATTACTCCCCTCCTTTCTTTTAGCCTCTTCTCATCCTACTCTTTTGTTGGGCAATATAGATTTCTGTGCTCAACTTAGTGTGTGCATATATTTTTCACTCTTTGAGCCTGTACAGAAGAGAATGAGGTTCAAGAGTTTCCTTCTCTTGCCTGCCTCCCCATTCCCTCTTGTACTGTAAGTACTCTTTCTTGAACACATCTTTTATCTGGGCCATTATCTGGATGAAAAAACAAAAACAAGAAAAACTCCTCAAAATTTTAAGTGATACACATGTTCTCAAATTACCCAAGTTTTGGGGTTTTTTTGTCTCGTCATGTAGTGGATTATTTTCCTTCATTTCACAGTATTTGTTCAGAAATGCTTGAATCTTTCCCTTTGTTTCTATTTCTCCTGTTGCTTTATCTGTTTATGTTCAAAGTACTTGAGATTTCTTTTTTTCCTGAAATCTTTTGTTCTTTCAGTATATCTGCATCCTCCTCCCATTATTTTCCTTGTTGTATGCCTGTGAAACCTCCGTAGTCTGCCAGCGTCATGCCCAGAAACTGAATTGCTTCCATTTGAATTGTCTTAAGAAAGAATTCTGAAGATTACCTGACAGGATAAGATACCAGAAACTGAGATCCTTTCTTGAACTAAACTGCCAAGTGTTCAAACTCTGCTTCAGAGAGCTCCTCTCTGACAGGCTCGTCATGTGTTTTGAATGCAAGAAGTACATTTGCCAAAAAAGACTATTTTATGGAGAACTCACGTGGGGCAAGTGCTCATATAGTATTCAGAAGAAGTGATACAAAGACACTTTCAAGGTCTCTCTTAAGAAGTCTGGAATTGATTGTGTGACATGGGAGACCCTGGCACAGGACCACTCAACGTAATATGCCCACATAAGAGAAGGTGCTGTGCTCTGTGAGCAAAGCAGAATTGAAGTAGCTCAAAAGAAACATGAGATGCACAAATTTAGAGAATCCACCTCAAATGAACATTTGAGCTATTTGTGCCTAAACTGTGATAGAACATTCCAAGCCCATATTGGTCTGATCAGCCACAGTCAGACACACTATAACTTGATTCTAGTATAGTGATGTCATTCTGGTCCTTTTTGAGAACTAAGGAGAACAACAAACCCACCAATTTCTGCACCCTCCTCCAATTATTTTCCTTGTTACCTACTTTCTGACATCCCCAGCTCTGATCCTGTTTTCCTTGGGGGCTGGATCTAAAAGTGTCTAAGCTTCTTATCACACTGGGCAATTCCGAGTCCAGGTCTCCCTCTGAAATAACTTTCTCTTCCATTTGGTGGAATGCTACATAGGCCCACACACAAAATAGTGTTCTGTCCTCATGACCTATCCCACTCCCTTTGCTCCTTATCTCTTTGACGTGACACCATCAGTAGAGAGCTTTGCAGCACTGGTGCTTCTGAATTGCAGTCCCCAGTAGGCTTTTGCTCCTCAAGGGTTGCATGCAGCAAAGCTGGCTGTCAAGACTGAAACAACTTCTGGAGCCTGGAGCCATGGTCCCTTTAGCACTGGGAATAGAGATGACATAAGAGATACAGGGTTGGGTTTTGAAGTCTGTCACTATTATGGGCAAATTTTCTGAGTATAGCAGGATTTGTTTTCTAATTATCTATGTTATAGCATATTAGAATGTTTCCTTAACATAGGATTTTGAATTTAGAGGTAGAGTAGAACATAGAGGCCATTTAGTGTAATCTTTTCGTTTTATAGATTAGACGCTATAATTTAGAGAGGTTACAAAACTTGCCCAGAGTTATATAGTCATTATCTGAGGTAGGATTCACTGTGCCACCTAACTGCTTTATTAGTTAAAATGAAGTTATGTTACTGATAGTGACAAAGTCCTTGAAGCTTTTTGTACACACACACACACACACACAACTGTGAATGCGTGTATGTGTATGTATGTGCCCTAGTCTTAAATTCAGAAATGATATTTCTATCTCAGTTCTTCTATTTCCCTTCTGTGTAATTTTGTACTAGATACTTAGCATGTCTGGTCTTCACAAGTTTCCATGAGATGATCTCTAAGGTATTTTTCAAGTTTAACATTCTATGAGTTTTGTCACTTTGTATGTAGCATTGTAGCCTTCTTTAATATTACCTTGCAGATATCTGGGATCCATTTGGGTTCATAGTCTGTGGCTCATGAACCCCCATTTTTCCTCTGTATCTCATCCAGTCAGAATTACATACATACAAATTATTATAATGCAAAAGGACATTTACTTCCTGGAGAAATGGAAGATAAATAACGAGAAAATTATAATAATCATCAAATATCCTTACCATTTATTTCCCTCAAAAAATTCCTCCCAAACTCCAGGAATGAACAGTTAAGAGTCTGGTTCATCTTCAACTTTTACTGCTAAATTGGCAAGGCCTTTATCTAGCAAAAGGATAAAAAATATACTTGGAACTTGCCCATTAGATGAACACTAAACACACTATGTCTCAGTGCCTAAGATGTTATCATTTCTCCTACTAAATCAAAAAGTCCTCCAGATTTTCTTGCCATATTTTTTTGTCCATAGGGAGAAGTATCATTGTGTCCAAGTCCAAAATTCAGGCCTCGAATGAGTGTGATGAATAGCTAGATGGACTAACAAAGTACTGTCCTATCAGTGTGTAATGGTTTAATATCTGCATGATCAGGGGAAATGCTTCACTGTTTGCTAGACCTAGTTGGAGGAGACACATGCCCAGAAGAACATGAATTCCTTGCCCTTGATATCTGTGTATGCACATGCACTCATGCATGAATACATGTGTGTTACCTTTTCCTATATTTCCAGTGCTTAACAAATTACCAGGTGCACAGTGGGCACTTAATAAGTGCTTGTTGACTTAACTTTTTCACTTTTACATTCTACTTTGGTAGAAGTAACTGCCTGCTTCCCTCTCCATAATTGATGGATCTTATGTATTAGTCTCTTTTGTTACTTACTGGATGACATCATCATCAGCTGAACTCTCATAAAGAATTTTGAGTAATGTCATCCCTAAAAGAAAATGATATCATCCCAAGCCAAGAACTCTCCATCTCATTGTACAGATGACACCATTCTTAAGCTATAAATAGCAACGTCATAAAATTCTGGGGAGAATATTCAGGCTGACAATGCCAAGACTATGGAAAGTTTATTTCTAGTATATGATGAAATGACTCAGCAACAGTTATCTTTTATGAAATAAAAATGTGATAGAAATGGAATAATCTCATGAGATCTTGAAAGTTTTATTTTTCTTATTTAGTAGGAGCATCATGAACTGCTTACAAATTGCTCTGAATGTTACAAATACTACTGGCATTGATGCAGTAGAATGGATTTTATTGATTTTAGCGTTGATTTTACCTTTCTCTTTCTTTATTCAGATATTGGACATCCTGAACTGACAGGACTTCTTGGATTCTCTTATGTGGTATGTTCATGATCGTGGCATTATGGGTTGCCTATGTAAAATCCTAAAAGACTGAGTTTATAGGAAGTCCTAGAGATTTTGGTAGGAAACATAATTAAATGCATCTAATTTGTGATGCCCCTTAAATGATCATCATTTGGGACTCTAAAGAAGCATCATTGACAATCACCTCTACCCTCTAATCCATGCTACCATAATTGCATAAATGATTTTGCTAAAGTGTAAATTTAGCCTCTTCACTCCTCTGCTAAAGCAGCTTCACTAGCTCTCTATTTGGTCTAGGATGGAAATATAAACTCTCTCTGGTATTTAAAGCCCTTCACAATGTAACTCTAACCTAACTTTCTAGTCAAGTCAGTAAGCATTTATTAAATGACTTCTCTGTGCTGATGCTAAGTACTAGGGATACTAAGAAAGTAACTCTGACTTCATCTAATGGAGTAGACAACATGCAGACAACTGTGTATAATATATGTACCCATACATACATTGATGTAACATATGTATAATACATATTCTGTGTATTGATACATAGATACACCCTATACATCTCCATATATTCATACACACATATGTATGTATGTGTGTACATATGTACAATATGACAAACTGGAGAAAACCATGGAGGGAAGGCACTGAGGTTATGTTGGACCAGAAAAGGCTTCTTGTAGCAGGTGGTATTTTATCCAGGATTTTAAGGTGGCCAGGACATAATGGCATACAGGACAGTCATCAAAGATTCACAAAGTAAGGAGATAGAGTATCTTGTGATGGAAAGGTAGGAAGAAGATAGGTTATGTTGGGCTTTAAAAGTCAAATAAAATACTTTCAATTTGTTCCTGGGGATAATAGGGAGTCATTGAAGTTAACTGAAGAAAGGGTATTACATGATCAGACCTGTGCTTTAGGAAAATCAGTTTGACAGCTTGGTGGAGAATTGACTGGAGTAAGAAGACCTTGAAGCAGGGAGACCAACCAGCAGACTATGTACCGACATGGGGTAATGAGGGCCTGCATCTGAGTGGGGGCAGTGGCAGAGGAGAGAATGGGGTGTGTATACTCACACAAATACCTCTCTCTGTGTGTGTATAGGCATATACATACTATAAGTATACATTTATATACATTTATATACTATAAGTATACATGAGATGTTATGTAGGTAGAAATGATGAGACATGTCAAGTGATTAGAGAGAGAGAGAGAGAGAGGAGAGAAGGGTAACACTTATATCTCATGCCTGGGTGTTTAGAAGGATAAAAATATTCTTGAAAGTAATAGAGAAATACATGATTGCACACCACCATGGGAGGGGGGAAGGGAGGGGAGAAAATCTGAAACTCAATTGATTGTGGAACTGAATCTTGTAAATTAAAAATAAATGAGTAAATAAATTAAAAAAAAAGAAAGTAATAGAGAAGAGAGAAGGTTTTTTGGGTGGGGGGTCGGGGATAATGAGTCCAGTTTTGGATATGTTGAATTTAAGATGCCCATGAGGCACCCATTTTGAGATGTCTAATGGATACAAGACTGAAAAGGAAAAAAGTCAGCCTTGAACAAAGAGATTGGAGTATTACCTGCCTTAATAATACTAATTAGCATTTAGGTAGCACTTTAAGTTGTATAAAATGCTTTACTAATATTACTTCATTTTATCTTCACAACCCTGGGAGGTAAGTGTTATTATTATCCCCATTTAACAGATGAGGAAACTGAGAGAGACAGAGTTTAAATGACTTGGTAGGGTCACTCAACTAGAAATTTTCTGATGTCAGATTTGAACTCAGGTCTTCCTGCTTCCAGATCCAGCCCATCTGAGATGTTAATTAAATCCATGATAGCTGATGAGCTCACAAATTGATATAGAATGGAGGAAGGGGAAGAGAGCCAAGGACAGAGCCTTGGGGGCATACCAATAGGGACTGGGATGACCTGGATGAATATCAACCAAAGGATAATTATTATTGATCAGGCAGGTAGAAGGAGAACCAGGAAAGATTTATGTCATAAAAAATCTAGAACAAAGAGAGTATCAAGGAGAAGAGGGTGATTGACCTTGTCAGATACTAGAGAGAGATTATGGAAAGGATTAAGATGAAGAATAGACTATTAGATTTGGAAATTGAAGGTTCATTGGAGGGAGAAGTTTTAGTTGAATAATGAAGATGAAAACCAGATTGTCAAGAGTAAAGAAGAGAGGGGGGGAAAAAACAAAGTGGAGGCAGCTCTCTCAAACAGTTGTAGATATTTTTCTCAAGGAATTTTGCCATGAAAGGGAGAAGAAATGTAGGATGATAGCTAGCAAGGATTGGATAGATAAAGTGAGGGATATTTGAGAATGAGAGAAGCTTTGGTATATTTGTATGTTGAGGACCACAGGCAAGTGGGACTTGGACCCTGACAGCTGAACAAGCCCTCTCAGGTGTTTGACCTGCTGATGGCTTGGATGGGTTCCCCATCTCCCAGGAAAAGTGCACAAACCTACAGGTATGAGGATTAGGTCCTCGAGATAAGCATGGCATTTTACACCTGTGTCTGGGGAACATAGAAGTGTGCAATGTCCACAGGGGAAGATAATTAAGAGAAAAGGATTATGGCTCTATCAAGCTGTGCCTGGAACAATAAACAGTGGCTCTTTACTTTCACCATTTGGAAAGTCTCTTCTCTTTTTATGCACTAGAAGCCTCTGGGCTGGTGATTCTTTCTCAGCCCTGTCTAGGGACAACAGGGCTCCCACTCTTTCTCAGCCCTGCTGTGGGATGGCAGGGCTCCCCAAAATTGGCTCCCCACATTTGTAGGTAATAGGGAGGCAGTCAATAGAGAAAAAATAACTGTAAAGTCAAGTATGAGCAGCTTTCCAGAGCATTGCTGTTGTGAACAGCTTTAAGGTTCTGATTATATAGTATAGTGAACTCTCTATTTATTCAGCAGTAAATTAAAGCAAAACATTGACAGAAACCAAAGTATAGCATTCACAATGTTATAACATAACAAGTTATCACTAAAGTGGCCACATAGTTTTTTCACCAAAGTGGCCACATAGTTTCAAACAAAAGATATCATTCAATAAGTCCTTAACTCAATCATCCTTAAGGAGCAAGCCTCTTTAAGGAACACAAAGTACAAAGAGCAAAGTTATCTACCCCTAGGCCACGGTAAATCATGATCTTCTCAGTCAGCATCAAGTAGCCAAGGAGACATCTTTTTCATCTTGACTTGATGGCTCGCTCTCAGCTTCCCTAGTCACTCTTCCGTGGTCCCAGCTCCTGCCTGAATCTACCCAACTGTCACCTGGATTCAAAGGTAGGCAACTCTCAGCTCCTCATCCAGTTCCTTGTTCAGTTCCCATTCTATATTGAAGGTGCCCAGTCCACCTCAAGTCCTTCAGTTTCTGGAAAGACAAAGCTTAACAGAGCCAAAACAACATTCATGCACACTGTTGGCACCATCATTACTTCACTGTCTGCCTGTGAAATCAACACAAACCCACATACAAGGTCTGAGAACTCAACACAAATCATTAGTACAGTCCCAGGACCTCCAGATCCCTCCACCAGGACTTCTGTAAACAGACAAGAAGAAAATCCTCTTTCAGGGCCTCTAGTAAGGTCTCAGGGTTTCTGCACAAAGTATCACAAACAAAAAATCAACACAAACAGAACAGACAAACAGAGTGCCTGGCCATGACAAAGTTCCCCTTCTCAATTCTGCCACCACAAGTGCCCTCTTCTCAGTTCTGCTCTTTCCCAGCTTGGGCTGCTCCTTATATACGGTCATTAAACTCCTCCCTATTCCTCCCTTTTCTGGTTGCATCAGCAACAAGGGTTCACAAGTTCTGGGGTTTGCAAGTTCTGTTTCTTAACAAAAACTTGGTAAAATCATAGGCAAGGCTTAAAAGAAACTGGAACTGAAACAAGGTGGTAAATAATTAAATAGCTTAAATTAGGTGTTAAGTACTTCTTTGCTTGCCATTACAATGACTTGATATTAGAGAGAGAGGAGGGATAATAGAGGGGACATCTATTGGAGAAGATGGGTTAAAATGGGATCTAGTGCATATATGTATTGTTACCTGAAAGTTTGGATTTGGGTGAGCCATAAGAGACTTAAGGAGGAATAAAAAATCTTTTAAAAATTAACTGTGGTCACTGTGGTGAAATAGACTGATCTTTTATTATCTATCCCTGATGACCCTCCCACCTCCAACTCCAATCAAACTGAACTAATCACTTTTCCTCTACATGACTACCAATCTCTAAGCCTTTGCATAGCAGCAGTTCTCAACCTGTGGGTTATGTTCAATTTGTAACAATCAAAATACATCCTGTATATCAGATAGAATCATAACAGTAGCAAAATTACAGTTATGAGGTAGCAAAGAAAATAATTTTATGGTTGGGGGTCATCACAACATGAGGAACTGTATTAAAGGGTCGTGGCATTAGGAAGGTTGAGAACCACTGCACTAGAGTATACCTATACCTGGAATGCTCTCTTTCTCTCTTCTCTTCACTTCTACTTTGTAGAATTCCCAGCATACTTCAGTAAAGAGTTTAGATACTATTTACTATTTATAGTTTTTTTAGATCACCCTGTTATTAGTAATCTCCCTGTTCAAATTGTGTTGTATTTACTTTTATGTGTCTTGAGGTTACTTATCTGTATACATGTTGTTTCTCGATGATAGAATGTAAGCTCCTTGAGGGCAATGATTATTTCATTTTTGTCTTTGTATCCCCAGGGTTTAACTGGGTCACTGGCAAATAGTAGTTGCTTCATAAAAGATTTTTGAATCGAATTCAAATGAATTGAAAGAGCTTGGGCAATGTCAGTTTCTACAAAGCCTTCTCTGAAGCATGACCAGGAAGGCATTGTGTTATATGGGTGCTCCTTAAGTGATATATAGATACTGCTCTGCTGGGCTCTACAAAGCCTCCACTTTGATTTACTTTTAGTCTTGGCACCACAAGGACCCCTCCAGAATGACAGGCAGATTTTGCAAAACATAACACTTTTTGTAGCCTCCTAAGTAATCAGTTCAAGGGCACCTTATTAGATTAGATGCTTAGTATTTTCTTTAGTTGTTGCCCCAAGAGTAAAATCACATTTCTAGCTTTTAAGTGAATTGGTTAAATGGCTAAATCCAGATGGAATGATACAGCTTCCCTTCAAAAGCTCCCAGTTCCTCAGAAAAGCCCTATGTAATCTGCTAACAATTTCCTGTAGTCAGGCAGCTTTAATGGTATGATTGTCCTTGCTTTGCCCAGTGCTCTCTGGGATTACTGTAGAATAAGTTGGAACCTGAAACTGCTTCGCATGTCTAAAGGTCATCTGATGGAAAACCTTGCCCATAAAGGAGTTCTCTTTAGGGTTGCCAGAACTCTTTGGGTATTTTACTGGATGTCCCTCAGGCATATCTCCTTCATCTTTACCTTCTGGCTCATGGCTTTTTTCAAGTCAACTAAAATCCCACCTTTTGCAAGAAACATTTCCCAATTTCCCTGAATTCTAGTGTTTTCCTCGGAGATGACCTTCAATTTACTCTGTATGTATCTTGTTTATTTTTCACACACACACACACACACACACACACACACACACACACACACACACTTATTTCCAGGTTGTCTCTTCCATGAGCATGTGAGATCCTTGAGCAAACATGTGCCCAGCCCATAGTGGGCACCAAATAAATTCTTGTTGACTTGACTCATCTGTCTAGGCCATAACTGATCTTATACAAAACTGTGCAATGATGAAACTTGTTTCCAGCAACTCCATATCCTTCTTTTGTTACTTCCCTCTTGTGACTCTGCTCCCAGAATTTCCCTTTTATTTCTTTTCCAAGATTCTAGTGCTATCTTCAGGTCCCCCTGGCTGCTTAAGTTCTTCTAGTGTGGTACCCTGTCTTGACCTGTTAGACTTCCATGCTTGTGACTTTGGCACCACTTTTTTTTCCTTCTCACGTTCTAAACCCTTGGGACTCTGGCATGTGAGTAGTTAAAAGAATCTGATGAATAAGGTCTTATTAAGAAATATAAGCTAATATTGACTTAAAATGAGTGAGCTTATCCAGCTTTAATTTATCAGACTTCAAAGAAGTGTTTAACAGTGCAATAGAGGATCTAGCGGGATACATTTTTGATCTGGAGAGTCTTTTACTTCCTCAACTACCATCATGTATATGCCTACTTGGCTTATACAAACTTGACCTATCTGTCCTCCCATAGCATCTAGGTGTGGGGGATCACATGACCTTGGGAGCCTATGATGTTTACATAAAGCAACCTGAGAACTTCTCATGTTTAGATGCTAAATTAAAAAAAAAAACAAACTTGCATTCCTGTTACATCTTCTTTTTTCCTGGGATGTTTTGATGTTGATTTTCAAATCAAGACACATCAATCTTGATATAACATTTCATCAAAATAACTGTTACTGCTTCTCCATCAAGTGACCAGCATAGAAGGAAATGACTTTTTAGTGTGTTGATTATGGCATGTTTTGCTTAGTAATATGGTTCATTTGCCATATTGTCATCAGTCTGTTTTACTGGAATACCTGGAATACCTAGAGAGTGGATGGAGAAGAACAATAGTGAGCTATCATGGCAAAAAAGCTGTGATCCCATTTTGGCAATTGAAATGGGCTTATTAAAGCTTTGGGTTTCAGTAGTTCTTACCCTGTTTAGTTCTCTACCTTATCTTCCATCGGTATAATTTATGATATGCCTCCATGCATACACACACTATCCTGTGTCTGTGTGTGTATGTATCCATATAGGTGTGTTAAAAGAAGATAGTTAACTTTTCATTCTGTCTTTTTCTGTTAATGTTTCCTCTCAAGTACCCCGTGTACTTTACAGTGTTGTTCAGCATTTTTGCTTTGGATTCATTTATAACATTCTGGTTATGATTCACTTGATTTCTTAGGGTCTCAGTTTCATTGTATCTAAAAGGAGAATCATAGGATCTCCCTAATTTACCTCATAGAGTTTTGTGAAGATCACTGAACATCACAGAATGTAAACATATAACATTTTGCTTGAGTGTATTGGGAGTATTGATAGCTTTCCATTGATTTGGCCCCAGGCTACTTGTTGACTTTCATGTTCCGAAGAATATATGTGTTGAAGTTGACCTTCAATGCTGCTCTTTTCTTTCCTGCCCTAGGAGCCTATAGTCATAGCTAAAGAATTGGAAGGGCCCATGGAGAATTTCTAGTTCAATATGCTTTTAAGTGGCTTGTCTAGAGTAGTAAGTAGCTGACCCGGTATTCAAACTCTGGCATCCTTTGAATCCATGCCCAATATTTGTTCCAATGTACTACACTGCCTCTCTAGTTAAGAATGAAATTTATTTTTCATGTTCTTCTGATAAGAATTGACCCTGTTTTTGAAAATTTCTTGAGTCTGTATCAAATGTCCTCTCTAACATAGGTCTCCTGAACTTCTTATCATGTGTAGGGAGAAACTTAAGCTGTAGCTGATCAGAATGGAATATCAGACCTTTGCTTCATAGATTCAGAGACAAAAGGGATCTTAGAAGGTCATCTGATCTAACGTCTTCACTTTACACATGAGGAAACTTAGGGCTAGATAATGGTGACTTGCCCAAGGCCACTCTGGTAGTAAATACTTAAGATATGATTCAGATTCTCTGACTATATATAATTCTATTCCACAGTCACTATGAAGCTGCCATAGTTAGGATTACTTCTATACTTAAGTGCAGGGAAGACCACATAACTGTATAGTTTGGGTAATTGAAATGAATACAATAAATTGTTTTGCTCTTAGAGGGAATACTCTGCTAAAACAGAATTCCTCCTGAAGCTCGGGAAAATATTCAATGCAAGTCTGTCATCTGTAATATCCGAGTCTTCATTTTGTAGCAAAGTTCCATGATGGTCTTTCTCACAGTTCAAAATATCATCTAACCTTTCTTTGTAGGTGATACATTGCCTTTCAAAGATATTTGCTTTGAAGTGATTGTTTCAGTTAAAAAAGGAACATACATACAAAAAATAGTGACTGGTAGGTTTATAGAAGAAGTTAGAAACATTTATTTCCATAGGGTTAAACAGAACTAACATTGACTGGCATCATAATTTAAGGAAATGTGCTCTATGTTTTTTGTAAGAGACTGAAAATAACAAACTCTCTTCTTTGTTCTTGTGGCCTGTTCTCAATCTGTTATTTTATGAAGTTATGAAGGGTCCTGCAATCTCTTCAAAGATGACCTAATTTACACAAATAATGTTTTAAATGTTTGCCAAAAAAAAAGTAAACAGGAAGATATTCTGAAAATAATTTTGACAAGCCAGGAATTTCATCATAGTTCAAAGAATCAAATTCATTTATCACCATTCCTGTCCTGTTCAGAAGCAAACATTGTTTTTTGTTTTTTTGGTTTTTTTTTTGTCTCAGCATCCAGGTCATGTTTATACTTTTAATGGACAGCAACACCTACTGTACATTAATCTTACCCAGATTCTCTGATCTAACAAAACAGAGGGTTGTCGATGCTGCAAAAAGAAAAAGAAAAAAACCCCAAAACAAAAAAAAAACCCTCTTTGATAATTGAAGAGAGACAAAATGTTCTGCTTTTCAGCACATTTTAATCCACAGCTGGTGCACAGATTGGCATAGAGTATATGTTAGGTTTAGCTGTGATTTTTTTTCAAGTTGATGTTGCCTATATTTAGATCTCTGGAGTTTGAGGATGGCTGAAAGAAAGTGTTTAAATGTGAATGCTATTGACTGGGGAAAATGGTGTTTAATAGAGTTATGAATTTTGGCCACCCTAAATCATGCTTGTTTTAGATGTACATTTCATAAGCACCCATGGAGGGAAACCATGAGAATTTAACTGGATGTATTAAGAATATTTCATCTTTTTAAAGGAGGGAGACTCACTTTGATAAATTCCATTTCAGTCTATTCCAAAGAAAAGTCTGAGGTGCTTTGGGGATACAGCAACAGATTCTTGGCCAGAATGACATAATTAAGATTTCTATTTTGATGAATTCCAAATTATCTACTGTAGTCCACTGATGCTCACCCTTTTTTATTCATTCCAAAAGCCTTTATTAAGCACACCTATATGCCAGATCCTATGATAGAAACTGGATTTTAGAGCCAAAAACAAGGGGCTTCCATTCTCCTGGGGAGAAACACCATGTAACTCTAGGTGTATCAAGGATATGTGACCCTTCAGAAAGAAAAAAAAAATTCTATATCTGTATTTCTATGTCTAGCTATATCTTTTTATCTATGTGTGTATAGATACATTTATAGTATATGCTGATATATGTAATATAAAATATATGTACATGTGTAAATACACATATACACATATGTGTACACTCACATACATATACTCCCATGTGTATTTTAGATGGAGAGAATATCAACTGAGGGGGTAAGAAAAAGTTTCATGTAGCAGGGTGATGCTTCAGTTGAACCTGGTAGGAAACTAGTTTTTATTCATAGAGGACATGAATATGAATCATTTTTTAATTCATTTTTAATCATCTATCCTAGTATTTTAAAATTATTTATTTAGTATTTTAGTTTTCCCAAATTACATTTAACTACAATTCTATCTATCTATCTATCTATCTATCTATCTATCTATCTATGTATATGTGTGTATGTATTTAAATTTTGAGTTCCAAATTCTCTCCTTTCCTTCTTTCTTCATTGAGAAGGCAAACAATTTAATATAGGTTATACATGTGCAGTCATGTAAAACTTTTCTGTAGTAGTCATTTTGTGAAAGACAACATAGACCAAAACAACAACAACAACAAACCAAGGCAGGAGACAGGGGAGAAGCATGCTTTTATCTATATCCAGACTTCCTCAAGTTCTTTCTCTTGGGATGGATATAATTTTTTCATCATAAATCCTTCAGAGTTCTCTTGGATCATTGTATTGCTGAGAATATCTAAGTCATACATAGTTGATCACATTACTATTACTATATACAATGTTCTCCTGGTTCTGCTCATTTCACTTTTCATTAGTTCATATAAGTCCTACCGGTTTTTTCTGAGAACACTCTGCTTTCATTTCTTATAGAACAATAGTATTCCATCATAGACATATACCACAACTTGTTTAGCCATTGCCCAATTGATAAGCATTATCTCAATTTCCAATTCTTTGCACCAGAAAAGAGCTGCCATAAACATTTTTGTACACATAGGTCCCATTCTTTAAAAAAAAAATCTTTTTGTGCTATAGACCTAATAGTGGTATTGCTGGGTCAAAGAGTATACATGGTTTTATAGCCCTTTTGGCATAGTTCCAAACTATTCTATAGAATGGTTGAATCATACAGGCAGTAAGAGGGGAAAGGGGAAAGAAAAGGGAAGGGGTGGCTAGAAGGGAGAGAAGATTGAGGGAGGCAGTGGTCAATAGCAGAATGGTTGAATCAGTTCACACCTCCACCAAAAGTACATTCCCTTCAGCATTTGTTATGTTAGTATTTGGTCATATAAGCTAGTGTGATAGGTGTGAGTTAGTACCTCAAAACTGTTTTAATTTGCATTTTGCAATCAATGGTGATTTAGAGCTTTTTAAAAATTAAATTTATTTATTTATTTTTAGTTTGCAAATTCACTTCCATAAGATTTTGAGCTCCACACAGTTTAACCTTATTTAGTCTCTTATGATTTCTCTTTTCTATTTACCTTCTTATGCTTCTTGTATTTGAAAATCAGATTTTCTATTTAGCTCTGGTATTTTTATCTGGAATGCTTGAAAGTGCTCTATTTCATTGAATGCCTATTTCCTCCCTTAAAGGATTACACTCAGTTTTGCTGCAAAGATAATTCTTGGTTGTACTCCCAGTTCTTTTGCACTCCGGAATATCATATTATAAGCCCTCTGATTCCTTAATGTAGAAACTGCTAAATTTTGTATTATCCTGACTGTGGCTCCATAATACTTGAATTGTTTCTTTCTTGTTGCTTGTAATATCTTCTCCTTGACCCGGGAGCTCAAGAATTTGGGAGTTTTCATTTAAGATCTCTTCTAGGAGGTGGTTGGTAGATTTTTTTCATTTCTACTTTACACTCTGATTCTAGATTATCAGAGCATTTTTACTTGATAATTTCTTGAAAAATGATGTCCATGACTTTTTTTATCATGATTTTCAGGTATCATAAGAATTTTAAAAATTGTCTCTCTTGGATCTACTTTTCCAGGTCAGTTGTTTTTTCCAATAAGATATTTCACATCTATTTTTTCATTCTTTTTATTTCATTTTACTGTTTCTTGATGTCTCATAAAGTCATTAGCTTTCACTTGCCCAATTCTAATTTTTAAGGAAACTTTTGTACCTCCTTTTTCTTTTGTACAATTTTGCTTTTTAAAGAATTCTTTATTGGGGTGGCTAAGTGGCACAGTGAATAGAGCACTGGCTCTGGAGTCAGGAGGATCTGAGTTCAAATCCATCTCAGACACTTAACACTTACTAGCCATGTGACCTTGAACAAGTCATTTAACCCCAATTGCCCTGTCTTCCTATAGTAAGAATGAGAATTTGAAGATCTTTCCTGACCCTTAATAGACCTAGGGGGGAATTTTGAAGACCTCCCCTGCTTTGAAAGTAAAATCTGCCCCCAATAGGCTGAATGTAATCACATGGAGCCTGTGATGGAGGGAATTTGCTAAAGAGCCCACAGGAAGCTTCCCTGCTGTGAAGATAAACTCTGCCCCCTGATAGGCAGAATGTAGTCACATGGAGCCTGGGTGGGAGGAGTTTTGCTGAAGGGAAGCAGAGCCCACAGGAAGCTGGTCAGAGCAAGCCAGATGGTGGGGGAGAGAGAAGCTCAGAAAAGTAGTCAGATAAGCTTGTGAGTAGATGTTGATCTTGTGTTGGTTTGTGGGAAGGCTGAAGGATGCTGTGGCTCTCAGTGTTATTATGGCTTCTGAATATCTTTGGTACTATGATGAAATTGGCTTATTGGTTTTGGGATTAGGTTTTCTGGTGTCTAAATAAATGTTTCAGTTCTGTCCTCTACCTGGAGAATCTGGTATATTTTGTGATCAAACATCATGCAATATTTATAGTCATGGTCTTGATGGTGATCGTGGGGCACTATACTTCCCCCCTCCAAAGAGTGCAAAAAAAAATTCTTTTTCTCAATGAATTTTAAGAATACATGTATGTGTATATCTGGAATATATATAGAATATATATATATGTATGTATGCATGTATATATATACATATATATGTGTGTATATGTGCATACATATAAATATGTATACATATGCATATGCATACACATACACCATGCATGCATGCATGCATTTCCATTTGGCCAATTCAGCTTTTTAATATACTCTTCTCCTCATTGGATTTTTGTACCTCTTCTACAATTTGGCATATTCTGTTCTTTAAGTTATTTTTTTGTTATTTTTTTCAGCATTTTTTTGTGTCCCACCTTTACCAAGTTGTTGACTCTTTTTTCATGATTTTATTGCATTGCTCTTATTTGTCTTTTCCATTTTTTCTTCTTCCTCTGTTACTTGATTTTTAAAATCACTTTTGAGTTCTTCCATGGCCTGAGATCAATTCCTCTTTTCTTTGAGTCTTTGTATGTGGCATTTTTGACTTTTTTGTCTTCTTTTGAATGTGTGTTTTGATCTTGTCACTGTAGTAATTTTGAATAGTCACAATTTTTTCTGTTGTTTGCTCATTTTTCCATCTGTAGCACCAATGCAATATTCACAGCACCCATGATCACTATGAATATAGCAGCATTGCGCTCAATCACAAAATATAACAAACTCTACATATACAAGACAGAACCAAAATATTTATTCAGACACCAGAAAACCAAATCCCCAAACCAGTAAACTGATACCATAATAGTAGCAAAGAAATTGATAAACCACAAAAGCACAGAGTGTCACAGCATCCTTTAGTCTTTCCTGAATCATACACAAGACCAATATTTACTCACAAGCCTAACTGACTCTTGGGTTCATGTGCTCTCCTCCCAACTGTCTAATTTGACTCACAGTTTCCTGTGGGCTCTGGTCCACCTGTCAGCAAACTCTTCCCACCACAGGCTCCATATGATTACATTAAGCCTATTAGGGGGCAGAGTTTATTTTCAAAGCAGGGAAGGACTTCAAATTCCCTTAGTCTTATTAAGGGGCAAGGAAAGATCTTTAAATTCCCATTACCATTACACCAGCCTACTTTTTTCAGTATTTTTTAAATTTTTAAATTAAATCTAAAATAAGAAAAGATAAAAGGAACAAACTTAACACACCTTAAATATAAAATAAAGTGAAAAAGCATTATCATGTAAACAGCAGAACAGAAGAGAGGATTCAAAATATAAAACAATAAATTTTCATCTCAAGAAAGCCTATGTAATCAATATTACACATTGAATTTAGAGCTGCCCATCTTTATTTCCTTGTACATTTTATTTTGTTCTCTTATGTGCATATTTTATTTAATTTGTTTTTCTTCCCTTCTTCTCCCTTCCCCTAGGAAGTTAAGTGTGTACAAACACACATACATTCATACACACACATACCTATACACATATACACAAATATTATATATATATATACATACATATATAGATATTTATAATCTTTTGCTTATATACACATATACATTCATATGCATCTATGTCAGATCATGCTCTACTTGTCTGTGCTATGTTTCTCTGAAGGTGCATAACATCTTCCTTCATATGTCCAAGTCTTTCCATATTTGTCTAAATCCACCAACTCATCATTTCCTACACCACAGCAATATTCCAACCTTATACTGTCTCATTATTTTAAATAGTCTAAAATAATATTGATTAATATAGCTGATACATAGTATAGTTTCCTTATATTTCTCTTTCGATCAAATTTATTTTAGCTTTAACTTGGTCTGATATCATGATTACCACTCTTGCCTTTTTTCCCTAATAAATTTTGCTCCTGATCTTTATGTTTGTGTGCATCTCTTATTTCCAGTTCCTCCTGACTTCTTTATTTTACTTCTACTTTTACCTGCTACTTTGCTATCATGTTGCTTAACCCACCCCTCTCCAAAGTTCCCTCCTTATCCTTTCCCCCACACTTTTACCTTGCCCTCTTGTTTCTATCTGAATTTAGAAGACTTTTATAGCCTTCCAAATATTATATATTATTCTCTCTTTATTCAATTCCTATTAATCTGGACACCCTTCTATACCCATCCCTTATCCTATACTCTCAAACTCATTTCTTTGTAAATTTAGAAGACTTTTATTCCCCTTTAAAAGTATATATTGTTCTCTCTTTAACCCAGATATGAGTAGGGTTCCCTCTAAAAGATCCCTCTCCCTTCCCTACCCCCTTAACCTTTTATTTCTTTCTGCATTTAGAAGACTTTTATACCCTTCTAGGAATATATGTATTGTTTCCTCTTTAACCCATTCCTGAGGAGAGTAGGATTCCAGAACTGCCAGCCGTTTTCCCCCATGTAATTCCTGTGTCAGCTCCTCCTCTTGCACCTCATTTGCTTTACTGTTTTTGCCTTTTCCTAGATGGTATTACTTTGTAGAATCACATCATGCTTCCACTGTACCCAATCTTTCTTTTGTACTACCCGATTACTAATTATAATCTTAGACAAACAGTTTACATTTCCTCATATAAGAAGTAAGCAATCTGTCCTTATTGAGTCCCTTGTAATTTGTCTTTGATGTTTACCTTATATTTCTCTTGTATCCCATATGTCAAATTTTCAATTAAGTTCAGGCCTTTTTACAGTAAAATCCTGAAAGTCTGGCAATTCATTGGATGTCCTTTTTTTCATTCAAAATTAAGCTTAACTTTGCTGGGTATGGTATTTTCAGCTGCAACTGAGTTCTTTTGCTCTTTGATATATGGTATTCCAAGATGTATGGTCTCTGAGTGTAGTTGCTGCTAGGTCTTGTGTGATTCTAATTGTGGCTCCATCATATTTGAATTGGGTTTTATTTTTCCTTGTTCATATTTTCTCCTTGAGTTGGGGGTCAGCCTATTTCTTGACTTTTAACTCTTTTCACTGGTGGGGCTGTGCTTCCAGGGTGGAGGGAATACTGTTGTAAGCTTTAGCATTTTGTGTAGCTGTTTTCTAAAAACCTGTAAGTTTTCAGTTCTTTCCAAGTAGTATGACCTGAAGAGAGGTGTGTTTACTGCTCTCTTGGCCTATCCTTGAGTTTGTGAATGAGCACAAGCACTCTTTTCTGCACTGGAACTGGAACTAGGGTCTCCCTTCCTCAGTGGCCATAAGCTCTAGTATGCTACTACTCTTCCTCACCCTGGGACTGCCACCTAGAACTATGACTTAGATCTGAATTTGGGCAATGCAACAGAGTCTTGCTCCAGTGCCAGCAAAGAGATCCCTGTGTTTTCCTTCTGACTAGTTGTCCAACTCTTTAACCATGTGGACTGAGAGCTCAGGAAGCAGCCACTGCTGCTGATTTAACCACTTCCAAGGCCTCTTCCTGGTTCTGCTGGGGAGTGGTCTGCACTGTCACAGCCTTCATTGGACTGTACCCTACTCTCATCACAGTGTGAGTGACCTTTCTTGTCAACCTTATAAGTTGTCTTAGGCTAGAAAATTGATTCACCCTACTTTTTGTGGATTCTACCACTGCAGAATTTGTTTTGAGGCATTACATAAAAGTTATTTCAAGGGAAATTTGGGAGAGCTCAGAGGTGTCCCTGCCTTTTCTCTGCCATCTTGGCTCTGACCCTGACCTATGCTAGTGTCAATGTAACTTTTCTTTCAATTAATTTTGTTCTCAGAGTTGTAAGCTCTTTCCTCAGAGGATTCAGAGGAATTTTTCAGACAGGTCTGGGGGAAAATTAATTAAAAGCCTGATGCCTTTCATGCAACTTGACCTTGATAAAGTCACATTATAGAGGACTCACAAACTTCCTAATAACTTAATTTCTGCATCAGTTTCTCTGCTTGACTTTAGCTGCATGGAATAACATAAACTGGGCACCCTATGGTGGTGCTTCCACCCCTGCTTTTTATGTGAAGTCTTTGATGGTGGTTCCATTGATCTGTGCATCTGCACAGTTAAGTATAAAATCACCAGAAGATTGGCAACTACATGATATCTGAGAGGAGGGAGAAGAGTTGTTCAGAGCAGTCCCATAAAGCCAATACAGATACAGAATACGGCTTAGTCATGTGTGGCCCCTTTGTGCTTTAATAGGGAGAATGTAAAGTATAGGAAAAGAGGGCAGAGAGTGCTAAAAATCATGCAGAGCTTAGACTGTGTACCCAAATTCATTGAGCCATTGGCCTCCAGGATGTAAGATCCTGGTCCACTGTCTAACAAGTTGTTTCTTACAGAATTGGTTCATATCTTTGTAGATATTTTTGATATAAATGAAACCAGATTACATTAAGAAAAAAAAGTTCTAGCTCAGTGAAAGGATGGTTTATGGACTTTCCATGCAGAAGTAAGGTAGCCTGGTACAGCAGAACAAATACTGTGTCTAAAATCAAAGGATCTGAGTTTAAATCTTACCTCAGAATTTAAATTACCACCTATGTGACATTGAGTTGATTATTTAACCCTTCTGGGACTAATTTTTCTCCACTATAAAGAGTTGGAACAGGTGACCTCTGACGTCTTCCCTCAATCTATACGTATTCCTGTTATTCTATGAACTAGTTAAATTGTATGCCCAAGATAAATAAGAATTATCATTTCATGGAACACATGGTCATCTTGCTTTGCTGTGATAACTGTTAACTTAGGTATTGACATCCACTGTAGAAAATGAACTTGTAAAGACATTTTCTTAGGAAAGTGAATATTGTACTCAAAATCAAGAATGTGTGTGTGTGTGTATGCATACACGCATAAACATTTCACATATACTGTGTGAATATATACATTGTGTACATATATATAGTATATGTATGTATGTATACACATACATGCACAAACACACACATACACACACACAAACTTGATACTTGATTGATTCCAGGCAGAGATGAATGAAAACTATTAGGCAATCACATAGCAAGCATGAAGTTGTCAGATAGTCAAAAGTGCTATACTGATATCCTTGAAATATTAAAAGAAAAAAAAAACCTCTTCATTACATTGGGTTGATTTTTTAGAGAATTTCTAAAAGCATATTGAAAGGAGTTACTCAGTACAGGGGCTAAATTATAGTTGAAATATCAGATTTTGCATCTGACCACTTTCAGACAAAAAAAATAATGAAGTCTAAACTCAGACAATAGGAGTAGAAAGGAAGAGACAGACATGAGGAGTACAAAGGGGAAGGATAGAATTAACAGATAATGACAACTAACTGGATGTGGAAGTTGAAGAAAAGAATCAGACATGACAGAATTGAAAGTAGAAGAAATAGGTAAATGGTTGAGGCCTTTAAGAGGGCTAGAAAAAATCCTTATATGTAATATTTTTTTTACTTTCTTAATACTGACAATTAAATATCATTAAACAAACTTCTCTGTGATTGCATGTATTAGGAATCTCGAATAATCTTAACATAGGCACAAAATACTACATTGGAAAACAAACATTAAGGTTAAATTTGGCTTTTTTACTAAGTCAATTTCTCACATTTTTTTTTTCAGGTATGGGTTGAAGCAGATGGCCACTGAGGTCTATTCCAATTCTGAAATTCTATTAGTCTGTGATTCTGTGTTTTATAAATTAGCATACAATACACATGAGGAAATCTTGTCATCTCTACCCGTCATAATCAATTATGTGGCTAAGATATAGTCTGCTATAGAAAAAACATCTACAAAAGCCTATTTACTTCTCATATTTTCATTGAAGATGGCTTTGACATGAGTATAGATAATTCTGAAGATTTCAGGGAGCTGATAAAGTAAGCATATGAGTCAGTAGTTACTGACATACTCCTTTCTGTATTTTTTTTCTCATACTGTTACCATCCCAGGTCACTCCACCCCTATCCCTCATTTGTTGATGTATTCTACTTTCTGAAATAACTTGGAAATCAATCCCTCATTGCTTTCTATATTTCTTGTGTATACTTGATCTGTTTTAGATGCTTTTCTTGATTTCATGTTCTCGAGTGGCTTTAAATTTTCTCTATCAACTTGAGTATTAGGGTTCTAACAATTCATATTTGATGCTTCCTCTTCTTTGGCAGTGAAAACAAATTATACAGAAATGCTGCCAAAATGGTTCCACTTTGTACCTACTTGTTATCTTCCTTCCATTTGGAGCTGTAGGTCTTCTTCAGATAATTTGACTTACTTGGGTTTTACTCTCATACTTTATATAGTTGCTCTCTACTGTAGTTCTTTTTGTTGTTTTATGAAGTGATATTGTTCCTAATCTGTCATTTTCCTCCATAATTTCATTATAAATAAGTTTGTACCCTAATCTTTTGTTGTCCTTGTCTTCTATGCCTCTACTGGGCAAGAAAATCAAGTATTGGCTTACTTAAGTGGCCTCTATTCTTTAGCCCTTCTCACTATAGCAACACTTTATATCACTTCAACTTCTGAACCAGAAAAAGATGATAATAAAAGTCAACATCTTTATTCTTTGACATTGACAACTTATTTAAAAATGTCAGTTTGGAGCTGCTGTGTTATACACAATGTTTTCTAATTTTTATCGAGAGAGTTGCTTATTTGGTATTGATTTTGACCTTTGAGCTACCCAGTTGATGGTCTGATAATATTCAGATAGCTGATCATGAAATGACGTCCACATCATTTTCTATCCATTAAGGTCCATTAAGATAAAGCAATTTCATTTTTGTGACATTATTCTATGCTTATTATTTCCAGTATCTTATGATTCTTTTCAAAGAAATCATTAATTAATTTGGGATATAAGTATGAATCTTCTAAATGGTTTCTTAGCCTTTGACTTCGTTTATTGTTTAATTCTGAACATACGTGTCACTGTTTTCTCTTGTACTTACTACACTTGCCTTAAAGTAACTATGCCTAAGTATGTTTTGACTCAGATAGGAGGATTTCATTAGATTCTTTGAAGAATTTTTCTACTTCATCCTCTGCATTAGATATGGACACATCTGTGATTATCTTGATGATTGTCTTTTATCTTTTTTTTTTTTCATCATAGAACAGCAAATTAAGCTGTATCTTTTGAAAGTTGTTTCTTGTTGTTATGGGGTACATAATGAAAACAACTTTATGTTCCTTTCTGGATAACCTGTAAGCCATTCATTTTTCTGAAAATTCCTTACATC
>CM053588.1:204442327-204470697 GCA_028646515.1 Pseudochirops corinnae | reverse complement strand
GAAGGAAAAAAAAGAAAATAAATTACATGACAATTTTGTATATTTGAAAGGAATAGCAAGTTATGCATAGTAGATTTGCAGTTTCATGTACAGTCATCTTTTTATTATGTTATGTTACTGAAATGCTTGTTTTAGTACATAAATCAAGAATTAAATTTAAAAAATAATTTCATAGCCTTCAATTAATTTTATTTATTTACATTGGTGACATATATGCAGTTCTTTTTCCCTTATTTTTCTTCAATATGCATCATTTCATACAAAAGCTGTCATGTTTCTCTTAATTCTTTATATTGATCTATACATAAAGCACAAGAATATCTCATAGCATTTGTATAGTACAATTGGTTAGCCATTCTTCAAAAATGGGCAAGACTTCATTTCTAATTGATTGCTATGAAAGTATTGTTGTAACTATTTTGGTATATATGGGATTTTTTTTTTTGATCTCTTTGAAGAGATCAAAGAAAAAAATGCTTAGAAGTGTAATGTCCACATTAAAGACTGTGAACGGTTTCATCCATTTTCTTGAACAATTCCAAATTGTTTTCCATTGACTTTTTAGTAATATTGAGGTCCAGAGTTGTGAGAGTTGGTTCAAATTTGAAAGAATTCAATCAGACCTTCTCTTTAGCCAAAGGGAGCTTTATTAATGCAAAAGCATTTGAGCCTGAGACTTAACAAGGACTAATTTAACAAGATTAAACAAAGGCACTGACATGGGAAAAAGACCAGACTTATATAGCCAGAAAGGTACACAGCCTGTCGGATGATGATGTAATTTTAGGGTTTCTAATGAGGGTTGGAGATTTAGGGACAAGATGAGGAAGATGGATGACACAGGATGAGGGAGAGAGCGGAAATTTTATGACCTAGGATGGAGAGGTGACAAGGAAGTTTTATGGTCCCAGATAAGGGGGAAGTTTTATGGTATTCCAAATGGTCCAGGATAAGGGTCAAATTTACTTTAGGATGCTCTCAGGCTCAGGAGGGCCTCCCAAAGTACTGAGAAAACAACCTTTAATATTATTTTTAACCCTTAGGGCACCTCTGTATTCACATCAATGACATATACAGTGTGCCTGTCTTCCCACAGCCTAGTCAACATTTGTTAACTCTGTTGGGAATGGGATCTGAATCCCCAAAAGGAAAAGTCCATGTCTTTGGGATCTGGATCCCAAAAAAGGAAAACCCCTGGACTTTCCCGCATGCTCCAGATCCCTGGCATTTGCCTGGGCCACCCAACCCTTCCAGTTCTTTCTCTGTCCAGTCACTCCAAACTACTTGGCCACTCCTAGATTCTTTTCACAGTCTTTCTGTATAGAAGATCCATCTTACCCCCATTAAATTGCTTAGTTCCTTAAGAGTTTGATCCACTCACATTAGCAATACAAAGCATCAAAAATGCTCACATTCTTAGAATCTGGCCAATAGGGTGGATTCTTAAAATCTCTCCCACCCTGACCTGTGTTATAATAAACCTTATCTCTAGCTGAAAGAAAGCTTGAGTGGAAAAATTCAAGGCAGGAACTGCATCACTTTGCCCTAGACTTCAACAACTCCATTTTCTGTCATCTTTGACCCTCCATTCTTACTGGTTTTAATTTTAGCGTTGTACATGAGTAGTATTGCAATTGCATATACAATAACCATAGATGGAGAGGTGTTGTTTGGGTTAGGATAAAAAAGGCTGAGCTAGGTATAATATGGAAAAGTCAGATTAGGTTCATTGTAAACTAAGCAGGTTTTAATCAGTAGCTGTTCCTTTCTCCAATCCATATTTTGCTCACTTGGATCCTATCATTCTCATGTTTAAAATTTAATCAAAATTATTCTTATAAGTCTTATAATTTCTTATCATTTAAAATACAAACTTTTATTCTGGCAATTAGGACTTCTAAAATCTGACTTCATTTTACCTTTCCAGCATTTTACCCTCTTCCTCACCAGGGACCAGACGTGCTAAGCATCTGGACAACTTGCTATTCCCTAATCTTGTCTTATTGTTTCCTATCTCTGTTCCGGAAGGAAGGAAGGAAGGAAGGAAGGAAGGAAGGAAGGAAGGAAGGAAGGAAGGATGAAAGGGAAGGAGGGAGGGAGGGAGGGAAGGAGGGAAGCAAGGAAGCAAGGGAGGGAGGAAGGAAATAGCTGTTTATTAACTGCCTTCTATGTACCAGACATCATGCTAAGCTTTTTAAAAATATTACTTCATTTGGGTCTCACAATGACATTGAGAAGAGTAACACTGGTATTATTATCATTTCCATTTTACAGTTAAGGATAGTGAGACAAAGAGTATGATGTGCCCAGGGTCATACAGCTCATAATTGTTTGAGGCTGGATTTAAACCCAGATCTTCTAGACTCCAGGCCAAATGCTCAATCCATTGTATTACAAAGTTGTACAGGCCAGCTTCCATGGCTAGAAGGCATTTTTTTCCAATCAGTTGAAATTCCTGTCTTTCTTCAAAGCTCAACTCAGCTGTCACCTTCTCCATGAAACCTTTCCTAATACCCTCTACTAGACATGATTTCTTTTTCTCAAGAAGTCTGTTTAAGTTGCTATCTTCTAGGAATTTTCAGATTATAGCAGATTTTATTTTGATTTATGTACACATCATCCCCCACTAGTAGATTGTAAACTCCCTGAGGATAGGGAGAATATACTGAGTTTTCTTGTTTTTGTTTTGTCTGTTTTTTTGTTTGTTGCTTTGTTTTGTTTGTTTTTCATCTTCATGTTCTAACTGTGGCCTGTTTAGCTTTTCTGTTGTTATTCTTTCCATAAACTTCATTTGGGTGGCCTGTTAACCCCAATTTACTAAATAACTAGGAAAGCTGTCAAATTTGACTTGAGACCCAAAAAACCTGTTGCTTTAGAACAGTGCTTCTTAACCTTCCTAATGCTGGGACCCTTTAATACAGTTCCTCATGTTGTGGTGACCCCCAACCATAAAATTATTTTTGTTGCTACTTCATAACTGTAATTTTGCTACTGTTATGAATTGTAATGTAAATATCTAACATGCAGGATGTATTTTCATTGTTACAAATTGAACATAACCCACAGGTTGAGAACTGCTGCTATAGAACATATATAAAGGCTGAAGCAGAGCAAGCCAATATGATGATGAAGTCAGAGATGCAGAGATGGAAAAGATCTTAGAAGCCACTGAATCTAATCTCATTTTTCAATGATTAAGTGACTTGACTATGGTCAAACTTAAATAAGTGGTAGAAATAGAATTCAAAGACAGGTCCTCTGACTCCAAATTCTATCTTTCCCAACCTACATGGGCTTGTGGCATCTCTGTGTGTGTTTCATCTTTTTTTAGACACAGTATCATAGTGGCTGGCATAAATAAGTGCTTAACAAGTACTTGTGGACTTCTAGGACACAGGACAAACAATATAGAAGAGCAGACATTCTTTCTGATTTTTCAGAATTCTCAGAACTTCTCAAAATAAGAAACATATATGAAGTAAAATGAGAAAGAGAAATATGGAATTAAAAATAACAAAAACCAACAGAGAAACAACAAAATAATTCAAGAGTGACCGTTGAGAGATTTCTTTGTTAAAGTAAACAAGGAGATAAGAATGAATGAGGAGAAAAGTGACAGTAGAAGAATATGCCACAAACAGCATGGATTAACCCTCACACCACCCCAAATACAGGTGAATCTTTGTGCTAAACTTTTTCCTAACAAGAAAAAAGAAAGAAGAGAAACTAGATTTAGTAGTAGTAAGGAATCCTGCTAAAGATCACTCCCATGGAGGAAAAGAAATACTCTTGGAGATGGGGACCTTGCAATGAATATAATCTACAAGGATTTGGTGCTTAGGGAAATCAATAACTGTGAGAAAGTTCTGTGCCTCCATGGAAGGGAAGGGTAGGAAGAGAGCGAGGATTTGTTAAATGTCAAGGATGCATCAGCACTAGAGATCAAGTACTTTATAAATATGATCTAACTTGCTCTTCACAATAATCCTGTGAACTAGGTGCTATTATTATCTTCATTTTATAGTTGAGGAAACTGAGAGAGAGGTTAAGTGACCTGCCAAAGGTCACATAACTGGGAAGTATCTGAAGCTAGATTTGAAATCAAGTCTTCCTTATTCTAGGCCCGGAATTCAATCCCCTTCATCACTGAGTTACAGAGACAACATTTCACCTCAGGAGAAGGGGAATCAGAGTTCCTAGGGGGAACTAGCATCCATACAGGTGGGAGGGTGTGGACTCAGAGAGAATTTCATGATAAATGAAAAAGAAAATTATTATGATGAGAAAAGGGGGAAATGATGAACTTCGAAATCAGGGACACAAAAAACATTTCTATTATGAGGCAACATTTCTATACTCTGTATCTTCTATAAGAACTGATACTTCCAAAGAGTGAGACATAACTGAAAAAGTATGTGGAAGGAAAAGATCTACACGGTGACAATATGTAAATTGTTTAGAAAAAGGAACTTAAGGGGCAGCTAGAAGGCACAGGGAATAGAGCACCAGCCCTGGAGTCAGGAGGACCTGAGTTCAAATTCAGCCTCAGACACTTAACACTTACTAGCTATGTGACCTTGGGCAAGTTACTTAACCCCAATTTCCTAGCCTTCCCCTTCCAAAAAACAAAAAACAAACAAAAAAACGAAAAAACGAAAAAAGGAACTTAAAATAGGTACTTTAAAAGTTTTAGTTACATGAAGAACACAGAGTTTAGAAAGAATAAATGAAGGAAAGTGCCACTTTTTTTTTAAATAGAAGTTTAGAATAGGGACAAATGAAAAAAAATCAAAAAAGGTACAGAAAAAAATTAACAAAAGTGGATGAAGGAAAGAAGAGTGATTTTGCTTATTATTTTAAATGAAAGGGGAAAAGGGAATGACTCAAATAAGCAGAAAAAAGGAAGAAAAATAAGTTAATAAGTTAAAACTCCAAATCTAGGGAAAGGAGTGAAAAAGAAGAGACATGGTATGGTTGAACACACACACACAAAAAAGTCTGAAGAAAGAGAATGGCCTTTAAACAGATTAAGCAAAAATAATTGAAGTAATAAAGTATTGTATTTAAAAAGGTACATAAATAAAAATCATAATTCAGAAAATAAAACAAAGAAATTAAAGAAAAATGAGGAAAAACAAACTCTCAATATCAAATGGTAATGGATTAAACAATCCAATAAAATCAAAGAGAATGAAAATATTGGATTAAAATAAACAAAACTCCACAATTAGTTGCTTACAAGGAATATCTGAGAAAAAAATGAAAACATACATAAAAAAATGAGGGACACAAATAACATTTACTTTGCATTAGGTGAATCCAACAATGAAATCATGCTATCAGGAAAAAAAAATTGAAACATATGAAGATAAAAAAGGAAACTACATTAATTCTGTTGAAAAATAGGAACCAAAATGAAAGCTTTGTATCTCAAATGCCTCAGAAATTGAACTCATAAGGAAAAATTTCCTAAATTACAGGAAGACATATGGAATAATGCAAAAGTAGCAGGAAATTTTAGTCTTTCTATCTCAATGAAGTATAAATCTAACAGAAAAATAAACAAAAGTGAAAGTAAAAATTTGAACAAATTTGCTAGAGAAATTAAAGCCAAAAGATACATGATGTCTACCAAATGTTATTGCATAAGAATATATTTGCTTGTGTATGTATATGTGCATATATAAACACACACACACCCATATACATATATGAGATAGGTAGATAGATCTTGATATCAAATGGAATTTTATAATTATTTATTAGGTCATAAATATATCAAATAAAGGGTAAAAAAGATAGAAATAATAAATCCTTTATAGATCATTACACAAGAAAAATAGTTCAGTTCAGGGATAATAAACAAAAGAAACGTAATTTTCATCAAGCCCCTTCCCCCCTCCCCAGATTAATTACCAAACTCTGGAATTTGGAACCAGAAGTTCCTGCTTGAGTTGAAACTCTTCGCTTCCAAAGAGGTGATATGACCTTCAGCTCAAGGTCACAAAACTAGCATACATCAGGATTTTATAGAATCACAGAATTTGAGAATTGGAAGAGTCATCAGTGTCTACTTAGTCTAAATTATATTTTTAAAATCACTACTTTAACATTCATGACTAGCCATTTTCAAACTTTTATTTTAAGACCTTCATAAGGAGCAGTCCACCACTTCTCAAGGCATCCCACTGCAAACATTTGGACAACTCTCATTGTTAGAACATTTTTTTCTGACATTAAGCATAAATTGAATGTTTTACAACTTTCACCTATTACTCTTGTTTTGCCCCCACTTTGGAGTCAAAAAGAATAAGTATAATCCCTCATATATGACAGTATTTCAAATAGCTGACAACAGTTATGATTTGGAATGAACTTAGCAGAACTAGGAGAACAACCTAAACAATGACCATAACAATTATGTGAAAGGAACCACTCTAAAAGACATCAAAATCTAACCAATTGTCACTTAAAAACCAGAGATCAATCATGACTTCAAAAGATTAAGAATGGATAAATCCAAAGACTCCAGCTTCTGGGATAAGAGCTCACTATTTAACAAAAACTTCTGGGAAAACTGGAAAATAGCAATCAAAATGAGTACATGATTTAGATATAAAAGCTGATACTACAAGCAAATTAGGAGAGCTAAGAATAGTTTACATGTCAGATTTAAGGAGAACAGAAGAATTTATGACCAAACAAGAGAGAGAGAATATTATGAAATACAAAGTGGATAATTTTGATTACATTAAATTGAAAAGTTTTTGTACAAACTAAGCCAAAGCAACCAAAATTAGAAGGGAAGCAGAAAGCTGGGAAACAATTTTTACAACCAGCATCTCTGATAAAAGTCTCATTTCCAAAACATAGAGAACTGAGTCAAATTAATAAGAAAACAAGTAATTCCTTGATGGATAAATGGTCAAATGATATGATCAAGAAGTTTTCAGATGAAGAAATTACAGCTATTTATAGTCATATGAAAAAATGCTTTAAATCACTATTGATTAGAGAAAAACAAATCAAAATGACTCTGAGGTACCACATCACACTATCAGATTGGCTAACATGACAAAAAGGGAAAATGATAAATGTTAAAGGGGATGTGGAGAAAACCCTAATGAACTTTTGGTGAGTGGTTAACTGATCTAACCATTCTGGAAAACATTTTGGAACTTTGTCTAAAGGGCTATACAACTATATATACCCTTTAAACCAGCAATACCACTGCTAGGTCTGTATCCCAAAGAGAGCATAAAAATGGGAAAAGGATCCACATGTACAAAAATACTTATAACAGCTCTTTTTGTGGTGACCAAGAATTGGAAATTTAAAGGATTCCCATTAGCTGGTGAATGGCTGAACAAGTTGTGGTATAAGAATGAAATGGAATACTATCATTCCATAAGAAATGAGCAGGCAGACTTCAGAAAAACCTGGAAAGATGTACGTGAACTGATGCTAAGTGAAGTGAGCAGAACCAGGAGAACATGGTACACTGTAACAGCAACATTGTGTGAAGACTAACTTTGATAGACTTACTTCTTAGCAATGCAAAGATTTAGGACAACTACAAAAGAGTCAAGATGGAAAATGCTCTCCATGTGTAGAAAAAGAACTATGAAGTAGGAACGCAGATGGAAGCATATTATTTGCTCTCTTTTTTTATCTATTTCTTCTTTCTTGTGGTTCCTCCCATTGGTTCTAATTCTTCTTTACAACATGACTAATGTGAAAATATGTTTAATATGAATGTATATGTAGATCCTATATCAGACTGCATGCCATCTTGGAGGAGAGGGAGGGGGAGAGAAAATTTGGAACTCAAAATCTTATGGAAGTGAATGTTGAAAGCTAAAAATAAATTTGAAAAAAAAGACTAAGAATGAAACATACCTTCCATCCCTCGGCAGTGAGGTTGTGGGTTGGAGATGCAGAGCCAGATATGCATTCTCAGGCATGCTTTGTATATTGATTTGTTTTTATCTGATTATACATGTTTGTTAAAAGGTTGTATTTCTACTTAGGGTTATAGGTGTGATAAGAGTAGGAAGCTGGGTTGATAGGTGATAAGAAACATAAAATATTTTTATATTTTATTCACTGAAATGAGTTGACTTGTAAAAGTTACTAAGCAGGTTTAGGTTATTAAATTTAACATTTAATATTACATATTTACCTTTTTAAAAAGTTAGAAAAAAAATGGTTACAAACATTCCTTTAATCCTTTCCTTAAGTCTTGCAAAGGGACAATTGCAAAAAGAAAAAGAAATTTCCAAGCCTAAAGAGTTTTTTTGTTTGTTTGTTTGCCTTAAACAACATTAATGTATAGATTTCTACTAAAACAGCTGAATTGCTGCTCATTTCTAATTATTAAGACAAGTCTCAGAAATCATCAACCCAAAATAGCTCAACAGACAATTTAATGAAGGGCACTCCTGAAATCAACTTCTGTTCTTCACTTCGGGAGGAATGAGTTGTTTTTAGTTACTCTGTTTCTATGGAACATGTTTACAAAAGTCATTTTGGCAAAAGCAATGGCATTTTGTACAGATAGCCCTATTTACTAGGTGTATATATAATTTATATACATATAGCAGATACACTCATCTATATTTCACTGTGAGATGCCCAAAATTTCAAACAAAAATGCCCTGCATAAATGACTGACTAAAGCCAAAAAATGCATAATGTAGTCTCGAGTCACAGTTCTGGTGAACTAGGCTGAATTTTCAAGGCAGAAAAATCACAAAATACATTCCCATCTCAATCATCTGGTTCTGTTTACTAAGATAAATCTTCTTTGTAGTCATCTGTTAAATAAATAATACATGATATCAACATATTGCTTAGGTATGATTAGGTGTGATGGCCTCTGGAATCCAGTGGCCTTCCTTGAAATGATTAGAAACTTGAGATTATGCAGCCCTGCCAAGAAAGAAGTAAATATGGCTGTTTAGTTCCCTGTCTTACAAGCATCATGGCAGAAGAAGTAGTTTGTATTTTCCTCAAGTCTTTTTCTCAAGTTTCTTTACATTTTGCTCTTCCTGACTTCCCTGTTCTTTTGACAGCCCAAATAAACTCCCAGTCACCCAGGCTTGCCACATCTAATTACTTGCCAGACCCTGCTGATTCTGCTTCCACAATATCTCTTGCATCTGTCCCCTCATCTCAATTTCTACTGCTACAAGCTTTCATTATCCTTGCCTGACTTAATACAATAAAATTCCTACCTGGTCTCACTACCTCCAATCTCTATCTTCCTCCAAAGTAACTTTCTCATACAGGCACTAGAATCATCTTCATAATATAAAGAATCTCAGAATTGTGTCAGAGCTCAACTTGTTCTTTGACAAGAATCCTCTTTCTATCATATCATCCAACCTTTGTGAATCCTCAGTGAATGGGAACATATATCTCTTCAGACAACCCATTACAATGTGGGAACAGAAGATCTGACCATGTTACTCGCCTGCTCAAAAACTTGCATTGGCTTCCTACTATCTATAAGATGAAATGAAAATTTCTTATCACACCATTTAAAGCCCTTCAAAATCTGGTTCTGGCCTACAATTCAATCTAATTTCACCCACTCCTCTTCATTAACCTTATATTCTAAACAACCAGAATACAAACTTCCTCATTCTCATACACAATGTTTTCTACTTTTCACATTTCATGCTGATTCTTTTCACATGCTTGATAGGCATTCCCTCCCTGCTTCTGTCTAAATCCTTTTTTTCCTTCCTATCCCTCACCCCTCAAAGATTTCATTCATCTACTTGTAAAGCCAATCACAAGGAGGTCTCCCGAGGACTGCTGTTATGAATAACTTTAAGGTTCTGATCTCATAGTATAGTGAACTCTCTATTCAGGAATAAAACTAAAACAAAACATTCACAACAATATAATATTACTAAGGTGGCCACATAGTCTTAAACAAAATACGTCATTCAGTAAGTCACAATCTCATCAATCGGTAATGAGTACCCAAGTAAAAGTTTTCTTTCATCTTGACTTGAGGCTGGCTTCCAATCCTCCTTACGTCAATCATCCTTAAGGGGTAGTGGAAAGTATAAAGGCCATCCAACCCTAGGTCACAGTAAGTCATAATCTCATCAATGAGCACTAAGTACCCAAGTAAAGGTCCTTTCATCTTAACTGGAGGCTGACTTCCAAACTCCATGACTCCTTTTCCACTCTCCCCGCTCCTGCCTGGATTCACCCAACTCTTGCCTGGATTCACAGGTAGGCAGCTCTGCACTCCTGTTCCATATCGAAGCTCAAGGTGACTAGTCCACTTCAAGCCCTTCCCAGTTTCTGTTTCTGGGAAGACAAAGTTTAGCAGAGACAGAACAATATTTACACACATTAAGTTTAGCAAAGTTACAACAATATTTACACACATTACCAGCACTATCATCTTAATTCACTTTCTGTCTGACAAAGTAACACAAACCAACAGATAAAGCTACCGTCAAACACAAATCAGCAGTAAAGTCCCAGAACTTCTGCAAACAGCAGTAAAGTCCTATTTCAGGGCTTCTGGATGATCAGTAAAGTCCTCTTTCAGGACTTCTGTCCAAAAACAACAAACAAGGCTTTTTTATCTGACAGACCAACAGACAGAGTGCTACACAGAATGCTGAAATTACAAGCATTCTCCCTCTCAGTTTGGTTGGTCTCAGCTCATGCTGGAGCTTTTATCTGCTCTGCTTCTTCCTGTTCCACCCTTCCTGTTCTGTTCTTCCTGTTCTGCTCTTTCATAAGTTCCTCCCACCTTAGGCTCTATGTGATGGTATTAAGCCTATCAAGGGCAGAGAAGGTCTCCAAACTCCCTTAGGCCTATTAAGGGAACACAATGTAGACTGTTTCCAACAAAGACTTGATATAATCACAGGTGGGGTTCAAAGGCAATTGAATAGCTAAAACAAAGAGCCAAGTACTACTTCTCTTGCTATTACAATAACTGAAACAAAAAGCAAAGTACCACTTTGCTTGCCATTAAACCCTCTCCACCAAAAAGAAAAAAATTACTTTCCTCACATTTTCTTAGAGCACATTTTGCTGTGCATTGTCACATTCTATTTTGTGTCACACTTATTTGTGTAGATGTTTGCTCCTATTAGAGCAAGGACTCAACTATTTTTGTGTTGACTCATTTATCCATCTGATGAACATTATGAACCCCTTCATAGAATAACATTTTAGATGTACAAATTATACAGAATTACAAAGGAAACCCAAAATATTGAAATAGTTATCAAAGTACTTTTAAAAGTTCACATATCAAATTAAGAAACCCTGTATTAGAGTACAAGTTCCTTTAGAATGAGAGCTCTATTTTTTTTTTTGTCATCTTGGAATCTACTATGCTCAGTCAAGTGTAATGCTCATAGCAGGTGCTTAATAAATGTTTCTTGAATTAAAATGAATATGTTTAATTGGACTAAATCATCCTTTATATGACTCAGAAAAGTATGTTGGTCTCCTTCCAGGAATTTTAAAGAGACAAAAATTTTTCTTCCAAAACCATGAAAATACTGTCATTATGATCTCCATGTCCCCAAATTCTCCGCAGTCCAAACACTTCTTTCACCCTTGGCAGAAAAATCTCCTCAAAATATTGCTTTTATTATGTTATTTTCCTGCTCAGAAACCTTCATCAACTCCCTACTGTTAGGTACATAAAATCCAAACTCCTTAGCTGGCAATGAAATTCACTTCATAGTATAGTTCCATGATCTTTTTTTCAGTCATATCTCATTTTTCTTTATATTCTTTGATTCCTACCCTCTCCCCCCCGCCCCAAATTGTTGTAGAGCAAGAAAATAACAGCACCTATTTCACCTTCACAAAGGTCAAATGAGATAGTATAAGTAAAGAGTTTTGTAAACCATAATTTTTGTTGTTGTTGAACTGTTTTAGTCATGTCTGACTTCTCCAGACCCCATTTTTGGGGTTTTCTTGTTTTTTCTTCTCTAGCTCATTTTATAAATGAGGAACTGAGGCAAACAGGTTTAAGTGACTTACCCAGGGTCACACAGTTAATAAGTGTCTGAGGCTGTCTTCCTGATTATAAGTTCAGTGTTCTCTCCACTGCACCACCTAGCTACCCTCTTAAACCATAAAGTATTGTATAAATGTTAGTCATCATCAACATCACCATCATCATCATTCACTATATCCCGAATGTACTATTCAATTTTCTATCTCAATATCTTTATTTTTGGGTTCTTCTGAATGAAATTTCCTACTCCTTATAATTCTCCTATACAAATCCTACCCATTCTTGAAGACCTAATTTGAATACCATCTCATTTGTGAATTCTCCCCTGACCCTTTCAGTTATAAATAATAATTTTCTTCTCTGAATTACAAAGGGCCTATTGAACATGTAAGGTACTTTCTCTTTCTTGTATGAGGAGTCTGGTTGCTAAAGGTGGCAGAAAAAGAGATATTTTACCTATGAAAAACTTGTTTGAAGAAAAACTCTGTCTGAAGGAATAGTTTCTAAGGACAGACATAGACTATTTGAAGGAACAGATAGAGAACTGCCCCACAGATTAATACATGGAGAGAACCTGTTTGAGTCCAGAAAAATGACTGAGAATATAGAATATTAAGATTAATAATTTCATTTGTTTGTAACTGTTAAGTTCTAAAGGTTATAACCAATAAAATCATAAATCAAAAATGGGATTGTGGGAAAATTAAACAAGGTTTATAGGCTTTATACTCGATTGAAAGGTAGATTCACAAATTTTACCAAATAGAGAAAATGAGTCACTGACTACCAGAAAGCTCTGATTTGTAGTATGAAAGTAGTTTAAAAAGCCATGAGGAGAGGTAATGAAAAACTCAGCATTGAGAGAATCAGTTGGCAAAATGTCAGAGTTCAAGTCTAAGATTTGAAGAAAGGTATTATTTTGATGACTGGCTAAAGAAAAGGCTGGAGCATTTGCTGATTAGTTCCTTGGAAGACTGCAGAACTCCACTGCCATTCAAGCTATTCTTCCAGTGCCATCCACAATTTGGGAAAGATGAAATATTTTAGAAGTTTAGGTTGATCTCTGCTTCTTGTTTAAGAGGAATAAACTGAGTGAAATAAACCTTGCAGCTGCTTTGCTATAAGAGGCTTGGAGATTTTTGAACAATAGAGAATTCTGTTGAATGAGAAGCTTGTCTGCATTGCCTAGAGAGTCACTTTAATGACCGTTAAAATTCTCTGGGTTAACTGTTTGCTAATATAAACTGTTTGTTAATATAATAGAGTAACTCTTGACCAGTGACCTGTTAAGGATGGTCATGATTTTTAAATGTTTGTCACTGATTAATTCACTTGTGAATAGCAGAGGAGTGGATTTGTCAAGTAGGAAAGTTGTGAGTACCAGAAAGGAAACAGCCAGATGAGAACTGACTCTGTGTGGTACAGCTTATACCTAAAGAGACTGAAGACATTATGGCCAGCAGTCCAGAGTTCTAATTTGCTGTGAACACATAAGTTTCCCTACTCAATTGTCTCACTTTTTAAAAAATTTTCTATAAGTATTTGTCCACTTTTCCCTGTAGATAATATGTACATTGAGGGATGACTAATAGCCCAGTATTATGGATGGTCTGTGACATTTTGATGATCATTGCATTAATTACATTTATCTCATGTTATATGAAATATAACTGAGATATTATGATTATTCTTTTTTTTTTTACCATATTTTTAAATAAATGTTTTATGTTTAAGAGCCAATGATGTCATGATGACTGATTTTGTGCAAATAGGAAACATAACTCTAGGGGACTCAAGCACAAGTTTTCTTATAGATGAGTACATATGTACTGCCCTCTACCTCCCACAACAGAGGACCCTGAGGAAAGCCAAATTGTAGCTGGAAAGTGGTGATCACTCTCAGTGAAGACCTGACCTGATTTAGAGGCAGGTTAGAGTGAATCAACCAACACAGAGTATAGTCATGGGTGGAGGTAAGGGGTGGGGAATAATGCTATAAGATTGTGTTACACCTGAAGTTATAATTTATAGAGGGACATTAATACTTTTTCAATTATTCATGTTTTATTTCTCCAAGTAGAGTTTACATACATTGAGAGTAGGAGCTGTATCTTTTAAGTCTTTACATCACATTACTTAGCACAATCTATTGCCTATAATAAGTGTTTAGTAAATATTGATTATAGAGGAAGCTTGAAGTAATGGCTTGAGGATCAGTCTTAGAATCAGAAAGTTTGGTATAAATCCTTCCTTTGGCACATATTGACTATGTAACCATGAGAAATGTACTTGATTTCACAATGTCCTAGCAACTCTTAAAGATGATGTTATGGAATAGATAATGAACTGCAGTAGCGTAAGGAGTGTCCACGCTAAGACTTCCCTACAATGAATAAATAACAGATGTTTTGTATTTATATAGATGGGATGGATGATTTGAGATTTAATATTAATCTGTTAGATATATTTCTAGAAGTCAAAATTATATGGGTTTTTGTTTCATGACTACATGACAGAAATTGAAAATGTCCATCAATCAGCTTTTCAAAAGAAAGACTAGGTCAAATGATAAGTCATAACATTTTTGGACCTTTCCTATACCCTTTTAATTTGTGAATGTATGCAATTTGAAATAAGATACAAAGTAGTGAATGAGCAACCATTTTCTTTTTTTATTTCTCCGTGGAATTTTTTTAGTTCTGCAGAACCTGATATTTGTCATTTCTGCATTTTAGCACATTATTAATAATAGTCAGGAATCTAGAACTCCAGGATTATCCAGGCTACCCTCCCCTTCTTGATAGTGCTCTATTTGAACTATATTAAATTCAGCTGAGAATTCTTACTGCAGCTATTCTTCTACCTGCTGTGTTAAGAAGCGGCACCTAAGGCTATGTCTACATTATTTATACCACTTTGATAGATTAAATCTTAACAGTAGAGATGAGCTTTTAAAGACATGTCTGTAAATGTTTAAAGATTCCACAGGTGTTCTTCCTGATGGGTGAACAAAGGCTCCTTCTTTGCAGTTGAAAAACAAAATTAAAATGTAACAGAGTTCTGCAAGCTATAGTTTTTGCTAAAAACAAATCCTTGACTGGACATGTCAGACCTATTTATTTCTTCTGACACATTTTTGAATGCTATAAAATAACATACATCAGTGGAAATGTTGCTCTGATCATACACCTCTGAAACTAATCTCCTTGATGGTGAAGTTTCATAAAGGAATTAAATGGAGTTGATATTCTGCTGGTTGAGTGTCCCAAAGGACTTTCTCAATCTGAATTTCATTCTTTTCTCCATGCTTTTGCCCCATCCATGGTACAATATTGATATTTTTCCAGGTAACAAATGCTTCATGTTGAGAAGAAATTGTTAGAAGGGCTATAGAGAATGCATCTCCATGTTTATAAAATGGAGAGCCAATCCTATGAGGAAAATTCCTGCTTTTGTGGAATGCTTGAGAATTCAGAGGGCAACTTCATCAGATCCTTTTATGAAGCTGATGATAATTAAATCAACATATATACACAGCATAAAGTATAGTCTTCAACACTAGATAACTGAGACAAGTATTAGAATACATCCCTCATTTTACAGATGAGAAAAGGGAAGTTTAGAGAAGTTAAGTCACTTGCCCAGTGTCACACATTTGGTAAGTGTTGGAGCTTGGTACAATACCAGCTATACAAAAGTGCTTCATAAATGTTATTGACTCAATATGAGATGAGATTTAAAGTTAGGTCTCCTAACTCTGACTGAATCTATCATGTCTCATTTATTGGTAACCACCTCTGAGTTGCTGAGGTAGAATTAGGTGATATCAGCTTAAATTAACACAGCAATATGCCATTTTGTTAAAAAAAAAAAGAAAAGAAAAGAAAAAAGAAAGAAAGAAAGAAAAACTAATCCAGAATATTAAAAAAAAAGTTACTGGAATATTTAATAAGGGAAGAAGGACATCATGGCAGGGATTAAACCCCATAAAGGAATAATACCCAGGATATCCAAGATGGAAAATATGTAGTGCATTTAGAGATGGCCTGAGAATCAGGAAGCCCTGGATTCAAGGCCTACCTTTGACACATAGTGATTTGTGACCCTGGTCAAGTCATTTAATTTTTCAGTGACCTAGATTAGAGATGTCAGACTCGCTGCCCAGACACAAGTGACCTACAGAACTCCCAAGCGCAGTATGAACCAGATTAAAATGTAATTTGGAAATGTTTGACAAAATAAATAAAAATACAACATAGACAATGTTAATTTGTGGTTTTCAGAGTCAATATAGGGAACAGCTTCTCATTTACTCCCCTTACTATTAGGCATCAAATGCTTTCTAAATGAGTGGTTTTGTGGTAAGCCAGTGGCTATGCCAAAGAAAGAAGAGCCCACACACAAAGTACCTAACTGAAGCCAAATTTATTTAAGAATAATGTAGTCATATACAAGTGGACCACAGTAGGTAAGCATAAGAATATGGCTGCCTATTGGTTCTCTTAGAGTTTCCATGTATGAGAGCCTGTAAGATTATGGAGACCTGAAAATCATTGAATCTCCATAAAATACACTATTTGGGCATAGGACGAAAACACAAAAGTGTTATTCAAGTTTCTCTTTATACAGAAAAAAGCTACAATATCTTATTAGTCTTTCTTGCTTCAAAAATTCCCTCATGGCTCTTTGGTCCTGGCGGCAGGAGGAAGATGATGAAGGGGACATCTTCGTTTGGTAAGTGCCAGAATAAGACATACTCTTTGTGCTGTCATTGTGGTTCTAAGGCCTACCATCTTCAGAAGTCAACATGTGGCAAATGTGGATATCCTGCAAGAGAAAGTATAATTGGACTGCCAAGGCTAAGCGATGAAATACCATTGGTACTAGACGAATGAGGTATCTAAAAATTGTCTGTCGCTGATTCAGGAATGAATTCTGTGAAAGAACAACACCTAAACCCAAAAAAGCAGCTGTTGCAGCATCTAGTTCATCTTGAGGATTCAACTGTTTGTTAAAAATAAATGTCCTCAATGAAAAACAAAAGGCCCTCATGGAGTTCAGGTATAAAAAAGCCATACTCAATCTGCCCATCTTTGAATGTTTTGTCTTTATTATTTAGAGTAACCCTCAGTCATAGGTATTTTCAATGAGTGAAAGCCATAAGGAATATTTCTAGTATTAGAAAAGAGTTACACATAGGTCCATTATCCTTTTGGGAAGTGAAATTCAAATAAGAAATTAACTTTGGCTTAGAAATCCAAGGACAGTGAAAACAACAATGATAAAAAGTTATTGGAACATTCATCATAAACTAGGAATTTGAGTCATGCCATATAAGAATACATTTTTATTTAAAATAATTCCATAAAAAAGAATTTTATTCATTAAACATCTTAGTCAACTTCCTCTATTTACTTGAGCAATTCCACAATGGAAAGGTTTTGGTCAAAATGAAGGCTCTTTTTTCTGTTCTCCACATTCGAAAGAATGATCCAGAATGAATAAAATAACATTAAGGAGGATACATAACCATCCGAATTCTGCTGCACGCTGAGGACCACTGAGCTTTTCCATTTGATGTATAGCTGCAATCTTGTATGTATATTCTCATGTCCTATTAGAATGTGGGTTCCTTGAGATCCCACACAATCTTGCTCTTCTATTTGTATCCTTAGCCCAGTGCTTTGCCCATAGAAATGCTTAATAAATGCCCATTCATTCATTCATGCAAAAAAAGAGATCAATGAATCTCTATTACCTAGAACTTGCTTTTCCATTTAAGTACACCATAAATTCGCCATGTAACTCTCAAAATATTTCTGTTTAGCTGTAATGGTAATGGGAATTTGAAGACCTTCCCTGCTCCAAAGATCTTCCCTGCCCCCAATATGCTAAGTGTAGTCACATGGAGCCTATGGAAGGAGGAGTTTGCTGAAGGGTGGAGCAGAGCCCCAGGAAGCTGGGAGTCAAAGCAGCTAGAGACTGGAGGGAGGAGAGAGGATAGCAGGCAAGCAGACAGTTAGGCTTGTGAGTAAATGTTTGTTTGTGGGAAGACTAAAGGATGTTGTGGCTCTCTGCTACATTGTGATGTATTAATGTCTATATTACTATGATGGATTCAGTTTCCTGGTGTTGGAATTTGGTTTTCTGGTGTCTAAATGAATGTTTTGCTTCTGTCATCTATATGGAGAGTCTGTTGTATTTTACAATTGACCTCCAAGCTGGCATATTCCCAGTCACCTTTGGTGTTCTGAATATTGCATTGGCACTACACAAGCATTCTTCTTCCCATATGAATTTTTAAAAAGGCTTCAATTATCCTTTTTAATTATTTTTTTTCATTTTTAGCAAATAGCCAGACTCCTGACTCCTTACTTTCCCCTCATTATTGAAATCAACAAAAAACTTGTTACAAACAAATGTCACCAAGCAAAACAAATTTCCACATTGATTTAATATGAAATATATGTCTTATTTTGCATTTTTAAGTCCAACATATCTCTTTCTCATCAGGTGGGTAACAGACTTCTTCATTGGTAGTCTAGAATTTTTGTTGGTCATTATGTTTAACATAGTTCTTAGTCTAAGTTGTTTCTTTTTTCCTTTAACCTATTATTGTTACCATATGAATTGTTCTTACTTTACTCATTTCATCAGCATTCGTATACACAGTGGATAGAACAGTGCCTTGAGTCAGGTAGTACTGAGTTCAAATGTAGCCTCAGACATTTACTACCTATTGGACACTGATAAATTCAACTTGTTTGCCTCAGTTTCGTCATCTGTTAAATGAGCTAAAGAAAAAAAATAGCAAACTACTCCAGTATCCTTGTCAAGAAAACCCCAAATAGAGTCATGAAGAGTTGGACACAATTGAAATGATTGAACAACATTTTTATTTCTATAAACATTATTTCATAGTTATATTTATACAGTCCCTTTGTATACTTTGGAAAGTGATCTTCATGCTTTTTGCATGCTGTATTTATTATTAATAAAATTCTCTATCGCTTTCTGTTGAATTTAATTGGCAATATGTAGAACGATGATTATATTATCTAAGAATGATGATTTGAGTGGGATTATCCTGCTACTTCACTGAAATAATTATTTAAATTAATTTTTTGAGTGGGGAAGGCAAAGCAATTGGGGTTAATTCACTTGTGCAAGGTCACATAAGCTATTAAGTGTCAAGTATCTGTTGCTGGATTTGAACTCAGTTCCTCTGACACCAGGGTGAGTGCTCTATTCACTGTGCCACCTAGCTGCCCCTATTTAAATTAATTTTAATTGATTCTGTTAAATTGTCTGAATAGACCATTATATCACCTGCTAAAGTGCTAATTTTTTTCTTTTCCTATTCTTCTGCCTCAGTTTCTTTTGTGTTATTCCTATAGCTAGAATTATTAGCATGAAAATAATTAATAGTGATGATAATGACATTCTTGCTCTAACTTTGATCTTATTGTAAAGGTTTCCATTTTATCTTTATTCCATAAATTTTGGTACTTCATTTTAGGTAGATATTATTTAATATATTAAGAAAAGGCACATTTATTCTTATACTTTATAACAGTAATCGGTATTGTACTTTGTCAGAGTGTTTTCTGAATCTATTGAACTTATCATGTGATTTAATATTGTTTATGTTATTAATATGGTGAACTGTGTTCCAGGTTTTCTACCAAACTCTTTGATTATATGTATGCATAAACATTTTTTTCAACTCTCATTTTTCTGATTTTGATGAAACTAAGGTTCCTGTTGTAATAGGAATGGGAGTTTGAAGATCTTCCCTGCTCCTTAATAAGACTAGGGGGGATTTGAAGACCTTCCCTGCTTTGAAGATAAATTCTGCCCCCTAATAGGCTGAATGTAGTCACATGAGACTATGATGGGAGGAGTTGGCTGAAGGTTAGAGCAGAGCCAAAGGAAGCTGGAAGCCAGAGCTAGTAAGACAATGGGGAGGAGCTCAGGCAAGGGGTTAGAGAGGTTTGTGAGTAAATACTGATCTTGTATTGGTGTGTGGGAAGGCTGAAGGGTGACATGGCTCTCTGTGTTGTTATGGATTGTTAGCTTCTTTGCTACTTTCATGGAATTGGCTTACTGGTTTTAGGATTTAATTTTCTGATGTCTAAATAAATGTTTGGATTTGGTCCTCTATGTAGAGAGTTTGTTATATTTTGTGATTGAACATCATGTGATGTTTATAGTCACTGTCTTTATTGTGATTGTGGGCTCTGTAAATATTGCACTGACAGTATATCTCTTTAGCCTACTCTACTTTCCTCCATGTTTATGGAGTCTTCTCACAAAAGATAGTAACTTCCACTCTCTTCTTTTTTCTTGGTGTATTCTTTATTCCTTTTCCTAGCTTTCTTCTTTTAAATTCATCAAAACATAACAAAACAATTTACAGAAGCTCTGTCTTATTTATAACCCTTCAAAATATTAAATTTCTGAGGGCACTGTATTTTCCTTTTTTTCCTCCTTTTATTAAAATGCAAAGATTTCATTCTTCATGTTGTATATTTTTTCCAGTTGCTCAAATATACTTTTCTTCATTTTTCATCCTGCTATGTTTGCATTTCAAATTATCTACTCAACTCATTTTTTTTAATCAAGCATATTTGGAAGTCTACTAATTCATTAAACCTCCCTTACCCCCAACCCCTACTTTTTTCCCCCCTCTGTAACAGTATATTCAGTTTTGTCAAGTAAATTAGTATTGGTTGCAAGTCTTTCTTTTATTTTCTTCTGGATTAACATATTCTAAACTCTTGGTTCCTTTATAATGGTAACCGTTAGGATTAATTGAACTTAACTGCAGTTTATCAGTACTTGAATTCTTTCTTTCTGACACAGTAATTTTTGAAAAAATTTGTCCCAGAATTTCTGAATTTGTGTTATAATATTCATGGGAGATATTACTTTGAGGTTCATTAAAAAGATATCCAGTGTATTTTTTTTTTTAAGTTTCATTTTGCACTTGGTTCAGTTGGTCTGGGAAATTTTCATTCATAATTTCATGAAAAGTGATATGCAAGTTTAGGTTTGGATTGTGGTTTTCATTTAGGTCAATGATTCTTAGATTATATCTTTATTTATGGGTATTATTATATCTTTATTTATGGGTATTATTTTACAGTAGATACCATATTTCATATTCCTATTTCAGTTTTTTCATTTTCTTGTATTATTTCATGTGTGTGTGTGTGTGTATGTGTGTAGTTAATGGTTTCTGTTTGATCTAATCCAAGGGTTTTGAATTTAAGATTTTTTTAAAGTTTATTTTTTATTTTTTACTATTTACAAGTATCTTTTGATAAGGATATTTCAACATAATTAATTTTCTTTGTAGTCCTATGCATTTTATTTTATGCATTGAAAAATATTGTTCTGAGAAGAGGTCCATAGGCTTCACCAGTCAAAGGTGTCCATGCTGCAAAAAATATTCAAGAATCCCTAGTGTATCCAATTTTCAGCATTTCTGATACTTGAGTAAGGTTTTATACCCCCTGTGTTAAGTTCTTCATTCTCTTCCCTATTACTTTCTCTAGAACTCTCATTTAATTTATAGTATTTTAAACTTTTGATTTCTTCCAGAACTTCTAGGAAGACTTGGAGCAAATCTATATTTTTGTTTGGGGCTTTGATTACAGATTTTGTACAGCTTTTCTCTTCTGGATTTATGACATGGTATCCCTAGTTCTATAATGTTTATTTATCATCAGTAATTTCCTTGGTTTACTCATTTTCTGAGCCTTATTTAGCAAACTTATTCTTTGTGTCAGAGAAAGAAGGAAGAAAAGGGAAGGAAAAGGAAGGAACTAGGAAGGAAAAGACAAAAGAAAAAGAAGGAAAGAAAGAAGAAAGGAAGGAAGGAAGTAAAGAAAGAAAGAAAGAAAGAAAGAAAAAGAAAGAGAAGTTAGGGTAAGAGGGAGAAAGAAAGGAAAAGAAAATAGTGTGCTATGATTTGGTGTTTATTCAGATGCCATCAGCTCTTTCTCTGGATGTGGATAGCCTTTTCCATCATGAGTCCTTTGGAATTGTCTTGGATCATTGTATTGCTGAGAAGAGCTAAGTCAGTAGTTGATCATCACATAATGTTGCTGTTACTGTGTACAGTGGTCTCATGGTTCTGATTACTTACTGTGCATCAGTTCATGTAAGTCTTTCCAGGTTTTTTTTCCCCCCAAAATCTGCCTTCCCAACATTCCCAAGCAAAATAATATTCCATAACAATCATATACCTCAACTTGTTTGGTCATTCCCCAGTTACCAGGCATCCCCCCAATTTCCAATTCTTAGTTACCACAAAAAGAGTTGCTATAAATATTTTTTGCACAAATAGATTTTTCCCCTTTTTAAAAAAGCACTTTGGGATATAGACCTAGTAGTGATATTGCTGGATCAAAAGGTATGCACAATTTTATGGCCCTTTGGACACAGTTACAAATTGCTCTCTGGAATGGCTGGATCAGCTCACAACACAAACAGTGCACTAGAGTCCCAGTTTTCCCAGGTCACATCCTGGATTTATAATTTTCCTCTCCTGTCATTATCAGGCTTTGCTTTACTAAGCTGGACATTTTTCCTTTTGCACTGACTTTTACACTGACTTCCAGATGTCTCTTCTATGGCCCCAGTTTGAGAAAATGCACCTAATGTATTTCATCCTTGAATTTTTCTATCAGTAGCTGGCCTGATCTTTTTTTAAAGAAATTTCATCATTGCTAGAATAATTATGAGGGAAATTTGCACTGTTTTCTTGCTTGCTCCATCATCTGGAAAAGGTATTCAAAGATTAACGTATACTTTTTGGCAGATCTGTTGCTTGTTCTATGAGGCAGGAGTCTTTAAATAAAATAGTTCCTCAGAAGTGAGAGGGAAAGCAATAATAAACAAGGATTTTGTGAGAAAAAAAGTCATTTTGAACCATTTGTTCACTAACCAACAAATTTTTGCTTTCGATAAGCAATTTTACTTAAGAAAACAAAATATAGCTTTACAGAATGACCCCACAGTGTTAGCTATTAAATCTTGAAATTGCCCTAACACTTTTGAGAAACCCTTTATATTAGCTGGTAATGATATCTCTTATCCCTATTTGAGGCGTAGCTGTTACAAGTGATATCAGAAAGAAGAGGTTAAGAAATTTTACCTTCTCTTAAACAAGGAAGATCACAGTAACAGAAACAAAGGCCTGTTCCAAGTAGGACGGGGTACAAGAAATTTAAGAATTAATAGTGAGTAACAACAAAATTCTAGAGTAATTAAATTCAAGTCTTGATTCTGATGCTTATTACTATGAGCTTTGGGCAAATCACTTAGTCCACCTACATTTGAGTTTGCTCACCTATAAAATGAGATTATTCTACTAAATAGTCTCTGATGTCCATTCCACTACTATGATCTTCTGACTTAGTTATTTTTTATACAGAAAAGGAAGGTATGAATTGGCTGCTGTGATATGATGTTATGCAAAGCAGTCTAACATCGGACAAGGACCCATTAACCATGTTTGTAATCCATATATATGTCTTTACCTGTTTGTTCCCCTAAGTCAAATGCTAAGTTTTGATGCATGGGGAAATTGGCTTTGTCCAGTACTGGGAAGTACAAAGTTTCATATTAAGATATTCTGCATTTGTGAAGGCCATGAAGTGCACAAAGCAGGAGTCTAAAAGATCCCAATAAATGGTAACTCCTTTCCCTCAAATAGTCAATAATTTTGATGGAAGCTTGGAAGCATCAGACATTTGTAGTTAGAATGTTCTTCAGAGACCATCAACTCTTAACTTTACAGATAAGAAAACCAAGGCCAGAAAATTCAGGTAACTTAATCTGGGTCACAGAGTAATTGTCTGCAGCAAAATTTCAATGTATTTCTTCTTGATCTCAAACCTAGTGTCCTTTTCATTGTGCTAGGCCCTGAGATTTTTGGGTAAAGACAGAGGTAGAATATTGTCCAGATTTGTAGATGCCACAAAACTAACAACTGGCATGATATTGGCTTAATAAAACAATGTTGTAAATGCAACATGGAAGAGAGAAACATATTTAAATAGCAGTAAACCTGGAAAAAAAAAGATCTGGGAATTTCACTACACACTCAAAAGGAGTCAGTAGTGTGACATGGTAGCCACCAAAGCTGATGTCGACTTAAGCTATATTAGAAGAATGGCATACACAAGGAGAAAAGTGATAGTCCTTTTGCACTTTGCCCTGAACAGACCACATGTGGAGAGTTATATTTAGTTAAGTCACATTTGAGGAATTACTTCAGTAAACCGGAGAATGTCCAGAAAATGGTGAAAAGAATGCTGAAGAACTGAAGAACACAATCACATGACAATTGGCTGAAGGAACTGGCAATATTTAACCTGTAGAAGAGAAAAATTGTTGGGAGTTGGACAAGGCTGGGGAGTCAGAGTTGAGGGGCAGACTTGATAGCTGTCTTCAAGTATTGGAAAAGATATCTTATGGAAGTCAGATTATACTTTTTGTGTTTAAGCCTAGAGAACAGAACTAGGTGTGATGTATAGAAGTTATAAAAGAGTTGATTTAGGCATGATATAAGGAAAGCTTCCTAACAATAAGAGCTATTCAAAAGTGGGAAAGATTACCTTAGCCTAGTGGTTCTCAAATGTTTTTGGTCTTGGGACCATTTTTAAACTTAAAAAAAAATAATTGAGAACACTTTTACAATCTTAAAAATTATGGAGGACCCTAAAGAACTTCTGTTTAAATCTATTGATAGTTATCACACTAGAAATTAAAACTCATTATGTATTTATATACATTCATTTAAATTGACAATAAACACATTGCATGTTAATAGTGTTTTATGAACAATAACCATATAAAAATTAGTACAAAGAGTAGCTTTGTTTTACATATATTTTTTTAAACTCTGTAATGTCTAGATTAATGGAAGACAGCTGGATTTGCGTATCTACTTTTGCATTCAATCTGTTGCAATGTGTTGTTTTGGTTGAACTATATGAAGAAAATCTGGCTTCACATAGATATGTAGTTGGAAAAGGGAGGAATATTTTATTAGTCAAATAATATCTTAGTATTATTATGGAAATAGTTTTGACTTTGTAGACTTCCTAAAAGGGTCTTAGACTCCCAGGAGCCCTCAGACCACATTAGGAGAAACATTGCATTAGCCTATTTCCTCTTTCTAGAGTTCTTTTTACCAAAGGTTTGATGGTCTCTTGATGAATATAGACAAGATTCTAGTTCTGGTTTAGGTTGGAGTAAATCTCCTTTTATTTCCCTTTCAACTATGTGACTCTGAGAAATAACTAACATATTAGTATACCAAACATTATTCACAACTCTTTGACTAATTTAATTCTCAAGGTTCCAGAAAGGGTTTATATTGGACAACAAATTTTGGGGGTCTTAGTTTCTCTATCTGAAAAGAAATACAACTAGATAACATCTAAGGACTCTTGCAATTCTAAGACAGAAGTTCTTACTGGGTTGGTAGCAGCGAGAAACAAAGTATTTGGATTCTACAGTGAGCAGATGTAATTAAAAGCGAAGGACTGATCAACTCCATCTTACCTCCCAGACTCATTTATATGCCCTCACTCCAAACTATTGTTCTAGGCTAGAGAAAAGGATGAGCTTTTTATAGAAGGATATACCAGAGCTATAAGAACTCTGATTCACTGAATGGTTTTATGACAGTATGCTTTTTTTCCTTCAAACTAGAATGTTTAGACATGGTATTATCAAGAAAGAATTTGCCAACTAAATTTTTTTGACCACAGCAATTTATACAAGGTGAGTAGCCTTGCCCCTCTTCCCATCCCTCTACCAGATACCTTTACTTTGGAGCTCCTTTTGCTGTCTGGTAAGTCTCCATTTAATGAGAAGTCACAGTCATGGTCACTTCTGACCTAGTTCAACTTATTCTAGACTTTCTAGACATCACTTCTCCCTCAGTAGCCTTACCCTATAAAGAGGATACTCTACCTCTACCTTTCTTCCTTCTTGTTTCCCAGATCTCCTTCATGTTTCATCTTCTATTATCAACAAATAAGCTTCGCTGAGGGTAGGAACTCTCCTATTGGCTAACATTTACAATCTCAGCACTAAGCACAGTGCTTGATATATCTCAAGTGCTTAATAAATGCTCTATCTCTCTATTTACTTACTAAACTATTTTTTTTTTAAAATAATGTATAGAACCAGAAAGAGATCTCTGTGGAAACCCAGGGTCTGGGTAAAGTACTTCTAGGCAGTTCTGAAACTGAATAGTTTGAGGAAGTAGCCTTTCTAGAATATTTGAAAAGAGGAAAGAATGATGATCTGTTGCCAGCAAATAATTTGGCTGTCCACATTATTGTTGCTTGCCCTTAGGCAGATTGGGTTGTTTGTGAATCATGTGTCAGACATAGGTAAGCTTCCAGGGCTCAGGAAGGGCATCACTGAATTATAAGAGATCCTCGGAAGTTTCCCTGATGTGGGTATATCTTTGCAAGTCTTTCCAGGTGTGCAGGTGTGCAAGAAGGAAACAAGGGATGCATCATGTTCTGTCTGCATTTTCCTCCCCTGGGCATCTTGTGTGCTATAGACAAACTTGGTAATTCCACTGGTGGTAGGAAGTCTAGGAGGTTAGGTTTTTGATAAGGGTAGATTCTGTGTTAATAAGGTCATTCAGAAAGATGTTTGTTTTGAGATCCTGTCCCATCACTCTAAGGAAGTGTTTGAGAACCCTGGATATAACATGGCACAATAGAAACCACTACTCAATTCTCCTATTACTCCCCAAAGCACTTGGTAAAGCCAGTCTAAGAATTCATGGCATGCATTCTCTTAGTATTTTTCTTCCCTTTCTCAAGCTTCCATTTCTGGCCTGCAAGTCTATCTCCTTGCCCAAAAAGTAAAATGATCATGTTATCATCCTATGGATAGACCATCCACAATATCATGGCCTAAAAACATCTAATTCATGGAGTCATCTGACTCCAGAGACAGAGTCAAGGAGCAGAGAACAGTTACATTTGCTATTCAAGTACTTTCATATGTACAAGGGGGATGGGGAAACTGAAGGTGTTGAAAGAAAATAAAAGATCCAGAAACATGAGTAGGCCTAATGGTGAGACCTGTGTGATCCACTGGTATCATCATATATCCAAGAGAAAGTGAGGAAATCTTCAAGCATTTTGGATAGATTCCCTGTGGTGAACTTGTGGAAGGATCTGGAGCAGAGTCCCAGAGGAGGGGCAGGAATGGATGTATCACAGTAAGGAAGAGGATCATTGATGATGTTAACAGATGTTACATGACTTTCCTATGATCACAGAGTTATTAAGTGTCAGAGGCAGGTTTCATATTCAATTTTTCTAAGTGCCATAGTATTTTTCTCCATCCCAACGAGAAACATAGAATCACAGTAGCAAGAGACTTTAAAGACCATCAAGTCCCACTGTACCTGTAGCATGTTTAAAATATACTTTCCATTTTCATCCTCTTAGAACTCAACTCAGGTGCCACACAGGGCACTATGCGGGCTTGATGCCCCCAAATTCTTCATATTCTGTCCTTTAAAAATTATTTGGAATTTACTAATCTCTACAAATTTTGCAATCCCCTATAAATTCTTTGATCTTGGGACTGTTTCATTTTATTAATTTGTATTTCCAACCTCTAGTTTAGTGCCTTACACAGAGTAGGTGCTTCATCAATGTTTGCTGAGTTGAGCATGCATACCTTCTATACCATTCGTGACAACTTAAACATCCAGCCTCCACTCTTAAAATCTCAATCATTCATGATTTCAAACCAAAAAAATTTTTGGATTCCACTAATTCTTGGAAAGTTTTGTTTTTCCTTAAACTTGGCTAAAATTTTCCTCTGTATACTCACTGGTTCTAATTCTGGCCTCTGATGTCGAGCAGAATAAGTCTAATATCTATTCTATGCAATAATCCTCCATATATTTAAGGAATGTGTTCATCTTCTCCCTAAGTCTTTTCTTCTCAAACCTAAACAATACCCAGTAATTATCATGTGGTATAGTTTCTAGTCTCATTCATCCTTTTGATTATCCTTCTCCTTTAATGTGGTCTAGTAGCTTGTCATGTCCTTCCTAAAATGAGTTTCCAGGACTGTATCCAGCACTATATATGTCACACAACCAGAGTACAAAGAGTCTCTCACCTCCTGTAATGCCATGCACCAGCAGATTCCCAAAGGAATGCTACTGTGAACAGCTTTTAGAGTTCAGATGACAAAATATAGTGAACACTCTGTTTATTCCATTACAAATCAAGACAAATATTCAAAACATTATAATATTCACAACATTACATCTTATCACAGAAAATGGCCA
>CM053588.1:204423601-204436470 GCA_028646515.1 Pseudochirops corinnae | reverse complement strand
CCAACTTCATAACTACTGCGTTGGCTTTAACTTTCTGGTTAAAGTTTTCTGGTATTTAAATGAATGCTCTAGCTACATTTCTCATGTAGAGAGCCTGTTACATTTTGTGATTAATAACCATATCAGCATACTTATACTTACTGTAGGCATTGTGAATACTACATTGCTGATACAACGTGAAAGAGGGATCTTACAGGACTCAATGGAGTTAAACTGTTTACATTCATAAATAGGAAGATGATACATATGACTACTAAGAACTTTATCATTATTAGGGAAGTTAAAAGGGGTTTACAATAGAGAGTAGGCATGGATCTGAATGGATTATGTTGGAATGATCACAAAAAAATGAATAGGTGAGAAAGAGGTATGTACTGGGAGAAGAAGGGAGGGAGAGGTAGAATTGGGAAAATTTTTCTCACATTAAAGAGGTGCACAAGGAGGAACTTTTACAATGAAGGAGAAATTGGAGTGTGGCAGGCCATGTTTTCACATTACTCTCATTGGACTTGGTTCAAAGAAGGAATGCACACGCACAATCAGTTGCATATCAGTATGTAATTTAATAGGAGGGGAAGGAGATAAAAGAAAGAAAGTGGGGGCAATAAAGGGAGGGTAGATTAAGGGAGGCAATGGTTACAAGCAAAATAGATTTTTTGAGGAGAGAGGGAGAGAAGGAGATAGGGAGACGAGAGAAAGACAGAGAGACAGTCAGACAGACACTGGAAAAAGCATAAAATAATGGGATGGAGGGAAATATATGTTTCGTACTTATAACTGTAAATGTGAATGGGGTGAGATCAAACATAAAATGGAAGCAGATACAGAACGGATTAGAATCCAGAATTCAACAATATGTTGTTTACAAGAGATACATTTGAAACAGAAAAACACACAGAGTTCAAATAAAGGACTAGAGCAGAATCTAATATTCTTCAGCTGAAGTAAAAAAAAAAAAGGTAGTGGAAGAAATCATGCTTTTAAACAAAGCAAAAGCAAAAATAGACCTAATTAAAAGAGATAATCAGGGAAACTACATTTTGCTAAAAAGCTGTGATACACAGTGAAGTGATATCCAAAAATTTGACAGCAAGTTTCTCTGATAAAGACCCCATTTCTCAAATATATACTGAGTATAGAACTGAATCAAATTTATAAAAATAAGAGCCATTACTCAATGAATAAATGGACAAAAGACATAAACAGGCAGTTTTCAGAAGAAATCAAAGATATCTATAATCATATAAAATGCTCGAAATCACCATTTATTAGAAACATTCAAATTAAAAGAACTCTGAGGTACCACTTTTCCTTATTAGAAACGACAAATGCTTGGGGACAGCTAGATGGCACAGTGAATAGAGCACTGGCCCTGGAGTCAGGAGGACTTGAGTTCAAATCCAACCTCAGACACTTAACACTTACTAGCTGTGTGACCTTGGGCAAGTCACTTAACCCCAATTGCCCTGCCTTCCCCCCTCCAAAAAAAAAATAATGAAATGACAAATGCTATAGAGAATGAGGGAAAAAAATAGGTACATTAATGAACTGTTGGTGGAGTTGTGAAATGGCCCAACTATGCTGGCAAAACAATTTGTAACCATGCCCATAGAACCATTAAATTGTGTATACCCTTTGACTTAGTAATACCACTCTCTCAAAGAGATCAAAGGAAGAGGATCTATATGCATAAAAATACTTAAAGCAGCAAGTTTTGTTGTGGCAAAGAATTGGAAAATTGAGGGTATACATCAATTAGGGAATGACTGAACAAATTGTGGCATATGGTTTTGGAGTCCTATATTATGCTATAAGAAGTGACAAGGGGGGGTGGTTTCAGAAAAAAAAAATCATGGCAATGTCAATATGAATTGATGCAAAGTGAAGTGAGAAAAATCAGGAGATCATTGTGTACACTAACAGCAATGTTATAATGATGATCAGCTGTGAAAGATTTGACTACTCTGCTTAACACAATGATATAAGACAATTCCAAAGAAATCATGGAGAAAAAATGTTCTCTACCTCCACAGAGAGAACTAATAAATTCTGAGTACAAATTAAAAGTATAATTTTCTCTATATTTTTGTACTTTTAAAAAAAATATGGCTAACATGGAAATATGTTTTGCATGATTCTGCATGTATAATGGATATGATATTGCTTTTCTTCTCAATGAGTATTTGAGGGGGTGAATGGGAGGGAGAGAATTTGGAACTCAAATTTAAAAAGAAAAAAGTTATAAATAAATAATTAACAAAAACTTCAAAGACCTACTGTTCATAAAAGAAAAAAATCATATTATTTGTTAGTAGAAAATATCAATGAATTCATATTTGCTTTTTATTCTAATAAAAACATACTACTATTGGAAAAAAAAAGTTTGATAGATGACGACAATTCAATTTTTGCCTTTCATTAGTTTATCATAACTGGGAAATGCCTAGACTGTTGACTTATGCTATCACACTCAGAAGCATTATTATTCACCCTGTATTTAATTTCTGAATTTCATTCATTTTGCTTAGGAGGGAGTAGTCTTGTAAACCCAAGTCTTTTAAGTGCCATCAAAATACCAAGCACAATGAGGCACTCAAGAATTTATTTCAATGCTTAGAATGAGGCCATCTTAAATCGATCATGGTCTTTTTAGTTCTTTGTGATTTCTAGAAAAGAGTCCTTTGTTGCACATTATTACTATCTGATTTTGAGATTTAGATAGGCCCACCTCCTTTAAGGACTTTCCCCTTCAACATCTATGGTCAGTCATTCACTATATCTTGCTGATTCTTCTCAACAGTATCTTTTAAGATATATCTCTTAACATCTATGACTTTTACAGACACGATTTTGGCATAGGGTTCCATCACTTCTCTTCTAGACTACTCTAACAGGTCCCTAGGTAGAATCCCTAACTTGTTACCTTGGATCTCTTCTTCTATTCAGATTACATGCAATTGTGAGAATAATTTTCCTCAAACACCATTTATGTTTTTTTTTTTCATTTCTTTCTCATAGAAATATACTGATTTGATTACTTACATTCTTTTATCTGATTTATTCTGACTTCAATATCTGTACCAAGACATAATTATAATAAATTTTTTTAAAATCCCTACTCTGGATAATTGTTTGACAGAAAAGATACATACTCATGAAAAAAATGTATGGAAGGGTACTTTTTTTTGGGGGGGTTCATTGTTCAGAGCCCTGACAGATGAGGAAAAATCAATATCAGTTACAGAAAATCAGTGTAAAACATTGTGACTTTTGATATGTCATCATGTTCAAGTCTCAAACTGTCTCTGCTTTTTTGGACTTTATATTCTATGATAAAAATAATCATGAATTAAATTTTTAGAAAGATTTAGGAGGAAAGTATATATTAGGAAAGGTGCCTTTAGATTATCTCTGGTACCTTGTTTTTTTGGGGTGAACTAGAAAAAACAAATTTGGCCAAAATGTCATGCAAAGGACCTGGGTGTCTCTCTGGTTCAATCCTTGGTATTTATCCTATCACATAATAATATGAACTTTGTGGAGACTCAGGAAATATCAAGAAATTATGTCAGAAGAGTAGACAAGAAGCTTGAAGTTTCTTCTAAAATGATGTTGGTGAATGTTTCCCTAAGAAGTTCACAGTAAATAAATGTATGAAGGAGCAGTACACATAACTTAAAGATTTTGACATTGAAAACTATAATCACAATAATGATACCAATATCCCAACCCATTTGTCAGCCTTCATGGAAAGGTTGCTGGCTTATCTCTTTAAACTGCATTTTGGTAGAAGGTATTGGGAGGAGAGGTATGGGGATTTGTAGGAGATTTTTGAAATTTAATCTTTTAAAACATTACTTCACAATGCTATTGTCTCTCCTTTAAGAGCTTTATAGGTTTTATTGGGTGCTTTGAACTTCATGCCTGTGCCACACAACAATTGTTTGGAGGTATGATCTGATCAGTTGAAACCATAAAACAATGTTAGTCCCAAAGCCAATCCACCAGTGCTTCACAACTCTTAACACTGTGCCCAAGAAACAACCTACTTTCAAAAGGAAATGAAGATATCTTATTTAAGAAAGCAACATGGTTGATTTTTTTCTTTCTGATGGATATCATATTTATTAGGCACAGAATTCACTGTACTGTAGTGCCAAGAATTACTAAGCAACAGAACATATGTAGGCGGATGTGTTGTTTGCATATTCACACAAGATGACATTTACACCCAGATCAGAAGTACATTATTGCTAAGAAAGAGGAACAGTAACAGAACTGGAAGTAGTAATAATCTTTTATTTTTTAAATGCCATTCACAAAAGCCTTTCAGAAATATGAACAAATAACCCTTAACTAGAAAGAACAAAAGAAACCCAGGAGGACATTAAGAGTCCCTTCAGTACCACCTAAATGCCAGTAAAGGAAACTTGCTCACTAGCATCACATTTCTGATGACTGCGTAACACCTCGCATGACATGAACATAGGGATTGCTTGTCATTCTGTTCAGGAAACCAGAAAGGCAGTTGAAAAGTGAAGTACAATATTGAATGTAGAGTGCATTCTGGAGGGTTCCATTGGTGACATTACCCTGGGGACCAAAGCAGTTGGCAAGTTTCTTCAATAGGCAGCTTCCTAATGCTCAATATGCAAAATAGACAGCTTGGTATGATGAAAAGAGCACTGAATTAGGAGTCAGAAGGCTTGGATTCATGGCCAAGCTCTCTGTCACTTACTTTGGGTGACTTTGGGACTCAGTTTCTTCCTCTGTACAATGAAGTGTTTAAATTAGATAATCTCTAAGTTCTTTTCCAGCTCTAAATCTACGATCCTAAGAAACACAACTGTTGGTTCACCAGACACATGATCTTCATGCATAATGTCATTAAATAGACATTCCAACCCACTATAAACTTGTGTCCAGTTTCATGTAACATATGTAGCATGGATTTAATTTTCAAGAAGCCACTCAAATCTCCCCACTTCTTTAACTGAACAACTTCAAGTACAACTCCCAGATTAAATGGGACAAGACATGTTTTCAGAATGAGAGTTCTCAGAATGCAGCACAGAATACCATGGGAACAGTTCATTCCATGGTGAGGTATAATATCATTTTACATAGCGTACAATTCTGAGGTAAACAATAGGTTGCAAGCAGGGTATACTTATCTTTAAAGGATCAGGCAATCTTTTATGCTCTTGTCTAAATGTCCTCATCCGATCCTTTGAATTTGTTTTTTTATGGGCACTATTAAATTTCTAAATAGAAGAGGCCCCAGTAGAAAGGAATGCTTTCCATAATGAATATATTCCCTCCGCTTAAAAAAAAAAAAGAGCTCAAAAGGTATCTCAATAAACAAGAGATCTTCCTTCCTATTGAATAGAGTGTTCAGAGTGACTTTCTCAATTGCCTAAAGAATTTTAAATATAACAGAGAGACACCTTAGAGACAATGTTAGCTATAGTCATTCTTTTTGAGGCAACTAAGAAAATAATTCCAGTAACTCACAGGAATTCTCAGGGCATTTTCTAAACAGGATATGTTCCATTGTGCGCAAAAGGTAAATTCCTGGGTTGCATATATCTCTCTAAGGTCTTTGGCTGGGTTATAAAAGGAATAGGGAGAAAACAAACCAACCTCCAAAAGAGTAAAGACAACAAACCACAAATAGATGCAACTGCTGATATATTTATGGCTATTGTTTTTGTTTTTAAAAATGTAAATTATCTGTTGACGATGTTTGTATATGTAGATATTTCAGTCAGGTTGCTATTGTCACATGAAAGCAGAAGAGTCATTGGAATTAGCCAGTAGGCATTTATGAGTAAGGGTAAAGGAGGATGGGAATAAATATAAAATATATAAATAGCACCTATGTACCAGGCACTGTACTAAGTGTTTTATAAATATTATCTCATTTGATCCTCATAACAGCTCTACAAAAGTAGGTGCCACTATTATTCCCATTGTACAACTGAGGAAAATTAAGGCAGGCAGAGGTTACGTAACTTGCCCAGAGTGACACAGCTAGTGTTTGAGGCTAGATTTGAATTCAGGTTCTCCTGATTTCAGGTCCAGTATTCTATCCATTGTGCCACCTAACTACCTCTAAGTAGTAAACCCTTTGCCATGTGCATTTATTTCCATAACAGAAAGACTTCTCTTTTTTGTTTGTTTTATTTTTTAAACATATTTCCACATTAGTCATGTTGTGAAAGAAGAATCAGAACAAAAGGGGAAAACCATGAGAAAGAAAAAACAACCAAAAAAGAGAAAATAGTATGCTTCCATTTGCATGCAAAGTCCACATTTCTTTCTCTGGATGTGGATAACATTTTCTATCATGAGTCTTTTGGAATTGTCTTAGATCATTATACTGCTGTGAAGGGCAATGTCTACCAAAGTTGGTCATCACTGTATACAATGTTCTCCTGAGTCTGGTTACTTCTCTCAGCATCACTTCATGTAAGTCTTTCCAGGTTTTTCTGAAATCTACCTTCTCATCATGTCTCATATACCACAAATTGTTTAGCCATTCCCCAATTGATGGGCATACCCTCAATTTCCAATTCTTTGCCACCACAAAAAGAGCCACTATAAATATTTTTATACATGTGGATGCTTTCTCATTTTTTATGATCTCTGTGGGATGTAGTAATGGTATTGCTAGATCAAAAGGTATGCACAGTTTTATAGCCCTTTGGACATAATTCCAAATTGCTCTCCAGAATGGTTGGATAGTTCACAACTCCACCAACAATGCATTAGTAAGGAAAGACTTCTCTGGTTGATTTTGGGAAATCCTGTTAATTATACCTTATAAAAGGAGTCTTTTCTAACAAAATATAATAATTTGGTCACTTAGATCAAATTGAATGATTTTCAGATGATAAAATGAGGAGATGAAAGCTAACGTGTAAAACTCACAAGTGTAATTATGTTCAAAGCACTCAAGAAAATAAACACCTATTTTCTTTCACATTTTCAGAGACTGTGACATCTTAGCAATGATTCTCTCTCTTTCCCCTTTCCCCTTTTGACTGGATATTTGAGAACATAAGAGAAATACACCTCCAATTGAACTGTCTCAGTCATAATCATCTATACCTCTTCCCAAGCACCAGACCTTACTTGGTCATATCAAAAGTGTGTCCAAGTCATCATCCTGCTGCCTTCCCCAACCCACACACCTTTTTCACTGGCACAAGGTGGCATGAAGCTACTCTTTTGGGGAAGACCAACATCCTGTGTTCTCTCAAAATCTGTTTCCTTTCATGTACTTTCTCTTACTATTTCTTCCCTTCATTTCTTTCTTTTCCTTTTCTTGTTGTTTCTCTTCTCTTTCTGTTCCTTCTAATTCCTATCCCTTCCCTTATTTTCTTGGTCTACTTCATTTCAGTAAATGAAGTTCTAGGCACCATACATATAAAGAAAAGAAGAACTTGCCCTCAAGGTGATTCCATTCTTTTGTTTTTGCTGTTGTTTCATTTTTCAATTGTGTCTGACTTTTTGTGACCCCTACTTAGGATTTTCTTGGCAAATATACTGGAGTGATTTGGCATTTCCTGCTTTAGCTCATTTTAAAGATGAGGAAACTGACCCAAGATCTCACAGGCTGTAAGCAGATTTGAACTCAGGAAGATGAATCTTCTTGACTCCAGGCCTCACTCTCTATCCACTGTGCCACCTCGCTGCCCTTCCATTCCCCTGGGTGATTATTACACGTAGAAATTAAGGACAGTACTGGGAAAAGAGGAGAGAAGAAGGCAAGGAAGATGGAGAGAGGGAGAAGGAGAAGGTGAGAGGGAAAAAGGAAATAGAAGAGGGAGAAAGGACAGGAATAAGGAGAATGAAGGAGGGAGGGAAGAAGGGAGAGACAGAGAGAGACAGAGACAGAGGGAGAGGGAGAGAGAGAGACAAAGACATAGAGAGAGAATATGATTTGAGTCAAAAGAAGAAAAGAATTCTGAGAGGTAAAGATCAGAATGAAATGCAAGGGGAAGTTTGTGTGGTTGCCTGGGGATGGTGTGGTACTGAAGTCAGAGGTCAGGTGACAGGGCCAAAATGGATGGAATGTTGAATTTATAAAAGGAAGCCCAATTCAATGAGAATAGAAACATAGGTTGGAATCAGGTGATGGAAGGCCTCAAATACAAGGCCAAGGGAAATGTATTTTAGCCTACAGGCAATAGGGTGCCCCAGAGTCAGACCTATAGCTTAGGAAGATTTTTTTTTGGCAGCTATTCTATGCACTTCCAGGACCCTGCTGATTTTAACTGAGGAATTGAACAAATGATTTGTGTTAAAGGCTCAGAATGTTAGCCGTCCCAATAGAACATATGTATTCTCTCAGTTTTCTTCAATATCTAGAATCAAATGCTCAAGTAACTAATAATGAATTTCCAGTTATTTTTGGTCAAAGTGGTTCCAATAGATAAGATTTTACAAGTAACTAATGAAACTTCTCAACCTGGGGTGAAAGTTATATAAGTTTATATAAGGACCCCCAAATTCCTAGAGCAGTTTTAAGTCATTAAAGTTGTAATAGAATCATTGTCATGAAAGCTTAAATAGAATCTATGTACGTATATGTATTATATTATATATGTATATATTTGTGTGTCTAAATCCATATATGTGTTTGTGTGTATGTATATATATATATATAATATATACATATATTCACATGTGTGTACATATGTATAAGGTTGATACATAGATAGACCACCCCTAGATTCCTTCCACAACCTTTCTTTATATAAAACCCCATCTTGCCTCCATGTGTGTGAGAGTGCCATAGAATGACCTAGCACAAACTTATTCTGTGTCAGATGATTCCAGCCTGCTTGCCCGAGGCAATACCTAGCATCCTTAAGAGTCTACCCAACATGGCGAACTTTTAATGAACTTTTAATAAACTTTGGTTTTCTTTGGCTGAGAGAAGACTTGAGTTGAATTCGTTAGGCAGGACCTGCCGTATTGGTATTTTGGGGTCTCAAGCACCCCAACCCTAACCTCTTCACAAATATCCAGATATTTTCAGAAGTAATATCAGTTCTTGTCATTAACATTAATCAATGTTTTGATTCATTTGGGAGGGAAGGGAAAACCTGAGAAGAAAAGGAAAATATGAGTACATTCAGGAGATTTGGCTGACCTCGGCTTTGTGAAGGTAGAGCCTTCAGCTTATAGTTTTACCATGTCGATCTTAAAAAAATTATTTTCTAAAGAAAAAAATGTTTTGCAACACTTAGCATTAAAATACTTTGATTAAATCTAAGAATTTGTGTTTGCAAAGTATTGCTAACCAAATTGAGAAAATTTATCGGGGAGCCATCTATGGACAATTAGATACACAATCACAATGGTTGTGAGCCAACAATATGCAGGCTCCACATGAAATAAAACTCCCATCCAAAGAACACTGGCTTCTGTTTGTTGAATTAAAAGAACAGTTCTAATAGTGGTGAAATAACTTATAAACATTTGTTCCTGCTCTAACATTCACACCACGGAAAGCCACAGCACAAAAATACAAAAACAAAAACAAAGAAACCCAAAAAACACTACATTGTTAGTAAAAATAAAAAGTTCATTTTTGAATGTATGTTTTGGGCCTTAGGCTCTTGAAAATGCAAACGATAATCCCACCAGCAAGATGAAACTGGTCCCTGACCAACTAGCCTTCAATGTCTTCAATCCATTCAGTTGGATAGTTCCCAATGAATAGGGGGAGGAGACAAGGAATTTGTTGGGAATCTGCTCTTATTTAGAAAATTTGGAATTCTTAAGAAATGGATTGGCTTGATTTGTTATATCTCCCTAAATTCATGTATTGATGATCCCTTTGATAACACGTATTCAAATGAATTGCTGGACAGAGCATTTCCTCCTTCTGGCAAATGTCCTATTAAATACATTAACTTGGAAGATTAAGGTGGTCTCTTTTTTTGAAGGTTGGAGAGGGTTCACAGTCTTATTTGTTTTGGGTATATCATGAGTGGAAATGCTTTCATCTAAAGCAGAGAAGAACTTATCTATAACTTTTAGTCTTTGAGAGTGTGCTTAGTGCAGTAAATGGAGGGGAAGCATGCGACTTGCTTTTGGTCAGACAGCGCAAGGCATAGGCAAGGTTTGCGCCACCTCTTTTTGATTATAAGTCAAAACCTTAAACCATTATACCAGGCTGCCTCAATAACCTTGAAAGAAAACAAAAATAAAAAGTCATATATACTATAGTTTTTCATCATCTTCCTAAGTTGTAAGTGATGTTATAGATAGTTATTCTAAGAAAAAAAATTGCATTCCAAGTTATTTAAGCTGTCATAATTGGCCTTGAAAAATGCATACCTCCTTTGTTTTCTGTTTCTTTTTTCCTAGGAGTGAAATCAATAAACAAACCCTGACTATCAATCTCCAAACAATGTAGTCATATTTCATTTTCAAAACTAAATGCCTTCCATGATGAATTACAGTCATTAAGCAGGATGATCCTCTGTACAGTAACTTCAGACCACGCAGATATGACTAAGCTGCTGACAGTAAAGTGGGGAGGAAGGGGTTGACTCTTAATTTCTTAATCCAAAATGTAAATATTATCAAACATACACAGTCCTTCTTGACGAGCCATCATAATAACTCCCAAAATTTCTTACAGTATTTCCAAGTTAGATCTCAAATCTTGAAGATAAGATGCTCTAATTCCCCTTGAAGCCTTTTTCAGGCCCAAAGCAGTTTGAGGTTTGTTATTTTGTTTGGTTATGAGAAATCATCTAATAGTAAGAAGTATATCATTAAGAAAGATTCTTTTTCTATGTGGCAATGTCAATTACTTCTGGGAAACTTGTCATCCAGCATTATATACCACTTGGTTCACTCATGGAACAGCATTAACACAAGGACAGGAAATTTAAAAGATACATTTTTAGAAGTTCTTCTGTGGACATACAAGCATCAGGAAAGACTCTAACTCAGCATTATTCTTTGTTCCCTACCTCCTACTGAGAGTGTTTTGATACTGGGTCAAGCATCTGTAGGTCAGGACTGGGGATGATACATGCAAACATCCTTTGTGGTCTTCATATTATTACTAAATATTTTAAGGACTTAAAGTTTTCCTGCGCTATTATTTTATTGTTCTAATTTTGTCTTAAAGGCTAGTGAGATCTAGTTTATTTGATTGTCTCACCAAGCTTTCTGTAAAGCTATTTTCCTCTACTACTTCCTGCCATGTTTTCAGGTAATATTGCTTATAGTCATCCAATCAGCCTTCTCTGGAAGATTTCACTAATATGTTTATATTCTGAATCTGAGGTTCCTTGGAAATACTGATTATCTATCCATTCCTGCATCTATCTATCTATCATCTATCTATCTATCTATCTATCTATCTATTCATTCGTTCATTTATTTAGGTCAAGTCAGATTCTAAGCACTTTTGTACTTTTTATTGTGGCAATTGATTTACAATGGTTAAAATTCTGTAGGATAAGGATATTCTGTGACGATATTTTTTAACATTTCTCATATTTCAACATAATTTTTTTTTTTGTTAACATAGGTCAGGTTGGGTGTCAGCTCGATTACCTGCCATATCACCATTAATTCTTTCTGGTTATTTCTTGAATACTTGAGCTAAAAAGTTGATGCTCTTACTGCTGATATTAAAATGACTCCCAGACTGGTTATCAGTCATTTCTGTGACCAGTAGATCAAAATGCAACCTTGAAGGCTCTCATTAAGAAGCTTTCTAAAGATTTTCCTTCTGCTGCACACTTCATAACTCCCACTCCATAATTAACAAAATTCTTTAAATTTTACTTCTTCTACTCAGGCTCCTTAGGTCTTACCGCTCCCAGTAAGTCCTGACTACTCTCAGGTAGCAATATATCCTGAGCCCTAGTTTTCAGTTCTTTTTCTACCTTTTCTAATACACCTTGACTCAATGGTTTTTGAAGTCAAGATGAAAAGCCCCTGCTCACTCCCCAATACCCAATTTAGAGTCTCTCTCTACTGCCATCTCTGAAGAACTACTCCTTTGAGTTTCCCTCTTTCCAAATCCATCTCCCATTCCAGATCCTGATGATTTTAACCTATGGTTCCATAAGATATTCTCCTACTTTTCTTGATAACTTCAGTACCTGATTCCCAGTAGCTCTATACTAAGAGACTTAAATATATAGTTAGTGTCCCCTCAAAAGCACTAACTTTAAATTGTTCAATTCTTATGAGTGGTTACTCAACTCCACCTCAGCTGCACACAAAGATGGCTACACCATTGTTCTTGAAATCACCTACAAGTACTCTGCTTTCATAAACAATAATCTAAAATTCTTTTATCCAAACCTAATTTTCTATTTTTCTACCTCCCCTTTTGCCTTTCTATTCCTAAACCTATTCTTCTACCTCAACATGACCTACAGTTATTTCACCTCACCATATATTCTACCTTTTATTGTCCTAGTTTTTCACTTTACCAATCTAAATCCATGTAATAGCAAGCAAAGAAGTACTTAGCCTTTTGTTTCAGGTACTTAAGTATTTAGCGCACCTTGTCTGAGTCAAGTGTCTTTGAGCCTTGCCCTGAATATATCAAGTCTTTGTTAGCAGTAGCAATTAGAGAAGAAAAAGAAATCAAAGGAATCAAATTAGGCAAAAAAGAGACTAAGCTATCACTCTTTTCAGATGATATGATGATATACTTGGAGAATCCCAGAGAATCAAGTAAAAAACTTCTTGAGACAATAAATAAATTTAGCAAAGTTGCAGGTTATAAAATAAACCCACATAAATCCTCAGCATTCCTATATATTTCCAACAAAGTCCAACAGCAAGAGATAGTAAGAGAAACTCCATTTAAAGTT
>CM053588.1:204407841-204423101 GCA_028646515.1 Pseudochirops corinnae | reverse complement strand
TATATATGTGTGTGAAATTATTCTATATATACTTTTATTCATCAGCTCTTTTCTCTGAATGCAGATAGCATCATTCTTCATATGTACTTTATAGTCAGACATTTGAGTATTTATAAAAGACAAAATAACTTGTTTGCTCAGATGTTGTTTGTCCGTTCTTAAAGAGGACCATGAAATCAGTGAGGTAATGCCATGACTTAGAAGTGAATTGGATTCACGTGAGGGAGAGTTGTGCAAAGTTCTACCAGTCTTACTTTTTCCTCCAGAGATATCTGAGTCCAACAGCAAGATACAGATAAGGATGACTGGAGATGACACCTGGAAGCAGTAAAAAACCTTGGGTTTTTTAAGCTAAGGTCTTTCCCAAATCTGAATTTGACTGAGGTGACACACATTCAATTATTAAGGCTAGGTGAGAAATGAGGTAAAGAATGACCTCTTTTATCTAGAGAGACCAGAGTTTAAATGGAAACTGAAGCAATCTACATGCTATTGTTTTTTTTCATGTTTGGTTTTCTTTCTTTTTTCCCATAGTTTACTCCATTGGTTACAACCCTTCTATACAACCAGACTATTGTACAATGTGAAAATATTTGCAGATCCTATACCTGATTGCACGCCACCATGTGAGGAGAGAGGGGAGAAAATGTGAAACTCAAGGGATTGTGAAACTGAATCTTGAAACTAAAAGTAAATAAACAAGTCAATAAAAAAAAGAATGACCTCTTTTACCTAGTCAAAGAAAAAATCAATCTGGGAGAGAAGGACCTTCAGGGTTTTTGGCCAGAACAGAAACTATGCTTATTTACATTCGCTCTGAGCAATCAGGACCCAAAAAAATGACCAAGTTGGGCTTGGGCTGTCAAAGTCCTTCTTAAAACTAAGGCTGTGAAATTATCATGACCAATATTGTTCCTGAGAAAGAAATCATAAATTTATTCTCTCTCCTTCAATTATAGAGGTGCGATTACTGAAGAAGTATGGAATGTTGCATATGCTGTTAGATGTAGTGACTATCAGTTGGTTTGTCTTAATTTTCTCTTTGTCCTAAGGAAAGGATAGCTTGGGGATAGGTTGGGTATATAGAAATGACTGCTATACAGTAACAAAATTCATAAATAAAAATTTTAAGGTTAAAAAACCAAATAAGAACAAAAATGAATTATGTGCTAAAGCTAGGAAAATATACATTTTGTTCCCTAAGGTTAGAAAGTTGAGAACAACACCTCTCTGACCCCACTCAGTAAAAATCTCAGATGAACATATTTTTAGTTTTATTTGTTACAGCACATAGGATACTTTGGAGCCTCTCTATAAGACATGCTACTTATCACAAAGTGAATGCTTAGGTGTTTTACGGCACATTTTTTTTCCATTAAGAATACATGCATTTATTTTTAAAAATATATTTAAAATCATCCCTCTTCATACCTCCACTGTAGGCTGCTGCCTACATTGTTTAGACCTAATTTGTGTTCTAAGGAGTGCTATTTCAAAAGTCATTATTTCTGTTTATTTTGCAAATAATCATGAGTAAAAAAAAATAAGAAAAAAAGGAAGGAAAAATTCAAAGTAAGGTTTCTTTATCTTTTCTTCCAGAATAATAGCATAAGTTCTTAAACATTTACTAAGAAAGGAGTGTATTTTGGGGAAGTGCAATATGCAACATGCATTAAAATAACTAATTTTAATGTCATTTGCAGTTGTCTTTACAAGATCAAAAACATAACCTTTAGCAAAAGGGAGCCAAGTGACATTTGCACATTAGTTCTTTGATAATGAATGCAAAGCACTGTGGAAACCATTTGGGGGTAAATATTTTTCTGGGTATCCCAAAGATCTGTTCGTGGTCTAGATGCTGAGACTCACTGTTGCCCCGGGATGTGTTTGTCAGTAACTCAGGCAAGTTTCTCAGGGAAGGTCTTGGCTCAGGCCAATGCAATGATTGAAGAGGCACTCAATGATTTTTTTCTCCCTTAAGACTGAAATTGTGTGGGTTTTTTTCCCTTAAACTATTCAACAGAATATCAATGCCATGCTTCTTCCAAAGAATTGCTAAGAATTAGAAGTGATTAAATTAAACCTTTAAAGGAAAGTGGTTTATATATTTTATTTAAGAACTGCCATTTCTACAAGCCTAGACACCTGATACTTTTTTTCCCTTAGAAGACACATCAATATTTATTTCTGGGGGTTCAATATTCTAAGCCTTAATATTGAAGAAGAGGCACAAATTTGCATTGGGAAAGGTTATGGAAGATGAAACCTTGTATGGGAGTTCCCTATATTAATCACAGGTTCAGTTTCTAGTCTTTTTAATATTCTAGACAATGATCCTGGGAATAATGTCCATAATATGTAGGTGCCCATTGGTCACTACCAAGAAGAACAATTTGAAAAAGGAATATTTTAGAAATCCTGACATAATCCAAGATAGTGCTAAAGAGAATATGCAAACTTACTTTGGGTAAATCTAGAATATATAGAACTGTTCTGAGTCTCAGTTTACACACATGCTCCATGAAGTGACACAAGTAAAGAAGAATGTGGTGCTATTGCTAATGTCACTGGATAAACTAGCATTTTTGTAAGACTGTAAAATATGCAAGCACACGTACATCTACACATATACATGCACACACACACACACACAAAACTGCCAAGTTGTTTTGGAGATTTTTACTCACATTGTGTGTCAAAGCCTTATCCTTATTGATAGAATGATGACTTCTGATCCATATATCAATAGATTAAGAATTGGAATTTTCCTGTAATTACTCTGTAGCATAACACTACACCATGTATTATCATGTAAATTTAAGAAATTAATCCAAGAGATGGAGATAAACATGTTTCTATGATCTGGGAACTTACCTGATTTAAACTACCTCAAAAAACCATGGACTACAATCAAGACTGGATTTAGGAAAAACGTACTATTCATCAAAGGTAAGCAATATTCAGTTCAGTGAAGGTGTAGCTTCATGATAAAGAACCAATGTGTTCAAATCTGGTGAGCTCATTGATGAATCATGTAAAATATGTGATTAAATAAAAAAGGATTTATTATCTATTCAAAGATATAGAGAATATAAACATTTGTGGTGTTTTGGCTTTTTTTCCCCCTTGGTAACTTAATTTGCACACCATGCTGAGAGAGATCCAAAGGGCACACTGATGAGAGTTGTCATTTTGCCCAGGACTCAGGATTATATCCATTCATTATATCTTTATTTCTGCCCACAGATTTTCTCACAGTGTCCTACAAAGAGGTGATACTCAATGAAGATGTGCTAACTGATTATTGATGCATTACTCACCGATATTTCTCCACTAAAATCTCCTACTGATACTTCATCATTACATGGAGGTGCTAATGGATTCTTGAAGGCTTTGCTGCGGAGTAGAAGGTGAGCCCTGCCAAGTTGGAAAGATACTGAAAACAGGCTCAATGATAGATTATCTATCTGTTTGATGGCTAACTTAATTAAATTAATCATCATGCAGTCTCATGATAGACACAACAACTCTTGAAGGCCTTCTACTAAGTTATAGGAGACTTAGTTAGTGTCTATATCAGTGAAGAGGATACCCGTACTTAGAGCCACAACCAGTGTGGGACCTTCAGTGGGACCTTGCTTCCAAGGTCTGACATCTGAGAGGGTCTGCTTTGCTCCCAGGATGATGGGCTTCTTTTCAGGATACAAATTTACTACCAGCGGATAGCTTTGCCCCATACTTTTGCTTGTGGTCCTTCTCTGGGCTACTCTTATATGGAAATTATTCCTTATGTTACTATCCTAAGACTCCAGGCAATGTGATGTGCCGCTATTGATGCCTTGCTTCCCCACCACTGTCCCTCATGTTCTCTCAAGGGCCATTTGGGGGTGGGGAGTGTTTCTCAGCATTACTATGCCTTTTTCTATTTTACCATTCTACCATCCCACTGCTCTATTACCTCCTCCCCAACCTTGTCTCAATTGTTTGTGGCCCAGGTGAAAATATCCCTAGTTATGATCCTACCCAAACTTTCAGAAATATAGATCCTTTAAAGTAAGTATTCTACTATATTTATTTCATACCTGTGATTTCATCTTTGTAATAATGAAATCATTAGCTAAAATTTTCATAGAGCCTACTATGTGCCAAGTACTATTTGATCCTTACAACAACCTGAAAGGTGTTATCATTATCTCCATTGTATAGATAAGGACCCTGAGGTAAACAAAGGTTAAAATGACTTGGTCAGGGTCACATAGTTCTATTTGCCCTCTGGTCTTCCAGACTCCAGACTCAGTAATCTCTATCATCCTCCAAGGAGGAGCTATCCTTACCAATAAGCATCAACTTATTTCTCACCTGACTTCATTAGAATTTCTCTGACCTACTTCTCCAGTATGCTGGAGTATCAGCTACCTTCTTCCCTGTATCTCTCTGCTTTTCAGCAGGAATCAACACTGAACTAGTTTCAAATCTGCCATTGATTTACTGTATCATCTTGGACAATTCATCTCAACTAATAAATAAGCATTTATTAAGCGCCTAGTATCTGCAAGCCATCATGTTAGGCACTGGAGGAACAGAGACAAAAAGGAAATAGTCTATAATTCAAAGCAGAAAAGATTTACATAAATAAGCTTATAAGAAGACATAAGCAAAAGGAATAAAGGCCATTTTTTGAGGGAATGCTCTAACAATTGAGGGCCTTGTGTCAAAATCACTTTCTTAATTTTAAAGGTAAAAAGGGATTTTAAGAGTTAGAATAAAAGTGAATGCCTTTCAGAAATGCAATACCACCTGTGTGAAAGTATGGAAATTGGAAATGGAATGTCCAGTGTAAGTAGCAGAAAGAAAGTCAGTTTGGCTAAACAAGAGAATTCAGGAAGAACAGCACATTAGACTGGAAAGGAATGTTGCAATCAGGTATATTTTTCAGTTTTCCCATCTGAAAAATGTGGGCATTTGGCCAGAAGATTTCTAATCATCCTTTCTAATTTTAACATTTTGTGATGGAATGCATTTATGCATTCAGCAAATATTTCTTTTCTCATTGGGAATTTTAAATATATTTTCCAATTACATGTAAAAACAATTAACATTCTTTATTTAATTTAGAATTTCAAATTCTCTCCCTCTCCTTTTCCCCTCCCCCTTACTGAGAAAGCAAGTGATTTGATACAGATGATACGTGTATAATCTTGCAAAACATATTTCCACATTAGCCATCTTGTGAAAGAAAACATAGACCAAAAAAAAAAAAAGTTAAAGAAAGTTTTAAAAAAATATGCTTCAATCCACATTCAGATTCTATCAGTTCTTTCTCTCTGGAAGTTGGTAGCATTTTTCATCAGATATCCTTCAGTATTGTCTTGGATCATTCTATTGCTGAGAATATGTAAATTATGCACAGTGCTCATTGTACAACATTGCTGTTACTGTATACAATGTTCTCCTGGTTCTGCTCACTTGACTTTCAGCAAAGATTTCTTAAGCACTAACTTGTATACAAATCACATTAGAGATACTAAAGAGCACCTTACCAAAGTAGCTGACAGATCCATCATCATTTGAGTTGTAGGAAAATTTTCAACAGAGGCCCTGATCTTCAGGAGACTAGCAGCAGTGTGAAGAAGCATGAATGAGCTTAAAAAAGAAACCTACTTAGAATAAATTGACCTAAAGAAGAAACAGGTGTGTTGGTTGGCTCTTCTTTATTTTGGGAGTGTAGGAGGAGATAATTTGCTAACGTACCAGCTTGTTACCTGGTAGGCCAAAATGTCAGAAATGTTGGGAACGGACCTAAGCTGGGAATAAAGACTCTAAACTGCATCCCCACCTTCAGATTTTTTTTGGAGAGGTGTGGTTTAGGAAAAATAGGGTTACCAAGAAAACCATCAAGGTGTGTGTTTCAGTGGTTAATTTGACTTTTAATCCCTTTAAAACAGATGCACCTAGCTTGGAAATTATTTTCGTTTTGTTTTTTAGTTGTTTTCTTAGAGAGTATGGCTTGACTTCCCTGATCCATTTTGTTTGGTCTTCCTGATCTAAGCCAAGGTCTTGACTCTCCATTCACTATAAATGAGAAGCTTCTTATAATCCCCTTTGGCTTTCAGAATTTTAGCCTTTTGCAGAGTAACCTTGAGCCTAGTTCTTAAATGTATGTCAATTTAGCTTGAATGAGAAATTCATAAAGACTTTGTAATATATCACTATATATCACAAATATCACTCACATGTTCCTAATGAGGGCAGTCAGAAATGAATGGACTCCTCTATTAATAAAAATTGGTTTAATTTGAAGTTAAAGTTTGGGAAAACATCTTGGAAATTATTGGTTTATTCTCCAAAATTCAGACCTAAGTTATTGGAAGTCAAGGGAAGATCAGGAGGAACCAAGTCAAAGAGGAATTCCCCGTAGATAATGAAGTCCACCAGATGTTCTAATTTGCAGGTTACACTGTACTGATTGCATTATGCCCTGGAACATTCTCAAGAACCTTCTAAATGAAATCCAGGATCATTCAAAATAGTTTGGACTAACTATCCACACTGAAAAAACCAAGTGGGTGAAGAATACCTATTGTCTAGACCAGTGTGGGGCACCTGCGGCCTTGAGGCCACATTTGAGGACTTAAAGGGCCACAGATAGCCTCAAGGCTACAGGTTCCCCCACCCCTGCTCTAGATTTTTCTATGCAGTTAGCTGGATGACCTGTACAACTATTGCAAATGGACAAAGAAGTAGGCCTAGAATTGAAAGAAAAAAGTGACTAGACAACCTTGGGAAAGATGTAAAATTCCTTTAATGACCCCAGGCTTCTTTCTGAGGCAAAAGCCTATCTTTTCAGCATGAATATTCATCCTTCCAATGTTGTTGTATGGCTACACTTCATGAAAGATTACAGTCTCCAAGGATTAAAGTTAGGACTTGCCTCAGGGGTAAGAAAAGAAGCACTAGTGAATTTGAGCAGTGCCTAGGAACATTACCAAGAAGGAAATATGCCAGAGAGGCAGTTTAAAAGATAATATCAAAGAATTGTCTGGACGGTATATATGAGAGTGAGGGATATGCCATGGACTGCCCAAAGGTCTTCTAGTTTTCTCTTGATGTCAAAACATGAGGAAAGCCTTTAGCCTGTGGAGTATTTCCTATCCTGCCAATCATAAATTTTTGGAGAATGTAGACAAAAATCACAGAGTATGGAAAGCAGGGGTGAGTTCTGACCTTCATCAGAAGACATTAAACCTACATTGGGAGATCACAGGTGCATTGGACTATTTGGGTATTTATTCTCTTTTATGATAAATGAGTTATATATTTTTAAAAATGATTCTGCCCATCTGCATAATGGCAAGATGGGGCCTGCCAAAATGCAAAGAGTTGTTCCAGGTTAGAGAACATGAAGTTTATGTAAATATATACATCACTATTATAATTAAAAAATAATTAGTTTAATTTTAAAATTGCTTAATATTTAATGATGTTTAAAACAATGACCTAACATGTTAACTTAGCAGAGAAAGCCAAAGAAAACTAAGAAAGCAAGAAGAGATCTTAGGAAGATAGTATTCAGATTTTTTCTGCTCCTCTGACAGTTTTTGAGGTTTGTTTAAATTCAAATAAACAATTAAGTGAAATCCAATAATAGAGAGAAATCTAATTAATGTGATAGTGAGCAGACAAGAGTTGGAGGTTTGCAGCATTCTAAGAAGAGACAGATAATATAATCTTTTTTATTCCTGATAAGATAGTCCTCTCAACTACACCCCCAGTGTGTGCTCCCTTTTGCTCCCCTGCAAAATTAAATCAGAACAGAATTCAGGGCTCAGTTCACATCATCTCTGGTACTTCCATAGATCTCCTATAAGTGTAAGGTCCTATTAAACAAACAGGAGTGTCAGTCTTGCATCAGCTCCTCAGAGGTGTGGAATTGCTACCTAGCAAGAAAATGAAGAAAACCCAATATGTATCACAGAGACAAGTAATCCAGGCAGATGCGCTGAGAATTCCTCATCTCCCCTTGGTTATGCCATCAGGTTTAATGTAATGAAAGACAGGAGTGTTTTTATTTTTCTTTCATAGATCTATACTCAGGAGCTCTAACAAAAAAAAAAAGCCAATTATTCCAAATAATAAAAGCATATTCATCTGCTTTTGTGCATTCCTGAAGGCTGGCTTTATTTTTGCTGGTCAGATGGACTGTCTTTGGAGAGCATTCTTCTGCTCTGAGCGTATTCTGGCTTTCTGCCTAACTAAGCTCCTCTAATACTACCAAGCAGCCCAACTCCCCACCTCCATGCAGTGGTGGTCTCCCAACCAGATGTAGAAATAAACTGGAGAATTTCTGCTTGGGTTGGTGCCATTTCTCCTCCATAGAGCAACAAGATTTTTATAGGGAAAGGTGTGCACATTGTTGTCTTTGGGTTTTTTTCTTAATGTTTATCTTGGAAAGAAGACGTGGAATTGGGAATATTTTTAGTTTTGATAATATTCAAGAATGTGACAGGGTTTTTGTTGTTATCATTCTCCTTTTCAGTTACTGTGGTTTAGTTGTATTTTGCCTAGGACAGAGACTTGGATTAAATAACCCTTAAATATTTCTTCTAGTTATACAATTACATGAATTTATAATCACTAGTAGGTGCCCCATGTATATGAAATGAGAGACTTATAAAGGGGAAATGCAAAAAGATAAACATTATACATCACAAAAAATTCATAAGCTATCTAACGTGCTCACACTAACAGTTGGTTTATTTCAACTGTTTTCCTTGTCCATTAGGACTTGTTAGTACATCAAAACCATGTCTGTTAATCTTTTTACAGATAGGTTATATTACTATTAATTCTTTATTTTTGAAATTTTCTTAATGTTTTGATGGATATTGATATAATGTTCCAATTTTCCAATGCCTCCCCTCCTTGTTTTCTTGTGTTTATAAAGAAAATATTTATATTTTGTTTCATGGTACCTTCATTTTCAAAAATATCCCTTCTTCCACTGAGAGATCCATTCCTTGTAATGAAGAATTTAAAAACAGGGTAGAAAGGAAGAAAACAAGGGAAAGAGAAAGAAAGAAGAAAGAAATGAAGGAAATAATGAGGGAAAGAAGGTAAAAAAAAGAAAAAAGGAAGGAAGAAGGGGGCAGTCAAGGAAATTTGTTCAATAAATCAATGAAATATGACAATGTATGTGATCTTCTACACCCATAGTTTACTACCTATGCAAAGAAGGGAAAAAAAAGTATATTTTCTCATCTTTAGTCCCAGGTTTTGTAGTTATAATTATATTTGTTCAATTTAACTTTGTTCTTCTTTTTTTATTTACATTAATTCACAGGATCAAATATCTTGTAGTTTAAAGGAACCTCAGAGACATCTGGTTCAAACTCATTATTTTAAAAATAAGGAAAATGAATCTCAGAGAAGTTAAGTAACTTGCCCAAAATCACACAAAAAGGGGCACAACTGGATTTGAACTCAGGTTCTATAACTCTACATTCAACACTCTTTCTATTGCACTATTCTTTTTCTGACTGTTTTCTAGACTTTTCATCAATTCATATAAACTATTCATTCTTTAAAAGCCTCTGTCTTCCTTTGTTTTTCTTTTTCTTGCTTTTATTTAAAAACTGACCTTGGCTCCATTATCTCTAATTCAGTGAGATCAGAATTCAGAAAGAGCATTTGATTTGGCTCTTTCCCTCATCTTTATATCCCAGAATGGTAGGTGTGGAAGTATGTATGACATGAGTACCTCCTGCTTAAAATTCAGAAACATCCACACTGTCCAGCTGAGCTGTTATATGGGTCACCTATCCTAGGCTTCATCTTTTTTATTTTTAAGATGATTGAAATAGCCTGGTAAAGAGTTCAGTCTTTGAAGTCAGCAATATATAGAAATTATATGACAGTAATCCCATATGGGAGGTTTTTTATTTTTAGTTGATATTAAGCCTGCGCAAGATGCCAGCTTGGCAGGCTTGAAGACCAAAGTCCTTTGCTCAGGTACACAAGACTTCTGAAGCTAAAAAATCTTCCAGTCCCCACTCTGCCATGGTGTCCTACAGTAAAGTACACTTAGAGACAAAACGTTTCCCTGCTTATCACATCTTATTTGAAAATGGCAAAATAAGATAACAGAGTGATGAAAGACTACTATTGATCCAGTAACTGGAGGATTAATTGATACCCCTGAATAGTTCAAAGAAAATGCTAATACATACCTTCTCTGGTCCTTCTTATCCATCAATGCCATAGTCTCTAAGATTCCTTCTTGTTTACTCCATATTCATATTGTATTACTATACTGGCATGTATTTCTTGAGGGCAGGGGCTGTTTTTCTTTGTATCCTTAGTCCTTAAGATAGTTCCTTGCATACAGTAGACACTTAATACCAGCCTTTTGATTGATAGATTTAAAGCTCTTCATCTACCTGAAGTCCTCAATACCTGAATTAGGTATAGGTTCAAAATAGGAAATTGCAAAATTCCAAATAGACTTTGAGACTGAATTCAAAGAATAATGATATCTCTTAAGAGTGTTGAGTGCTTCCCTTTTTTTGATGAGACAATATTTCTCAGGTATATTAACATTATTTTTCATCACAATTCTTAAAACAATAATAACAACAACAACAAACTGCTGAAATTTTCCATTGTCAGACTAAAGAAAAATGACTCAGACTTGAAACGTCGAGTCAGTGTTTGACAGCCAATTGTGATACCTTCATTAAGTCTCTGGACCTTCATTTCATTTTCTATACAGTGAGACAACTAGACTAAATGATCATTGAGATCATTGCTGGCTATGAGACTTTAATAGTTCAATAAGATATAATTTGGACTGAAATGACAAAAAAAAAAAACCAATGAGTTCAGGATGATTAGAGATGAATACCTTGCAAAACAAACAAACAAAAACAAAAAACATAGGAGCCCCAACCTTGAAAAACTAAACTTTTGTTAATAGCATTTATATCAGTTTGAATAATGGAATGTATGCCCCTTGAGAGAAGTTGTTTCATTCTTGTCTTTGTATCCCAGAACCTAGCATGCTGCCTGGCACATAATAATTCTTCTTTTATATGAGTTCCTTCTCTATGAAATGGTTATTGTTAGGAAACTCATCGATCACCTTCTCTCTCTCATCAATTGGTACAGACTCTAAACACTAGTTGAAGGACCTATGCCTGTTGAAGACTTGGTAGGGGAAGAAAATATGAAAGCTGATCTCAACCGTGGCTGAAAGTTGCAAAGAGGCAAATTGAGACTCTCTTGTCAAAATAACCTTATCAATTAAAATAATCAAAATATAATGAATTCCTTTAGAAGGTTGTGAGGTTCTTGTAACTGGAGGTCTTTAAGCTAAGGCTAGACAACCACTTGTTAGCCATGCAGCAGAGGTAATTATTATGATTGTTTTAGCTATGGGTTTGACTAGGTAGCCATTAAGGTCCCTCTTAACTCTGAAATTATGTGGAAGATCTTTTCTCCATATTAGTTCTGTTGGTAATTCTCTGGAGCATGTCCTTAAAATGATCTGCCAAAACAAGGAGCTTTAGTATTTGGAAATGATGAGAATCTGTCTTTTTGAGTCAGGCAGCCTATGGTGAAGAAGATAGAAAACTTATTTCTTAGAGAAAGCATTATCCCCACTAAAAGTTTTCTATCCAAAGGCACCCTTCATCCCAAATCTGAATCTCCCTCCCCCATCCTCTTTCCTCTTGTTCATGCCAAGTGAAAGGAACCACTACCTTCTTCTCATTTTCTCTCTTCTTTCAAGGTTCAGTTTTATTGTCATTTACCTTTGGTACTAAATCTGTTTGCTTTCATCATCTACAAAAGAATATAGTATAGTATATCCTTTCTTATTCTTAGATTAGTCTGAATACCAAGTAGAAACTGGTCAAAGTTCAGATCCCTGGAAACACAATACTTAATGGTTTTTACAGCCTGTTGAAGCCATTGCTTTGAAATTTTCCTCATGCAAATCTCAGTGGTATGCCACATAGCACTTTAGGAAATCAAGTGGCTTTTATCTTTGACTGAACACAGCAGCATTTTAGGATTATGTGTGCTGGCTCCTCAGTTTGGAGTTCCGGGAAGAGTTCTTTTCAAATTGGGGGAGAGTGTCTAAAGTGTCCTGGCCTAAAGGTGAGGAAACCCATAAACTACAAATGGAATCCACAGGTCACATGGCACAAATACCAGAAGTTGAGAAGTTTTTCAGAGTGGTTTAGCCAGCAGTTTAGAATCAATGCTTAGAAATCATATTGTTATGCAGGAATTATCATACCCTAACTAGCAAATGCTGTCTTCCTGTGCACTATGGGTGTCTTCTTTGTGGTATGTGACTCATATCCATTTACCATTTTCAATAGCAAGTTGAAAATATAAATATTTTCTACCCAAAGGATAGCACACTTTTCATCATAAAGCCCTTTCCCAGTTTATCCAGGGTAATAGCTTAAGTAATATGAGGGATAATTTATAGTGAAGTTTCCCCATTCTGAAAAATCAAATCTAGAATGGCTTCAGCATTCAATAGGCCTAGGGTTAGGTCACCTGACCTTCAAGCAATCTGGGGCTTAAAGCAATGGAGACCCTCCCACAGAGCCAACTCAGCCAAAGATATGCCAAATAAGGTTAAGACTGCTTTTGTTGGACACCCACATGTTTCAGGGTCCTTTGTCTCAGAGAGATTCCCGTGCTTAGGTTGTGGGTCAGCCCCCCTACCAGTAAGAGTGAAGGCCAGTTGGGGGGGGGGGGGGGTTTGGAAGATTATATAACCATGGGCTGGCTTCTCCTTTGCTCTCTCCCTATTGTTCTCTCCCTGCCACCATGCTTGCGGTGGGGGCAGAGTCCTTTCTCACCAGAAAGAATAAAGACCTTTTCTGACCTTAGAATCAGACCTTGAACTCTTTCATCTCACACAGTAATAAGGCAATAGAAAGCAGATATTTGAGTGGTTATTTTTTATTGACATTGTAAACTAGAATTTTTTTTTAATCTGGTCTAGAGACCAGATAGAGGTAAAGGAATCTGAGAGGGCAATCTAGTTCAATTCTCTCTTCTTACAATGACAAGAAATCAGTGTCCCTCCTGATGTTTCCCTGCTGGGTAATTCCCATTGTGAGAACAGGGGATTTCTTGTATCCTGTCATTTGGAAAAGCCCGAGATTCCATGTATTTCCCCAACTGATCTCCCTTTCACGGTATCTTAAGTTTTGTCATAGAGATTCATCTTTATGTGTTAATATTTTCCCTTTCCCATGATATGAAAGAATACAAAATTTGAAATCAAAGCATGTGGCCTCAAATATTGGAGTTACAACTCACTACCTATATGACATTACTGCTTATCTGGTCCATGTAATTCCTCATCTATAAAATGTGACAATTAGACAAGATGGTCTTTGAGGTCCCTTACACTTTCAAATCTTATAACCCTATGACCAAAATATTCTATGTTAAAATAAAAATTCTCTATGAAGTATCAGGCACTTAACTATTATCAGTCATTAAATCAATTGAGGATATATGCTGTGGCAAGGCACTGGTCAGAAGATGACTTGAGAATTGGAAGAAAAATAAAGTATAGTTGAAATCTACCTAAAATATTGGGTCAGGTTAATAAAAAAATCAATTAGGGCAGCAGGACCCTGGGGCAGAAGTTCAAGGAGATGAAAGGGTTAAAACTTTCAGGGCAGGCTTCTAGGCTTCCAGTTAGGAGAAGACAGTTATATTTACTAATCCCAGATTATTGGAATAGCTCAAACTTTTGTTCAAATTATCCATGTAAGCAAGGAAATAGTAAAATTTTTTATTTTGGACTTTCCATATTGACTACTTAATCAAACCTATTTAATTCTGACCTTTTTCACTTCATGCCACAGAGAAATCACATCTTATAGTCTTTGGATAATTAATAACTAATTTATCCATCTTCCAGTAGGTATTCAGGTGAAAAAGTTCAGAAAACATCTGTAAGAACAAATACTTCAGATTTAAAGTAGGGGAGAAAGACTTTCTTTCCCTGAGATAAGAGTTTTGATACTTTAGGCAGCCACAAGTTTCTAATGCCAATTTTTGAGTAAGAGATTCTAACATTTGCCTGACACAGTGTATGAGTAATGTAACCAAACGGACCTATGTCTATGTGATAAAGTCATTAGGCTTTTAAAGTAGTGAAGGATCTTCCTTTATGTGTTTGGAAGTTTTACAGGAAGGAGAGTGTAATTTATGTAAGGTGAGCAACATCAAACAAAAAAAAAAAAAGATGTACATACCATGACAAGACACACACAGAGGTTTTCAGAACCTCTGACAGCTGTTTAGAGAATGAGCTCACATTTTATTAAAGATAGTGGAGAAAACAAATGAGCACAGGCTCAAGGCTCACACACATTGTGTACTGGGAGGTCTATATTCCACTATTAGAGGAGATCTTTCAAGATGAATAAAAGCTTGAAACACACACACACACTCACCTACACACACACACACACACACACACACACACACACACACACACACATACACCCTAAAGTGGGTGAACCGATATGGATGAAATAGGAACCAAATTACAATTCATCCAAAGAAATGTGGACATCACTTCTAAACATTTGGCTCACTTCTGTTTAATTGATTTTTACCTCTTCCCTTTCAGGGATGCTTTTGTATTTTGATTGCCTGGAGCCCTACCACCTTGGATTCTCATTTTATTAGATGTTACAATTTGAGTGAAGTTCAGCCCAAGGTCAATGTATGATGAAGAGACCACCAAGGAGGATGCTACAGAATTGAAAGTGGTATGATTGATCTTGTTGATGACCACCTACCTTCTGAATTATTGTACTACAATAAGAAAGTTGAAAAAAAATCACTGGGCCCTCAGGCTTTAAAAAATACAGTTGGGGTTTGAGGACAGAAACTTTGGCAACAAGTTTAAAGTGAGTTTGATGACTATATCCTATTTCCATTCATTTTTGTGTTTGTTTTCCTGGGAATTTATGTCTGTGAAGACTAATCGCATTAGTTTATGAACACAGAGAAAGAGGATCTAGTTAGAAGATGAATGAATAAGCATTTATTAGGTAGCTTCTATGTACTAGGCATTATGCTAAGCATTGGGATGTGATAGATAGATAGATAGATAGATAGATAGATAGACAGACAGATGAATGGATGGATGGATAGAGCTTCTATGTACTAGGCATTATGCTAAGCATTGGGATGTGATTGATAGATGGATAGAT
>CM053588.1:204397045-204407341 GCA_028646515.1 Pseudochirops corinnae | reverse complement strand
GCAATACATGCTATCGTTCTTTTTCATGTTTGATTCTATTTCTTTTTTCCCATTGTTCAATCACTGATTACAACCCTTCTATACAACCAGACTGTTGTACAATGTGAAAGTATTTGTAGATCCTGTACATGATTGCACACCACCATGGGGGGGAGGGGAAGGGATGGGAGAAAATCTGAAACTCAATGGATTGTGGAACTAAATCTTGTAAACTAAAAGTAAATAAACAAGTCATTGACAAAAAAAAACAGAACTTGTGAACCCCACAGTGGGAGGAACTTGCTGATGCAACAGGAAGAGGCAAAATAGGGAGGAGCTTAATGACCATATATAAGGAGAAGACCAAGCTGGAAAAGAACAGAACTGAGAAGAAAGCACTTGTGGTGGCAGAATTGAGAAGGGGAACTTTGTCGTGGCCAGGTACTCTGCTTGTATGTTCTGTTTGTATTGATATTTGTTTGTGATACTTTGTACAGAAGCCCTGAGACCTTACTGGAAGCCCTGAAAGAGGATTTTCTTCTTGTCTGTTTAAAGAAGTCCTGGAGGAGGGTTTCAGAGATACTGGGACTATACTGACAATTTGTGTTGAGTTCTAGATTTTGTTTGTGGATTTGTGTTGATTTCACAGGCAGAAAGTGAATTGATGATGGTGCCAGCAAAGTGCATGAATGTTGTTTTGGCTCTGTTAAGCTTTGTCTTCCCAGAAACAGAAACTGTGAAGGACTTGAGGTAGACTGGACACCGTGAGCTTCAATATGGAGCTGAGATCTGCCTACCTGTGAATCCAAGCAACAGTTGGGTAGATTCAGGCAGCAGCTGGATCCATGGAAGAGGAACCATGGAATTTGGGAGTCATCCTTGAGTGAAGATGAAAAAAACCCCTCCGTGGGTACTTAATGCTGACTGAGAACATCATGATTTACTGTGGTCTAGGGGTGGGAATTCTTGGCAGAGTCTTTGTTAATTTTTTAAGAGAATAAGGGCATCCTAAGATCAAAAACTTTGAGAAGTGTTGTTCTATATTATTCTTTCATTCCCTTATCCTATCCATACAGAAGCCATGCCAAAAACAGTACCAGATTATTACAACAATGTACCTTTTCCACTCCCACTCAGGCCACTGAAGGGAATTTGCTGAAGTCTCCCAACTGAGCTGAATTTTTCTACTACAAATTTGTTATCTGATATGAACTCTTGCCTTATTGTACCATTGTACTTCTCCCTAATGAATTTGTTATCCATACTCTACCAGCTCTTCCAAACCTTCTCTCCTTTCCTTTTACCTTATAATAGTAGTCCTACTCCAACATCCTTTCACCTGAAATTTTTGCCCCATACTTTACCAAAAGAAGAAAGAAAAAAGAAACATTGAGAACTCCCACATCTTCCCTCTTCCTCATCTGACAACTCTACATCTCACAACATCCTTTAACTTCACCCCCCATGATTTTTTCCTTTCCTCCAGTCTCTGATAAAGAAGTATCCTCATCCTCAGGATTTTCTCAATCCTCATCCTCAAAAGATTTTCCTTAGTATCAACCTCCCTCTATCATCTTCAATCTTTACCCAGCTATTGCTTCCTTCCTTGATGTTTATAATTATACATTAGGCTCCTTCATCCTTAAAATATCCTCACTACATTCATGCCAACTATCATCTTATAACTGTACTCCCCTTCTCAGTATTGCAAGTGAGGATAGTGGAGATTTCTGGGGAATAAGAAGCAAATTGATAACCAAATTCTCCACTGTGGTAGCTTTGGGTGAGTAGTGTGCTGATAAATATTTAATATCTGGCTCTCTAGGGGGGAGAAAGCATGCAAGACATACTTTTAAGTTTAATCTATAATGATTAACATTTTATCCATCACAACAAAACAACAAAGTCAACAAAATAACAAATCAGTTCCTTATTTTTAGTATTTGCAGATTTCTGAGGTATAAAATGCTCACTGAAAGTTTAAGAATCAGCTCTCCCAAACCAGTATGAACTGGCTTTAGAATCCCTCTACAATTTGTGACATTATTGCTAGTCTTAGTGTGGTGGGGGGACTCAATGAGATTTTAATCTTCCAAAGGTTCTTCACTTAACAGGTCAGAAAGTCTACTATATTCTTTCTCCTTCTGGCTCTAAGTTAATTCTATTATTTATGATCCAAGGAATAAGTAGTACTACCCTGAGTCACAAAACCTGGGTATCATTCTGGACTCTTCCCTTTCTCTTTCCATCTCATGTCTCATCAGTTGCTGATTCATACCAATTCTACCTTTGTGGCATCTCTCATATACTCCCCTTTCTCCCTTCTTACTTCCACCATTCTCCTTCAGGCTCTCATCACTTCATGCATGGACTATTTCAATAGTATTCTGCTTGATTTCCCTACTCAAGCATCTATAGTCAATCTTTCATTCTTTTGTAAATTGATCTTCCTAAAGTTTAGGTCTGATCTCCATTCAAAAAGTTTCAATGGGTCCCTATTACCTCCAGGCTGAAATATAAAATTCTGCTTGACTTTTAAAGTCCTTTCTAACCTAACCCCCTCCTAATTTTCCAGTCTTCTCATATCTCTTTTTCTTCCACACACTCTTTGATCCAGTAATATTGACCTTCTAACTATTCCTAAGTGAACTTCAGTTCATCCCTGATCCCCTTTAATTATAATGCTGTCCTTCTGTGATAATCTTCAATTTATCCTGTATATGTCTTGTTTTTACAGAGTGATCTATATGTTGTCATCCTTACTGAACAGTGAGCTCCATGAGATGAATGACTATGTTGTTTTTGTCTTTGCTTTTTTTGTCTATCTTAGAATCTCCCATGCTTAATACATCTCCAATGTATGGCACACATTAAATGCTTAACAAATAGAGAGGTTTATAGACATTAGCTATGTGACCCTGGGCAAGTCACTTAACTTTTCTCAGCCTCAGTTTTGTCAAATGGATAATGAAAATAAGGATAGCACCTACCTTAGAGAGTTGTTATTAGAATCACATGTTAAGTATTTGCAAATCTTAAAGTACTATAGAAATGCTATTATTACAATAGCTGAAAGGGGTTAGTTTAGAGACTCAGTAGGATTTATATTGAGGAGAGATTTGAAACACAGATAATGGGCATTGTTAAAAATGTAATGAGGGTTTTAAAAAGAATTTTTAAAAATCTTAACTGTTTCAATTGTCTGAATTCCTACCCCTTTCATTCCCTAGGGAATGAGGCAAAGGAGTTCATGGTCTTTTGAGGATGCTGTCTGGAGTAGTTTCTCCTCAAGGATTACACCATTCTAATAGGCATGGGAAAACCACTCAGCAAAAGACATCTGGGGATTATGTATGACATTTTCAAAGTCCTGGCTTTAATAATTTAATTACCACATGCAATGGGAAAAGGTAGAAGGAGTTCCCAGGTACAGAACCATAACCAGGAATTCTTTTGCACAAGACAGATTCAGTTGAGATCGAGGAGAGGTGGAAGAAAATCACCCAGTGTCAGGGATAATCTACCCATTAATATGTTCTGGGAAAGAGAACAGACCATATCATTCACCCCTTTACCAAAGAAAGTAATCTTTGTACCTGGACTATGTCCCAGAGTTACCATGCTCTAAATAAAGTGTATGTTTTGAGAGGGGGCAGAGACGGCAATTGGGGGATTCTGGTTCTAAGAAAATAGCTCCCAGAAGCAGCTAGTTGGCATAGTGAATAGAATGCTACACTTGGAGCCAAGAAGACCTAAGTTCAAAAACTGCCTAAGACTGTGTGATCCTAGACAAATCACTTAACCTCTTTCAACCTCAGTTTCCTCACCTGTAAAATGGGGTAATAAGAGTTCCTACCTACCTTAATGGGAACAAATAAGATAATATATATGTAAAGTATTTTGCAAACCTTAAAGCATTCTATAGACCTTAGCTATAATTATATGAAAGAGCAATCACAGTTCTTCATTCTAGGTAAAGAATAGTGTTGGTGGGTCAGAAAACCACCATAGTGAGAAAATGTGCCCTCAGCCACGTGTCATCATCCTGGAGGAAAGCCACAATCTCTTCTCACTAGTTATACTTTTGCCCTCCAAGCCTTTTCCTACTGCCTCTTTTGGTGTCTCTATTTGTCTCTCAAATTGTAAATTAGGTAAGGCTAAACTGATCAACTGAACAAAATTAGCCCCATATTTCATTCATGCAGGGCACTGCACATTCATTTAGAATGCCAATGTTGTAGATTGCCATGATTAATTAATCTTGTTGCATTGACACTACAGACTTGGCAATAGAACCTCTTGAACTCAATGTGCAAATTTATGCAAAGTAGAGCCCCTCCCCCCCACACCTTTCAGCACTTCTTTTGACCTTCTAGAGAGCTAGGAAGCCAGGTTCACCTTCTGCAATTTGGGAGCTGTCTTTGAGAATAGCCTGAACCCTCAAGAATAGGCCCTGTGGGTTGAAACATGAAGACTTAACTGGTTTGCAAAATGTGAATTTGAAATCAAATTCCTCTTTCCCTTTTACTTCTGGGAGGCTGAAAAACAGAGGAGGACAGAAGGGAAACTCAGATAACACATTCCCTTAACTGTGTCGTGCAATGGGGCTTACGAGAAGCATAGAGAAGGCCAAATAGCAGCATTGCTCAGAAAACAACATGATCAGAACAAACACAAATCAGCAGCTGGTGAACAGAAGGTGTCTGTACATTGCCCAGGACAAGAGACACCTGACGGACGATGTAAAAAATGGCATCTGAGACACGTTCTCTCTTCTCTCTGTGCCAACCACCTAAAATAATGATCATGCCCATCACCACATTTGCCTTTCCAATAAGCCACAGTATGAGTTGTAAGGAGCCAACAAGTTCGGGCCAAATAACAATCACAGTTAAACTTCTCCCTCCATTCCCCAAATATCAATATTGGCTGAGATTTGAAACCAGCTCAAAACGAGCGTTCTCTCTCTCCACTTCTTGCTTTTGGAGATAAAGGCTAGCAAGTCCTGTTGCTAAACAGGACTTCGGCTTCTTATTTTGAAATATAATCCCATAGTGGATCACTTTTCTTTCTATAATTCATAACGAGAATTTAAACAAACATTCCTTTCACGGATACCCTGAATCCCAAAGGGAATTTAGACTCCAACTTGTCATATACATACTTCTCTGGGTATATGAAGTTTCTTCACTTTCCTTGCAAGAGGAAGTAGATACCATTTGAACTTTGAGAGTCCGGGATTGTGCTGAAAGCATCTCTGACGGCTCTTGAAGAGGATTGTGAAATTTTTATTATGAGTATTTATGCCTCAGAAATCTGTCAAACATTATGAAGCAGGGAGTAGAGACTCAAAAAAAGTGTTGGAAAAAAATGTTAATAATGGAGATTAAACTTTAAAGTGATGTCCCTTTATTTTCAGAAAGCCAATTGTTAAACATTTAGCAGCACAACTCGTGCTTGGCACTACTTCTCATTTTGTCTTTGGGTCCCCACTGCCTAGAACAGTACCTTTTGCAGAACAGATGCCAAATCAGTACTTGTTCTACTAGACTGGAGAGTAAAAAGGAGTTCACATTTACTTAGCATTGAGCAATACAAATGCTGCCATGCAACATTATACAGCGTCCTGCAAAAGCCTTAGTACAGTTGTAAGCTATTAAAGTTATTTAATCATGGATAACTTACTTTGTCTCTCCATTATTACTCAGTTTTCTCATCCATAAAATGGGGATAATAATAAGATTTTTGCTGTTGTTATTCAGTCATGTCCTACTCTTCATGACCCCAGTTGGGTTTTTTCTTGGGAAAGATACGAGGAGGGTTTGCCATTTCCTTCCCCAGCTCATTTTATGTATAGGGAAACTAGGATAAACAGGGTTAAGTGATTTGCCCAGGATCACACAGCTAGTTAAGTATCTGAGGTCAGATTTGAACTCATAAAGATGAGTCTTCCTGGCCTCACACTATAGCCGATGCACATGCTAGCTTCTGAATAATAATTTATTAAAGCGTACAATTTTCTAAAACTTTTGGGATAACCTATACTTGTTTCTGTGTAAAGGTAAAATGTAACTTTTGCAAGAGTATACTTTGAGACAGATCAGGAAAAATAGATAGCACTCTCCCACACCCAATTTAAAACACACACACACACACACACACACACACACACACACACACTTTCTGATCTAATAAAAGGAAGTTGTTGGGGCTTTTTTGTTTTTCTGTAGCTCTATTCTAACTTGCCTACCCTACCTTGGTTAGGTCTCTTACTAATTACCATCTAATTGATTGGTTTCTATCACCACCACCTAGAACATAATCTGAGCCCTTATCTTCACTGTGTTTTGTACAAACCCAAGCCCTACAAGTATATATGACCCATTGAATTCATAATAGTTTCACAAAATCCTAGTTAAGAATCATTTATTTTTAGCACATAAGAAGGCAAAGTGTGTCACATCTGCTGTTTTATGAACATCCAGCTAAGAAACTACACAATCTTCACATATAACTATTGTCCTGGAGAGAAAATTTAAGTTCCTGACATTTTAAATTCCCAGTTCAGTATATTTTACATAAAACCACCAGGCAACTCATTTCACTCAAGCATCTCAGTTTCCAGGCAACTTTATTGCAATTCCTTGTTATAGTTCATCAGTCAGAAACATCCAAATCTGCAACATGGTGAATCAAATTAAGCAATAACTTCAATCCCTTTGTTTGTCCCCAAGTAGACATATTTTGCCCTCTGGCTCAATACTTGGTTTTCCTTTCAAACTCTGACCTCTAACGACTCAAACTGGTTCAAATTTTAAAACAGTTTTGTAAGCATACTTAAGGTTCTTAAACATGGAGCCAGAAAATAGCCAAAAGCAAGAAGGTTCCATTGATATTTTAATCAAAGCAGAGCAGAGCTAAAAATAACTTGGTCATTTAATTTCAGTCTTCTTACTTCCATTGAGAGAAATAGCCAGAAACTCTGCCCTCTGCCTGAAAAGACTGAACAACTGGTTAGAAACCTACCACAGCTGTTTTGTTCAATAAGCCCACCTCTTGATTTTTTTAAAAATCCTTTTCTAGGCTTATTTTCCTCATGACAGTTTCATTGCATTTGTTGGGTTGTAAACCATGTAAAGCTCACCAATAAAACGGCTGTGATCTGTACAAGTAATAGCAGGCATGTCTCATAAACAAGATAAGTTGTTTCTTGCCAATATTGCTACACTTCATAAATAGAAACTCAAGTCTGTTTTGTGTTTTCTACATCAGTAGCATAGTTTTATTTTAATTAAACACAACATATAAAATATTCATTTATGAAACAAACATCATTGTTTTTTAAAACATTCTATTAAATTAAATTATACAGCTCTTGCCATAAAGCCCTGCACAAAAGAACTATTTTGAATTTTAAGTGGATTGGTACAGTTTAAGTGTCCATCAATAAAAAGTGTATTAGGAACACTGTAACGAGACCATGAATAAATGAACTATTTATATTTCCTGATAATGTAAGTGCTTATATGAACTCATTCCAATTTCCAAACACCAGTCATTTCAGCTTTGGTGGTAATTAAGAAACTATAATATCTGGAGCTGAAAGGTAGATGATGCCAGAGTAAGTTCATATCGTAGGTTTTAAGTGTTTCATTCCATCAATGACATAATTAATTAGGCCACAACTGAGTAACTTTGATAAGGCCAGTGAAGATCCTTTGAAGGTGGATTTCTTTTTTGGAGGGGGAAGTTAGGGCATTTGGGGTTAAGTGACTTGCCAGAAGTCACACAGCAAGTTTTTTGTGTTAAATGTCTGAGGTAGGATTTGAACTAAGGTCCTCCTCACTCCAGGGCCAATGCTCTATTCACTGTGCCACCTAGTTGCCCAAGAAGGTGGATTTCTTTACAAAAACTCATGATGAAGTGGAAAAGACAATGGAGTAGGTGACTGAGTTTATAGTCTCAGCTAATTAGCTCAGTGACCTTGGGCAAGTCATTTCAAATCCATGATGCCTTCTCTTCTCATCTGTAAAATAGGGTATTAGCCTATCCATATAGGCATCTTGAACCTGAGGTTCATGAAGGTTTTAAATAATATTTTGGTAACTATTTCAATATATTTTATTTATTTTGTAATCCTATGTAGTTTGTGCTTTTAAATATAGGATTCTAGTCCATAGGTCTCATTAGCCAACCCAAAGGGTCCATGAAATAAAGGTTAAGAACCCCTTGCAAAGTGCTAGAATATTTTCACAATATTGATGTCTACATTTCCACATTATAGGTCTATATTGGGTTACTGGGAGGTATCTGCTAATTTGGGGGTACTGTCTTTTTTTTTTTTATCCAGGAAGTGATCCATCTCCTCAGCTCTTAATTCCCCATCTATAAAATGAAAAAGACTAGATGGTCTCCAAGGTCCCTTCTACTTTTCATTCATTACCTCATGAATTGCACAACAATCCTATGAGATAAATACTTCAGATATTACTATACAATGGAGACACTGAGGTTAAGTTAAATGACTTATCTATGGTCAAATAATCAGGAGGTGACTAAGGAAAAATTCAAACCCAAATTTTCCTGGCTTAATATCCTAAATTATAGCCAAAATTGAGCTCTTAATTCCATAATATTTCACTATTCACTATTGTTTTATGTGTGTTAGATTTGATTCTACAAATACATTGAAGTAATGGGAAGAGAACGACTAGGTCATGCTTCTTCTGTAGCTCCCCAGAACCTAGAAAGATGCTAAGTACTGAGCATCTTCTCTGTAAATACTTGTTGATTAATTGCCAAATTAGAGGATATCAACAGACTCGGCTGGACTGGGCAAACTAAAATAGCAACTTGTCCATTTGCTGGAAAATCAGCTACATATAATGTATAAATCTATAATGAAAGAAAATGTAGTACAAAAATGTAGTTTTATTGTAGTTGGGAGCTTAAATTAATTGGAAGTTTAGGGATATCATCAAGGTTTCAATAAATTATGGTGCTTTTATACTGATATAGTGACCAGAGGCAGATATCACAGTCACCTGATTTGAACCCAGCACTAATCAAGGTACAATGAGGAATATTTCTGAATATTACTTTAAAAATGCACATATCCTTAATGCCAGAAAATCTGACTTTCTATAACATTCTATGTAAGTTGAATTATACATTTTACAAGGAAAATTCAAATTCAAATTCTCTGGTGGACAGTCACACAAAAAGGGGAACACTTTTCAAACTTTACCAAATGCCCACAAAGAGTCTTGGTCTAACTGTTAGAGCAATGTCAGACTCTAACATTAAGTTGACATTCCTCAGATTATTTTAAGAAATACATACTTTATTACATTCTCCTTTTCATTGTGAATAATCTTTTCCTATGTAAATTGTGGATTCCATCCTCTGTAAGGGTGTACTTTCCCCTGGAAGAAATCCAAAATGAAAATTCCTAGAAATATTTTAGCCAAAACCCAGAGTTTCTAAATCAAAGAAAAAATTGGGAAAGACTAGCAATAGAAAATAGAAAGAAGAAATCTACAACATGTTGATTACAAGAAACACAACTGAAACAGAAAAATACCCACAGAGTTAATATAATGGGACGGAACAAAATGTATTGTGCTTCCATTGAAGTAAAAAAGGCAAGCATTAAAATTATAACCTTGGATAAAGTAACAGGAAAAAACAGAATAAAAAGAGACAAATTACATTTTCTTGAAATGTGCTATAGACAATGAATTAACACCAATACTACGCACATATGCTCTAAAAGACAGAGCATCTAAGTGCTGTAAGGAAAGATTAAATGAGTTAAATGGATAGATGGACAACAAAATTATAACAGTAGAGACCACAATTTATTCTAGTCAGACCTAGATAAATCTAAGAAGGAAGGAAGGAAGGAAGGAAGGAAGGAAGGAAGGAAGAAAGGAAGGAAGGAAGGAAGAAAATGAAGGATTTGAATAGAATTTTAGGAAATTTAGATATAATAGACCTCTGGAGATTGTTGAGTAAAAATTGAAAGGAATATACATATTTCTCATCTATATGTGGCATGTTCACAAAAATATACTATGTATTAAGGCATAAAATCCTTACAAATAAAGGCATAAACATATAATAAGCAAAAATTTTGTGGATGATAATGTAATAAAAATTATATTCATTAAAAATAATTAATTGGAGACAATAACAACTCTAAAGAATTGGTGGGTTAAAGAATAAATCATAGAAATAATCAATATTTTATTAAAGATAATGACAAAAATGAAACAACATACCAAATTTTTAGGGATGTAGCCAAATCAGTTCTTA
>CM053588.1:204379792-204391058 GCA_028646515.1 Pseudochirops corinnae | reverse complement strand
GGGCCTTGCTGATGTTTTCAGGGGTTCTGGGACTGTTCTACAGGCAGAGAGTGACTTGATGAGGACACTGGCTATGGCTTTGTTGAGCCTTGTCTCCCCAGGAACTGAGATTGCTGAGGGCTTGCCTGGAGTAAAGATGAAAGAAGGCCCTTTCCTTGGGTATTCAATGCTGAGTTTAACTTTGTTGTAACTTAAGGGTAGATAGCCTTTTGTGCTCTCCTGCCCCTTTTGAGATTCAGAGGTGGGAAGCCTTTGAGGTTGTTTTTTTTTTTGTGCTCTGTGATTGACCAAATGAATGTTAATTTGTTTATGGTTGGAGACTAATCTCCATTTGAGAAGAGCCTTTTGACTGACTAAATGAATGTACTGTCCAGGGGTGGAGTAGTACCTGGCTTGAATTGAGAACTTGTTTGCTAAAGGAACAAGTTACACTATATTTTGACTTTCTCTGTTCTGTGAATGTTTGCTGAATAAATGGGGTTTACTATGCTAGTAATCCGAACCTTGGAAGTTGCCTCTGCTTGGCATTACATAAAGTCAACCCAGCTTCTTCATGCCTGATGGGACACTTTGACTTAAAGTTTCCATAGGCAAGAAGTAGGAGAGTCTATAATCCAGGACCAAGGAATGACATGATTGAAGATAAAGAGGCAGGATGTGCCAAATGTTCTAAGGACAGACAATAATAGCTTAGTTTAAAAAGGGTAGAGACTCTATGTAGTGGGGGAAATAAACCTTAAATGCCAAGCATAGGAGTTTAATTTTCATAAATGATGGGGAGTCATCAAAGTTTTTTGAGAAAAAGAGTGATGTGACCAGATCTGTACATTAGATATATCCACAATGATATGAAGAATGGATTGTGGGGAGAGTGGAATCAGGATTTGGGAGGGTATCAGTAGGTAGTAATGAGGACACTTACTATGATGGCAACAGCAGGAATAAGAAGATGATATGGATGTAAGAGATGCTGTGGAGGTAAAATTGGCAAAACTAGATGACTCATTGTATGTGAGAGGTGAGAGAGAAGAAAAATCAAGGATAGCCCCAGGATTATAAACATAGGAGAGTATATGAATGATGGTGCCACACATAGAAATAAGGAAGTTGGAATGAGAAACAAGTGTGATGTGGGAGAATGCACAATTGTTTTTTTTTTTTACAGAATTATGAAATTACAAGGACAGAAAGATCATCTTATTTTCAAAATTTTTGGCAAAATGGGTTAATATATTTATAAATCTATTCATCTATCAATGTCTTCTTCCCACCATTTATGAGACATATATCAAAGGAATAAAAAACATGAAATTCTAGTAGTCACCAAAATATTTTGTCTATATCATCAACTACCAATTATGAATTTCAAACAGAATGACCCACAGACATCTCAAACACAACTTTCCCAAAATGAACTCATTTCCCCCCCTCTCTTTTGAACTCTATTCTCTGTCAAGGACACTATTATTCTTCAAGTCTCCCTGTTTCATAACCTCAGCATTATTTGTGACTTCTTACCTTCCCATGCCCCACATATTGTGAAGAAAATATTTTATTGTTTATAAGTATTGTTTAAATCTGGCTTTATGTGACTAGAATATTGTCTAACTCAAAGCTTACCATAAAGGTCAGGCTGTTTTAAGAAATATTCTGAGGAATCCAGAGATTTGGAAGGAAAGCTACAATCCTACCCAGGTCTTGTTTTGGGTCCACCAAAATTATATTGAATGTTTATACTTCCCTCATGGATATTTACATCAAATCTCAAACAACCTTACCTGTAAATTGCATTTTTCTAGAAACTGCTTACATGCCTTTTTTAAACTGGTGCCTTTGTGTGAACTCTATATAATGTAAATTTCACAGGCACTTGAAAATGAGCCACATCTTTTTCTGACTCTTTCCTTTGTCAAATATCTAGTAAAGTACTTTCTAAAACTTTTTAAGGTTTTGGAATTTTTTTCAGCTGACAATATTCATTCATTTCTCTTTCCACAATAGTTTTTATATCTTAGTCTTTTTCTCTATTTACATGACCACCACCTTAGTCCTTTTTGACTTGATTATTCAATTGGTCTCTAGGACTCAAGTTTCTCCCCTCTCTAATCTGTCCTCCTCACAGTTCCAAAATGCTTTTCCTCAACACAAATCTGAACTCTTCACTCTGCTACACAATAACCTCCAATGACTCCCTGTTATTTCAAGGGTAAAATATAAACTTCTCTGTATGGAACTTTTATTCTTTCATAGTCTCTAAATTGGGTGTACTACTGTGCTATCTGATGTGGGATATTTAAAAGAAGTATATGACCTGGTCTTCATTCTCAAGAAGATTATTTCTGATAAGAAATGAGAGCAGAAAAATATTTTTTCTTGTCATGTAGAAACTTTTGTAGACTGTAAAGCAATACATTCATTTAGTTCATTATTAATGGGCATTAAACCTATGGCTTATATTCTTTGATGTCTAGTAGTAGTAGTAGTAGTAGTAGTAGTAGTAGTAGTAGTAGCAGTAACAGCAGTAGCAGTAGTAATAGTAGTGGTAGTAATTCCTTCAAAGGTAAGAATAGAATTGAGATATTAGAAAAAAAATGGTACTTCAAAATTAAGGTGATAATCCTGGATACAGGAGGTTGAATCTAATAATCTAGAGACCTTTTTAAAATTGCCTTGATTTTTTTTTGATAGGATCTTTGACAAAAATTTCACAAAATACTTATTATGACTAATTTGAAAGCATACCCTTGTCCCATTTTGCAAAATTTTAGACAAAATGAAATTATCTCCCTCCTGGAATAATCATCAGTTTAGTTTCAGAATTGGAAAAGGCACCCAATTGCTCTGTCATCTTGTGTTCACTCAGTCACGTTCCTTTCCTTCAGCCAATCTTGTCATCTTTCAGCTGTTCCTGAAGAAAAAAGTACTTCTGTGACTGATGAATGTCCAGAAGGCAGAAGAGTGTGGGCCCAGCACAGGACACCCATTGTCAGGTGTTGTGTTCTGAATGAGACTGGGAAGCCATGGAACATTAGAAATCAGCTTCTGAAGAGTTGGAAGATTAACAGGAAAGTGACATCCAAGGACTCACACACTTATCAAAAGAAGGGTACGCGTAGGGTGAGAATCATCAGTCAGGAGACTACTGTCTCCCTAATTGTGTTCCTAATTGGAGAAGGCAGCTTGCTTTCTCCTTTCTCCTAATAGGTTATCTTTTCATCTTCTCCCTGCTGTCAGTTTTTCTCTTGAGGATCCATATGCGTGTGTTTGGCTTAATGTGGGTGTCGTGGGGGAAAGGGGAAGTTAGGGAGTAGAGCTTGTCATTATAAAGACCACAGCTTTCAGCCAAATCTAATAGCCCAAGAAAGGAAACAGGATTGAGCACTGGGGTTACTGTGTGTTCTGAAGGCAGATTTCTCTTTAGCAGCTCTGCGTTGGTGTTATTTCTGACACTACTCATGCCTTTCATCAAGTGATAATATGTAGAGCTAACCTTTGCCATAGTTGCATAACCTACTGTTTACTTACTGTAAATAACTTAGAGAATATTCCCTATCTTCCAGTTTATGCAGACATCATGACAAGGCATATTTTTATCTTGATCTGTGGAGATTTAAGAAAGAAACTCTCTTATTAAGCAATCTTTGCTGTTAGCGTACTTTTTTTCTCCCTCATTCCTGTGGGAAGGACTTTTATCACTTAAAAATGTTGCTTATCATAACTTGATTCTAAAGTCTTTATTCATGTCTTAATCACATTCTCTCTGCATTTGTCAATTCTTATCATGATAGTCTTTCTCGATCCCTATGAAGACATTTAGAATAGTTCATTTGGGCTAGATCTATGAATGCTTGGCCTGGATGACCAACAACACGTCCAGACAATCATAGGAACATTTCTCAATATTTGGAATTGAGAGTTGTAGAAATTTAGAGTTGTAGATTTGTAAATTCCATTCATATGCTCTGACCTTGTGCAGAAACAATTTAGAGACTTTTCCTATTCTGGAAAATGATGCTACATTATTATCACTATACTGTTGCTATTAATAATGTATCAAATCTTCACAATTCTTCTAAACTAACCTTCCTAATTATCAAGAACTTCACAAATTCTAAAACTTTTCACAAATATGTACCTCCTTATTGTATTTTTTTTCCCCTAGTAAAATTTAGCTTGGGAAGGATGGTTTGGTTTCATATTTGTTTTTTTGTAAATCTCCTTTACGATTTAAGATAAACAAATTCCCTTTGGTAGTCATGACTTATAATATTATTTCTCTTCATGAAACTTAACTACAAGATGCTTTGGTATATTACAAAGAGTGACGGATCTGGATTCAGAAGATCTGGTTTCAAATTCCAAACCTACCACTTTGTATCTTACATGCCATTTTGGCAAGGGCACTTCATGTGTGGACCTCAGTGCCCTCATCTATAAAATAAAGGGGCATGACTAGATGACCTCTAACCTCCCTTCCAAGCTCTGATTCTATGATCCTATTTTCAAAGTGAAGGTATGAAGAACTTATAAGATATCATGTATAACACAAAGAAATGAAAACTCAAGATACTATCAGATGGATTTTCCCCTTAGATAAAATTGTGTAATTCTTGACTAAGGTCAATAATTCACTGTCATTTTCCTGAGAACTGACATTGGCATATTGCATATTGCCATGAAAAATTAAACAATTTATGTAATAGGTGCAGTCAAATTAGAGTAGTATGAATGGGAAGTACCTCATTAGTTAAAAAAATGAACTTTTCTGACAATATTTTCCCATTTCTTTTAAAAATGATTTCTTCTTTGTAGTTACATTCAAGTTTCTGCAGATTTAGTGGCATTTAATTCCCAGTTAGCATTGTTTTCAATGCCAATGTTGTATCAGTTTGGTATAGTAGAAAGAACATTGATTTTTGCATTCAGAAGATTTGGGTTTGTGTCCATACACTCTCACTATATGACTGCCTGACAACCATGGGCAAGTCACATAAACCTTCATGAGTTTCCTCAACTGTAAAATGAGTATTTGCACTACTTGCCTCACTGGGTTATTGTGATAGAGGGGCTCTGTCAACCTTAAAAGGTAAAGTAAAATGAGAGTTAGGATTACAAAATCATGTTTATTAAAGTGAGTATTTTTTCACTGTGCAAATACCTATTTTTAGAAATTAATTGGCCAACTTTCAACTGACGTAAAAGGTTAGTAAAAAGATCTTAAATGGTTTCTGAGTGTCAAATCATAGGGACAAATAAGTGTTCTTAAGGAGAAAGTGCTGTTCATTAGAAAAACCGCCTAGGAGCTGAAACATTTGGCAAATGGTCCCCTTTGCGATGCCTACAGCATGTATGAGCAGAACTGGGCAGTATGAGCCTTGTAGAGTGAGCACTATCCTCATGCCCCCCATTTACCTAGCCTTTCATGCCTGGTTTCCTTCTGTACAGTCTTTATCTCCCCTACCCCTGTTTTCTACTTCTGTCCCTTTTAAGTGTTGCTTCCCTCTATTATTCCTAATCAAGCCCCTTCCTTTCACAGGTCAGAATTTTTCCACTTATGCTAGATATGGATATATGGATGTTGGGAATGGGAGAAGTGTAAAAGGGTAAATATCAGAAATACCCTTTGTCTTGCCAAATGGTGGCTGCTTAGTCCAATATTGGAGAAAAGAAGGAAGGAATTTATTGATAGGATTGTTTTCCATAAGTGGGAGAAGGGAAGGTTGTTGATGGAGGTTGCGAGAGCCTATTACCTGATTTGGCAATGACAGAACGAATACTCTAATGTGTGGCAAAAACCTGAAGGGAAGGTATTTGATGACAATCCTGCCATGAATTCAAACTTTCCTGCTTATTGGGATATGAAAGAAACTGCTATTGTATTCTTACCCTTTTGACCCTGCCCTTTCAGGATGCATCTCACACTTATTGGTTAACCAGACAACAGCTATCCAGAATTAGCTGCTTCTCTTCTTCCACTTTTCCCTAGGTCCTTGATCTATAGTATATGTTTAGGTGTCATCTGCAATAAAAGCTCACAAGGCAGTATAACATTAAATGTGGATTTGGAGTAAAAAACCTGTTTGCTTAAGTTGTTGGACTCTGAATGAAGTTCAAATTCCACCTTTGACATTTCCTAGTCATATGACCAGGGGAGGTCACTTAATCTCTCTGAATCTCAGTTTCCTTATCTTCAAAATGGGTGTGTGGTGGTGGTAATAATATTTTTAGTGACTTCATGAAAAAGTTGTTATGAGAAAAATCTTTTACAAATTTTAAAATGCCATATAAATACAAAGCATTAATAGTATGTTAACTGTACAGAAACATAAGAGAGATGTTCCTTAAAAGCTTCATTTAAATAAACATTTCATAAACAAAACCATATTTTAAACACGAAGAACTATGTATTTAAAAGTGTTTTTATAAGCGTACAATGCAAATCAAAATTTTAATGTGAATGATGGGCCTTTAATTTTGTAAATTTTAATTTTACTTTTTAAATTTAGTTTCTTTAAAGTGGTAGGTACTTTCACTCTCAAAAGTACCTTAAGATGTTTCTAAATCACAGTAGTTGAAATGTTGTAGTTTTTCCCCTCTGTAGATAGAGAAGAAAGGATTGTATGACAGCAAATAAAATGCACCTTATACATCCTTATTAGAAGAGAGAGCCTCGTAAGATGGAGTCACTTTGGAGCCATTAAAGCCTAGAACTGTTGCTATAGCAAGGTTGCCCTAGTAATGATGTACATTAAAATGTGACAGGTGGTCCTCTTTCAACCCTTCCTATTTTCTCTTCCAACTGTCACCATGGTTAAAGTAAAGATTGTAGGAAGATGAATGTTAGGCTTCCCAATTTTTGCTCTTTCAATGGATTCCTACTAAGTAAAAATACAAAACAAAACAAAAAAACCCTAAACCCAAAAAACAGATTTTAACCAATATGAATAGATTAAGAATTTTAAATTCAAAAAAAATCTGAAAGAAAGGTATTGTTTATTGAAGATGTAAAAGAAGTCTTTACCACTCAAAAGTGATCATTTGGCTTCTTTTTCTTTTTTGTCCTATGAATTTTTATTAACTTCTCTTTGAGTCATATATGTATGAACAAATGACCATGTATGATTAGATAAGGGTTCTTAAAATGTGTATGTATGTGTATGTGTGTGTTTGTGGGGGGGGGAGCATGGAGCGAGAGAGACAGAGATGTAGGGAGACCTCATTGGCAGTATCAGTATGGAGAGATTTATGGACCCCTTTTCAGAGAAAAGTTAGTTTTTCAATTCATAATTGAAGGACATGCTAAATTTAGTTAGAAGTTAGTGAAAATAAGAATATAATGTATTTTTCCCATCTAATAAGTCTATCCATAGACCTGGAGGGCCCTTGGTCTACCAAGAGAAACTAGATTTCTAAATGTTTTGTGAGACATAATTCTTTGTGAAATATTCTTCCATTCTGAATATCCATGAAGGAACATGGAATATTTTTTTTTTTAATTGAACAAAAGAGAGTGGGTTAAAGCAATGGAAAGACCATGGCTTCACTGTTATTTTTCAATGCTTAAATGGGGGAAAAAAAGAAACTAAAGAGGGCCCTCAACACAATAAGGGGGTCCCTATGACCAACTTATGGGAAGACATGAGCAAAAGTCAAATAGGATAGGTTAGCATGGATGGGTTACATTCTTCATTATCTGAAAAATGGGCCACATTGAAGTAATCTCAGATCCATCTGCCTATTTGAAGAGAGAACTACAAGTGATTGAGGAGACATTTTAGATTCAACAATCAGGGAAATACCCTTGGTGAATATGCTAGGCTTTCTCCATGATTGTGTAGCCAACCTTAAATGTTTATGCAGATTGGATTGGTCTCTCAGAACTTGGGAGATGATTAGGAAATATCTAAAGCAGAGGATTTTAAAGAGGCTATTGGAATAGGAGTGGAGAGTTTGGAGGGATTGCTATGAATAGAGAATGAAATGTAGAGCTCAACAAAAAAGAAGTGTGGAGGAGGAGGAGGAAATGTGTCTATCAGTCAACTTCTTTCTAGCATACACACACACAATTTTGTTTGCTTTTATTTTAATAATAATTATCTAATATTATAATCATTAAATAAAATTATGTAATAATTATAAAATAATTAATATTATTTCATTATTATTATTTATTATAGGTTTATAAAGTTTGCTATATAAAAAACATCTTTCACGCAAACCACCATTTCTGTGGAAATGAGGATGATGATTTTGTTTGAGTTTTCTTTGTAGCTTCATAATTGGCTAAACTGAGACCGACAGCATCAATTTCACTTAAGAAAACAAATGTGTATCCTTATTATTTTATTTATTTAATTATAAGTGGGAGCAAGTAGGGAGCTAGAGTATTTTCTGAATTTTAATAACAATAAGTAAAGAATAAAAGGTTTAAGAACTTAGGTAAGAGGGGCAGACCCAAGATGGCAGAATAAAAGCAGGAACTTGCTTAAGCTCCCACATCAACCACCTCCAATACCTATAAAATATGACTCTAAACAAATTTTAGAGCTACAGAACCAACAAAGTGACAGAGAGAAACAAATCTCCCTCTGAAGGCAGGCTGGGAGGCCAATAGGAAGGGTCTATCACACCAGACTATCACACCACAGCAGTCCCACATGAGCCGCGCAAGCCCAGACCCAGGGTAGCCCTGAACAGCAGCATAGTCCTGCTAGAGCACACTTCAAGAGAGTGAATCACCAGTGGCTGTGGTGGTTTCCAGATTTCTCAACCCATAAACCCCAAAGAGAAAGTAAAAGGTCAATGGGGAACTCTGTTGGAACTGGGTGACAGAAGAGCACTGTATAGCCCCTGCCTCCTGAGCAAGAGGTGGAAGCAGTGTAGCAGGTGCCATGTGGCTGCCTGTGGAGCTCTTGGCCAGCAGATAATAGGGGGACCAAGTAACTATTCAAAGAGTAATCACTCTTGCTTTGACTTGCTTGGATCTGAGTCACAATCTTGGGCGATGGTCCTGGGATGAGAAACTTCAGTTTGCCAGAGCTTGTGGTAGCTGTAGAGAGGGCACACTTCTCATAGCTCTGACAACATTTCCAAAAACCCCAGCAATTTGGGACAAAACTCTCTCCACTTTGGAAACAGAATTCTACCATAGCAGAGAGCTCAAAAGTCAAGTAATTGACTGGCAGGATGAGCAAGCAGAGGAAGTGCAATCAGACCATAGAATCCTTCTTTGGAGACAAAAAAAGATCAAAACAATGAAGCAGAAAAAGACAACAAAGTAAAAACTTCTGCATCAAAAGCTTCCAAGAAAAATATGAACTGTTTACAGGATATGGAGGAGCTCAAGAAGGATTTTGAGAATCAAGTAAAAGAAGTAGAGGAAAAATTGGGAAGAGAAATGAGAATGATACAAGAAAATCATGAACAGTGGGTCAACATCCTGCTAAAGGAGACCCAAAAAAATACTAAAGGAAATAACACCTTAAAAACCAGACTAACTCAAATGGCAAAAGAGGCCCAAAAAGCCAATGAGGAGAAGAATGCCTTAAAAAGACAAATTGGCTAGAGGGAAAAGGAGTTTCAAAAAATCACTGAAGAGAATAACTCCTTCAAAATTAGATTGGAGCAAATGAAAGCTAGTGACTTTATGAGAAATCAAGATACTATAAAACCAGCGGTTCTCAACCTGTGGGTCACGACCCCTATAGGGGTCAAATGACCCTTTCACAGGAGTCATAGGGGTCATCTAAGAACATCGGAAAACACATATTTCTGATGGTTTTGAGAACCAAGACACCACTCCTCTATCCATCTCCAGGCAGGGCCGCCCAACATGCAGATACGCCCACATAAGAGTATTAGAGTCTCAGCATTAGGAGAACCTCTGCTATAAAACAGATCCAAACAAATGAAAAAAATAAGAGGTGATGTGAAATATCTCACTGGAAAAACCATTGACCTGGAAAATAGATCAAGGAGAGATAATTTAAAAATTACTGGACTACCTGAAAGCCATGATAAAAAAAAGAACCTAGAAATCACCCTTCAAGAAATTCTCAAGGAAAATTGCCCTGATATTTTAGAACCAGAAGGCAAAATAGAAAATGAAAGAAGTCAACAATTACCTTTTGAAAAGATCCCGAAAAAGAAAACTTCTAGGAATATTATAGCCAAATTCCAGAGTTCCCAGGTCAAGGAGAAAATATTACAAGCAGCCAAGAAGAAACAATTTGAATATTGTGGAAACACAATCAGGATAAAACAGGATCTAGCAGCTTCTACATTAAGGGACAGAAGGGCTTGGAATATGATATTTCAGAGGTGAAAGGAGCTAGGATTAAAACGAAGAATCACCTACCCAGCAAAACTGAGTATAATGTTTCAGGGGGAAATATAGTCATTCAAAGAAATGGAGGACTTTCAAGTTCTTGACAAAAAAAACCAGAGCTGAACAGAAAATTAGACTTTCAAATACAAGAAGCAAGAGAAGCATGAAAAGGTAAACCAGGAAAAAAAATCATACGGAACTTATTAAAGTTGAACTATTTACATTCCTACATGGAAAAACAATATTTGTAACTCAGAAGACTTTTCTCAGTATGATGATAGTTGAAGAGAATATATATATATATATATATATATATGTAATATATATACACATATATATGTATGTATGTATATATATGTGTGTATAGGAGAATATATGTGTGTATAAATACATGTGTGAGTGTGTGCATATGTGTGTACATGTATATATAGACAGAGGGCACCAGATAAGTTGAATATGACAGAATGATATCCAAAACATAAAATTAAGAGGTGAGAGAGGAATATAATGGGAGAAGGAAAAAGGGAGAGATAGCATAGGGTAAATTATCTCATATAAAAGAAGCAAGAGAAAACTGTTACAGTGGAGGGGAAGAGCAGGAAGGTGAAAGGGAATGGGTCAACCTTACTCTCATTGAATTTGGCTTAAGGAGGGAATAACATACACATAATTGGGTATCTTACCCTACAGGAAAGTAGGGGGGAAGGGTATAAGAGTGGGGAATGATAATGGGAGGGCAGATTGGGGAGAGAGTAGTTAGAAGTAATCACTTTTGAAAAGGGGCAGGGTCAAAATAAAAAATAGAGTAAGTGGGGGAGGGGTAGAATGGAGAAAAAGATAGCTTTTCACAATATAACTACTATGGAAATGTTTTGCATAACTACAAATGTACAACCTATATTGAATTGTTTTTCTTCCCAGTGGGGGTGGGTGAGCAGA
>CM053588.1:204337756-204379692 GCA_028646515.1 Pseudochirops corinnae | reverse complement strand
TGAGTTATAGAAATCCGTCTTGCCTTACTAGAAAGTTTGGGGGGAGGGGCGATGGGGGAGGATATAAGAGAAAATAGATTGGGGGAAGGGGTAATCAGTAGGCTCACTGTTTGGGGGCTGGGGTAGGGGAAAGATGGGGAGAAAATTAGTAACTCAAAATCTTGTGGAAATGAATGTTGAAAACTATAAATAAATAGATAAAGTATTAATAAAAAAAAAAAGAACTTTGATCGGTTGCTAACTAACAAATGTCTTTTGAATTTCCCTGCAGTCTCATGTAATTTAGAAAGATGCAGAAGTAGAAATTTTTGTGCCTACCTACATCATTGCCTCAAAGCTCAGTTTTCATAGGCCCAATTACAATTCTCCTCTGGAGATAAAAACATGTTTAACTCTTTTTGCCTAGGAGCCGTGACAATACCTTGAATAGTAAGTGGGTGCTCAGTAAATAAGCAGTGAGTTAGTCATCATCAGGAAAATTAAGATATAAATGTGTTTCCAGCATTCCATTGAATTTATCATCCCATATATGTTATATATGACTGGATGCATTGCCACTAACTAGCCCTAGCTTGATGTTTAGGGTGTACAGCAGTTCCTATATAAGGAATCATGTCATCAGAGTTCAACCCCTCATCTGAAATGTGAGGAACTATATAGAATTTTAATGGCAGTCTGATGTAAAAAAGTTCCTCCCAGAATATGTTGGGGTGTGCGTGAAAAGAATGTATAATATTAATAAAAATTAAGTGTGTCAACCATAATACTTATAAACTTTAGGTAACAATTTGCTTTATAAGTGCTCTTCTATAGACCTGATATTGACAGGATTAATAATACACTCAAGTATAAGTATATGTACACATATTCACACTTATATGCATAAATACACATACATATGTACACATATACACACATGTATGAATATTTATTACAGAATAACTCCTTATGATTTCAGAATGTTGTGAACTGAAAGTCATATATAGGTAGGCTTTATTAGTCATATTTGCAGGAATTCCAACATTGGAGTTCCTGACACTGACAATCCCACCATTCCTTTATGCTTTCATGTAGGACCCATATGATCATGGGTAAGTAACAACCTCTCCATGTCTCATTTAGCTGATCTGTTAAATGAAAGAAATATATGTATATCATACTTTTCTCAAAAAGTTCTTCTGGGGAACAAAAATAATAACTAACATTTATTGCTTTAAAGTTTGAAAAGCTATTGTATAGAGTATCAGAAATATTGTAATGATGACTAACTGTGAAACATTTTACCTACTCTAATCAATACAATAGTCCAAGATAATTTCAAAGGATTTATGAAAAATGCTATCCACCCTGAGAGCACAATGAACTCTGAGTGCAGAATAAAACATTTTCCTTCCTTCCTTCCTTTCTTCCTTCCTTTCTTCCTTCCTATCTTCCTTCCTTTCTTTGTTTCTTCGTTTCTTCCTTCCTTCCTTCCTTCCTTCCTTCCTTCCTTCCTTCCTTCCTTCCTTCCTTCCTTCCTTTCTTTCTTTCTTTCTTCCTTCCTTCCTTCCTTCCTTTCTTTCTTTTTCTTTCTTTCTTTCTTTCTTTCTCTTTCTTTCTTCTCTCTCTCTCTCTCTCTCTCTCTCTCTCTCTCTCTCTGTTTCACACAAATAATATGGAAATGTTTTGCATGCTTTCCCATATATAGTTAAGATCATATTGCTTGCCTTCCAAAAGAGGAGAGGAGGGTCTGGAGAGAAGGACAGAACTGGCAATTCAAAATTTTAAAAATGGGGGTGGCTAGGTAGTGCAGTGAGTAAAGCAATGGCCTTGGAGTCAGGAGGACCTGAGTTTAAATCTGGTCTCAAGCACTAAACACTTACTAGCTGTGTGACTTTGGGCAAGTTACTTAACCTCACTTGCCCTGCCTTCCCCTCTCCAAAAAAAAAAAAAAAATTTTAAAATGACTGCTAAAATAAATGAATAAAGTACATATTTATAAAGTTTGTGAAGTGACTTTATTTAATCTAATATGTTTAATTAAATCTAATTAATATTTAAATACCATAATTAATTATACAATATATTATATATAATAACTGTTTTATTAATATATTATATATTATATTATATGATATATGGAACTATATTATATTGCATAATAAATATATAATATCATATTGGTTATAATTAATAAATTAAATCTAATCTAAAGCTAATAGTATTCCTCTAGTAGTAAGAATACAGAACTACAATAGCTAGAGGTGATAGAGACTGGCTCTGTGATTCTATTGGTATAGAGAAATTTGAGGTGAGGACATTCCTTTTACCAATGCATGTTAGTGCCTTTTTTCTACTTGTGATCTTAGAAAGTAATCCAACCTAGAGCACTGAGAGGTTAGGTGACTTCTCAGGGTCACATAACCAACATATGAGAGTTGAGACTTGAACACACCACCTTCCATCTTTCAGGTCAGCTTTCTATCTCTTACCCTATGTTGGATATATTCTTTAAAATCTATATTTAAGTAAAATCCACATAAATCAATTCTTTTATAAATGTAAGTGGGAACTATTTATAGTATCTATCAGTTAATACTTTTTTAAAGGTAAAATAAAATAAATAGTATAATGTGAATATTGTGTCCTTAGTTTTATAGATTTTTCTAAAAATGTAAATGCATATATGAAGAAGCTGTGATTTGTCAACATAGGAACCTCTGGTGTGGAGATGCAGATCAAAACCAATGCCAATCACAACCAATCTATGTAGGATATATTAGATAAAGATTTAGGAAGTTGACTAAGACATATAGAGGTAAAATGACTTGACTATTTATCTCTAATAAATAGCAGAGACCTGATTCCAAGTTATGTTTTCTAGATTCCAAATCTTGAATATCTACTACATTATTCTATAGCTACATTATATGCAGTGCATGTATGCATGTGTGTGTGTGTATGTGTGTGTGGACACACAAATATTTGTGTGGAAATAGGTTTTGGTCAGGGTAGGATGTATAAAATGGCATATATTCACAGATTCTCTTAAAAGACACACACATATATACATATACATGTATCTACATACACACACATACGGTAAATTTTTACATATAGTAACAATAGGGTGACAACATCAACGATACTATGATTTACCAATGGCTTAAGTTTGAATTTGAGCAAATATGGACCATGGAAGAACCATTCCATACCTAAAAACCATTTAGTTTACTTAAATCTATTCATGGTGATGTAGCAGCAAACACCCTAGCATACCCAGGATGGCTGCTGGCAGTTCTTTGATCTGCTTTTCTAAAGGAAAGCAACTCATAAAGGGTTAACAATCTTTAATCAATCAAACATATACCTAGTTCAGGGGAAAAAGTCAGCACCTGGAATTTCAGAGAATGCAAACAGAAATTACAAGAGAAAATAACACAATTCAACAGACAGGGCTTCCAGCTGTCTGACCATTACATCCATACCTACTTAGTCACCAGAGAGAGAAGCACCAACATCTGAGTTCTCAAAGCCAGGGGCGAGGGGGGTGGCACAACAGCTGCCCAGAGTCTCATCTGGCCAAGTCACACAACCTTTCCCAAAGTGAGCCCCAAAACAAAACCTTGCCTCAGAGGTATATACAGCCCTCTCCAGGGTCAGAGAACACCACAACCCTCATGACTCACTTGACTACAAAGTAACAAAAGTTGCACCTTCCTGAAAAACAAACCTCCCACCCCAGGCTCCAGGTGAGCACATGCAGCCTATTAAGAAACAGGGTATATTTTCAAATCAGGAAAGGTCCTCAAGTTCAGCTTAGGCTTATTAAGGGGCAAGTAATATCTTCAAATTTCTATTACCATTACCGGTGAATGGGTCATGTCCAATCTAGATCATCCACTAAAGCCTTGGCTGTAAAATTGAATGAGTAGATATTTTTCTATTTGAACAGAGGCTGAGGTAAAATTACCAGAGATGTAACTAATTTCAGAAATTCAGATTTAACTTTAGAAGGAGACCCTTAAGGATGATAATCAATTTCTGAATCAATCCAGTTGATTCAAAGGAGGGGTTTGTGTAGAACAGATTCTGTATACTTACATTGAGCTTTCAGACAAGTGAAAAATTAATTGAGATCAGAAGAATTTTACTAGTTTGCATTTTTATAAATGACACTGTAGAGAAAAACATGAATAGTGCTAAGGCCTGTTCTATATGACTTGTGATATAAAACTAATAGGATAGAAAATTACTATGAATGGGAAAGTGAGACTCCATATTAGATAATCAGCACTTTTTTATTTAAAATTATTCAACAACTGACTGACAATTGTGAAATTCAGTATTTATGAGGCTGAAATAACTTCCCTTTATATATAACACTTTATACTTATACGGTGAATTTTTAATTTTTTCTATAATGATGGAATCTATTACATAGTACAAGGAACCAAAAATAGTGATAAAGTATACTCATCTCCAGATTTTTACTTTTGTAGGTACATTTTATTGCCCATCTCACGCATACAGAATTCACAATATTAAATTTTAATTGTTATTGTTTTTATTCTTCTTTGTAAAGAACAATTGAGATTTCCCCTGTCCCCTCCCAATGCATACATTTAAGTTTGTCCAATATAGCTCTTACTCCGACAACATAGGGAATCCAATATTTTTTGGGTCTTAGAATCACAAATTTAGATCTAGAAGGAACCATGGAAGCCATTTTGATGGAAAGATTTAAAATGGGAGACATATAGTGTCATAGTGAATAGGGCATTGGCAACTGTCAGTGAAAACTAGGTCTGAATTTTGCTTCCTATGCTTATGAGCTATATGACACTTTGGCAAATCAAAGTTTCAATTGCCTCATCTATAAAATAAAGTTAATAACAATGCTTTCCTCATAGAGTTAGTGTAAAGATCAAACAAGATAATGATTAACTTAACACTGGTAGTAAGGGTCAAATCAATTAAGGTACGTAAAATACTCTGCAAAACTTATGAGATAAATGATTCATTCAGTTAAAGATGGGAAATTAGTAAAGCTATTTACTAGTATCTTATGAGTCACTGTGAGTACAAATGGCAACTAGCCCATAAATACTAGTTATTATTATTGTTTCAACCCCCTTCATAGTATTCCACTTTTTTAAGTCCAAGTTATGACACACATGTCTTTGAATCTTTCTGTGATGACCGAGAATCTTACAATTCCTCAGAGTGACCCTTATATAATAAAATGTAAGTTCATATTGCCCACCCTATAGATGTAGAAGGTCAAAGAACAGCAATTTCAAAGTCAAACATTATCTCACAGGCCATCTAGTTCAGCGTGAAATAGATTTCATTATATATCATGTTAAATATGTGCTCATACTTCTTTTTCTTGAAGACTATCAATGTGTGGATCCATTCTACTTTTGGATCAAATTGTAAGGAAACTTTTCCTTATATCAATTCTTAACTTACTTTCTTTGTTATTTCCACTGATCTGTTCCTTGTTCTACTCGATGTCATCAAATACAACAAGTCTAACAAAGTTTTAGATTTTTTACTAAATGATTACTTCAGAAAATTGCCTTGAACAGCAAAACTGAGTATTATTATTATTGTTGTTTAGAAAATTTTATTCTCATCTTTTTAGATAGAGTTTAGCAATAAATTGTCCTGGACCAATTTGCAATGCTACTATTAATCTTTTGCATTTAATGTTTTATGAACTATTGTTTACATGGCTAAAATAACTATTTTTCTTAGTCAAATATATATATATATATATATATATGCATATATATACATATGTGTGTATAGTCATATTTTATAACTTCACCTGGTGCAACTCCAGTAACAGGCGCAATGAGAGAGGTGATAAGACCTTCATCCTATTCCCATATGGTTTTGGTTTGCAGTGAGTTTTACTATCAAATTGGCAAATTGACAAATATGACAAAAAAGGAGGAAAGTAATAGATGTTGGAGGGGATGTGGGAAAACTGGGACACTATTGCAGTAACACAAGTGTCTGAGGTGAACTGATGCAACCATTCTGGAAAGCAATTTGGAACCATGCCCAAATGGTCAGTCCTAATGTTGGAGTTTACCTGCTCTACCACAGTGGGGCTCAGGATCTCCGTCTTGTTTGCTGAGGTGGTGCTTGCTGCTGGTTTACTGGGATGCTTCCCATCTATAATGGTAAAGGGAATTTGAAGATTTTCCCATGCCCCTTAATAAGCCTAAGGGAATTTAAAGACATTCCCTGCTTTGAAAATATATTCTGCCCCCTAATAGGCTGAATGTAATCATGTGGAGCCTGTGATGGGAGGAGTTTGCTGAAGGGTGGAGCAGAGTTCACAAGAATCTGGGAGTCAGAGCAAGCTAGACAGTTGGGAGGAGAGGATGCTTCCAAGGGAGACAGATAGACTTGTGGATAAATATTGGTCTTGTGTTGATTTGTGGGAAGGCTAAAGAATGCTGTGGCTCTCTCTGCTGTTGTTGCTTATTAAGTTCTTTGGTACCAAGATGGAATAGGCTTACTGGTTTTGGGATTCCACTTTCTGGTGTCTGAATAAATGTATTGCTTCTGTTCTCTATATGGAGAGTTTGTTATATTTTGCAATTGAGCATGATGCAGGTTTATTTATAGTCACCCTAGATGCTGTAAATATTGCAATGGTGCTATACCATCCTGGGTTGCACTCCCCTTTCACCTAAGTAAGACAGACATTTCTTGGTGATCTTCCAAGTTTCTTGGGCTAAAATATTGTTTCACTCCATCTTTTTGCTGGTTCTGCTATTCTGAGATTTATTTGGGGGATCTATTTTATGGTTGCTTAGAGGTGAGTATGGGAGAGATGAAGCAGTTTACTGCTTACACAAAAATCTTGTCTCCAAGAATGCTTGATTCCTTCAATTTCTCTTTCGTCTTCTTTTAGAATAGATATCAGGGCAGTTTTCCTTGATAAAATGTTGAAATATATTGTTTAGGTTCTTTTTAAAAATTTTGATTTTAAGTAATCCAAGAATTTAAAAATTATCTTTCTTGTATCTATTTTCCAAGTCAGTTGTTTGTCCAATGACATATTTTATATTTTCTATTTTTTCATTTATTGATATTTCATTTGTTGTTTTTAAATGTATCATGAAAACATTAGTATCCATTTGCCCAATTTTAATTTTTTAAATATTTTATTTTTCTTCAATTACATGTTAAAACAATCTTTAACATTTAACAAAATTTTAGCATTTTTAAAAGTTTAGTTCCAAATTCTATCCCTCTTTCCATTCCTTCCCCACTTCCTGAGAAAGTAAGCAATCTGATATAGACATGCTATTGACAAATATACACATGCAATCTTTTGTATGAGATTTGGGCAAAAACAAAAATGAAAGGAAGGAAGGAAGGAAGAAAGGAAGGGAGGGAGGAAGGAAGGAAGGAAGAAGGAGAAAAATGGCATACTTCAGTTTTTATTCAGTTAATATCAGTTTTTGTTTTTTTTTACCCCTCTGGAGACAGATAGTATCATCATGAGTCCTTTGGGATTGTCTTGGATCACTGTATTGCTGAAAATAGCTAAATCATTCACAGTTGCTCATTGTACAATATTGCTATTGCTGCTTACAATGTTCTCCTCACTTCACTTTGTATTAGTTCATGTAAGATTTTCAAGATTTTTTGGAAATCATTCTGCTCGTAATTTCCAAAGCACAATAATATTCCATCACAATCATATATCACAATTTTTTCAGCCATTCCCCAATTGATGGGCATCCCTTCAATTTCTACTTCTTAACCACTGTAATGCCATGCATAAGCAGATTCCCAAAAGAATACTACTGTGAATAGCTTTTAAGGTTTGGATTACACAGTATAGTGAACACTCCATTTATTCCATTACAAATCAAGGCAAAAATTCACAAAAATCATGATATAATATTCACAACATTATATCTTATCACAGAAAATCACAATATAGTGTTCATAACAGCTTACCATTAGAATGGCCACACAGTTTTCACTATAGTGGCCACGATATTTAGAACAAAGAACAAAAGAATAATCATCTGGTTTCCCTAAGGGGGAAACCCTCCTTATTTAATCATTCAATCAGTTCACAATACCATAATCAATCTTCCACTCATGGGGCAACCATAGATTAACTTAATCAGTCACTTATCTAGCAATCAGTCACTAAATATAATCATTAGAAAACCACACAAACCCTCCACCCTTCAATGTCTAGTAAACTTGTTCAATAGCCAAGGAGAGGCCTTTTCTTCATCTTGACTCTGGGTGGTCTCTCAGATTCCCTGGATCCCCTTCCATGGTCCCAGCTCCTGCCTGAATCCACCAAACAGTCACCTGGATTCAGGGACAGACAGCTCCCAGATCCTTGGGCAGTCTCTGGTACACACTGAAGTTCACAGGGTCCAGCACATCTCAAAACCTTGACCACTTCTGTTGCTGGAAACTCAAGGATCCACCAAGCCACAAATCAACAAAGGCTTATCCTAATCATGCTTCTTCAGTCCTCCAGCAGTTCAGCTGGCCCTAGGACCCAGGAGAATTCTCGGCCTTCCAGGTGGCCTTCCAGGAGGCCTTCCATGCAGCCCTCTCAACCTTCCATGCAGCCCTCTCAGCGTTTCAGGCAGCCTTCATCAGATTCTGGTCTCATAGAAGACTCCAACTCAGTTCTCAGTCCAGCAAGCCCAGTTCCCAGATGCCAGGACAATCCTGTTTTCTCTACCAGGAGCCACCAGGAGGAACATTCTTGATTCTGTCTTTCTGTCTCTAGAACTCTTCTTATATACACTCACTGGCCTCCTGTCTCAGCCAACCCCCTCCTGCGATGTCAGCAACAGGAGACAGAACTTAACATGTTCCATACTTAGCCCTAAGGTACTAAGGACTAAGTATCTGCTAAATTGATAACTGTTACAACCCCACAAAAAAAAAGAGCTGCGATAAATACTTTTTGTACAGATATTTCATTTTCTCTTTTTGAAAAATTCTCTTTGGGATATAGACTAACAGTGGTATTGCTGTATCAAAGGGTATGCACAGTTTTATAGTCCTATGGATATAGTTCCAAAATGCTCACCAGAATGGTTGGATCAGTAAACCACTCTACCAAAAGTGCAGTAGGGTTTTCCTACATCCCCTTCAACATTTATCATTTTCCTTTTTTGTTATATTAGCCAATTCCATAAGTGTGAAGTGGCCCCTCAGAGCTGTTTTAATTTGTATTTCTCTAATCAATAGTATTTCAGAGCCTTTTTTCAAATGATTACAGATGGCTTTGATTTCTTTGTCTGAAAACTGTCTGTTCATATTCTTTGACCATTTCTCAATTGGGGAATGACTTGTATTCTTATAAGTTTAACTCCATTCTCTATGTATTTGAGAAATGAGGCCTTTATCAGAGATCTTTGTTGCAAAATTTCCTTCAATTTTCTTCTTTCCTTTTAATTTTGGTTGCATTGATTTTGTTTCTGAAAACACTTTTCAATTTTATATAATCAAAATTATCTATTTTACATTTTGTAATGCTCTCTATATTTTCTTTCACTGTAAATTGGAGTACAGAGTTCTCCCACCCCTAGGCCACAGTAAATTATGATCTTCTCAGTCAGCATTAGGTATGCAAAGAGAGTTCTTTTCATCTTGACTAGAGGCTGGCTCTCAGATTCCATGGTTCCTCTTCCATGGTCCCAGCTGCTGCCTGAATCTACCTACCTGTCCCCTGGATACACAGGTAGGCAGCTCTCAACTCCTCGACCAGTTCCTCATCCAGCTCTTCATCCAGCTCCACGTCCAGTTCCTTGTCCAGTTCCTGATCCATATTGAAACTCAATATGGTGTCCAGTCCACATCAAGTCCTTTGTAGGTTCTGTTTCTGGGAATAAAAAGCTCAATAGGCCAAAACAACATTCATGCACACTGGCAGCACCATCATCAATTCACTTTCTGCCTGTGAAATCAACACAAACCCACAAACAAAAGTCTGAAAACTCAACACAAATTGTCAGTACAGGGCCTCTGAAACCCTCCTCCAGGACTTCTGTAAATAGACAACAAGAAAATCTTCTTTCAGGGCTTGCAGTAAGGTCCCAGGGCTTCTGTACAAAGTATCACAAACAAAAATCAACACAAACAGAACATACAAACAGAATGCCTGGCTACCACAAAGTTCCCCTCCTCAATTCTGCTCTTTCCTAGCTTGGGCTTCTCCTTATAAAATATGGTCATTAGCTCCTCCCTGTTGCATCAGCGAGTTCTTCCCACTGTGGGGTTCACAAACTCTGTTTCTTAACAAAGACTTGATATAATCAGGGCAAGGCTCAAACACAGTTGAACTCAAATAATGTGCTAAATACTTAAGTAGCTGAAACAAGATGCTAAGTACTTCTTTGCTTGCCATTATAATTTTCTAGCTCTGTATAATATTTTTTGGCAATTTGATTGTTATGACACTGAATAAATAGATTAATTTAGATAAAATTGTCATTTTTATATTGACTCAGTCTACCCATGAAAGATTAATATTTTTCCAATTGCTTATATCTGACTTTATTTGTGTGAAAAGTGTTTTGTAATTGTGTTCATATAATTCTTGGGTTTGTCTTCACAGTTAGATTCTCAAGTATTTTATATTTTCTACAGTTATTTTAAATGGAATTCCTCTTTTCATCTCTTTCTACTGGACTTTGTTGGCAATATATAGAAATGCTGATGATTCATGTGCTTTTCTTTTTATCCTGCAAGTTTGCTGAAGTTGTTAATTATTTCAAGTCATTTTGTAGTTGATTCTCTGGGATTCTCTAAGTACACCATCATATCATCTGCAAAGAGTGATAGTTTTGTTCCTTCGTTGTCTGTTCTAATTCCTTCAATTTCTTTTTCTTTTCATTGCTATAGCAAACATTTCTGTTACAGCTGAATAAGTTTGGCTATATTATTGTTATGGAATTTAATGATATTCCTCTATTCTATGTAAATTTTCTGTTATGTAATTGCATCTTTACCCTATAAAAATCCATCTTGATTTCTCTAAAGTTGCTGGTTCCTCTTGGAATTTAGTCTGCTTCATGAGAGGTGTCAATCTCAATAAATGCCCATACTTGTATTAGAGGTGGTCTGACTCTGAATTCTTTGAGATGGTTCCACCACAACACATCATAAAACCCTAACAGTTTTTGGGTGGGCAGAGCCTCCACCACAAGAGTTTTTGGAGTCCCTGGGTTCAAACAGCAACAATGGTAAATGCCAGGCACTGAGGAGTTTTAGAGAATGCTGGATGGTATTATGCCCTCCACTCAATGACAAAAGGTACTAGGAAGAAATCCCCATTTCTTTATGATTTTCTAAGAATTTTCAGAATTCATTTCTTTATGATCCAAACTTCTATGTGCTTAGAAATCTCTGCTGTTCTTGTTTTCCTAATCATAGCAGTGTTACAGGAACAAATTTAACAGAGACCTCAAAGGTTACTGAGTTCAACTCTTTCATTTTAAAGATGAGGAAACTGAAACTTAGAGATGCTGACAATGTTGGCCATATTCACAGAGACATTCAGTAGTAGAGAAAGGATACGAACCTAGGTTCCCTAGCTCTGGAGTGATTAGGTTTTCCATTGTACCATGCTGCCTTTTATAATGGAGTTGATTATACAGGGAAGATTTAATTCAGACCTAGAGAGAAAATAGCAACATACAAGGTCAGATATAGTATAAATATCTACTATGAGGTCTGCAGACTTGTAGCTCTTCCTAGATCTATGCACCCCTTAATTAATCTACATTTACATGCTTTAAACCCAGGATTTGTAGTGCTTTGTCTTTTCTTTATTTGAATGTAAACATTTAATCCTTGTATAGTCCCTTAGGCCAATGTGTAAATCTGATTTGCATGACTTTCCATATTTATTAAATGTGTTTTCCTTTTTCTTTGGGAAGTGGAGATGAGAGGCAGGTAAAATAAATCTTTGTTTAATGAAAAAAAAAAAGAAAGAAAAGTATATGTTCAGGTATTGAGACTCAAATCTTACTATTAACTACTGTGTGGAACCTAAGGGATATATTTTCCCCCCTCCCCCACCTTCTTAATTTTCTACTCATGACCTCATGAAGGGTGATGTCCAATCAGTGAGGGAATTTTCAACCTAGGAAGATCATTCCCCTTTTAGACAGTTTTTTCCTCACTTACCACACTGTCAATGACAGCAACTTCTGACCCAGCTCTCCAACCCAGCACAGGTGGCTCATCAACTATGCTATACATAGTATAGATGACTCCAATCGTGCCTGCAGGCTTGTTCCTCATTATGAAGTGATGGAATGGATTCATGGGCAGGCCCAATCATAGAGAAAGACCCCATCAAACATCCCCACTGTCAATCTTGACATATTACTTCTTCAAAATCACCACTGGATTCTAGCCATGCCTTTGTCATTTACAGTATCATCTCATTCTTTTTTTTTTCATTCTTTCTTTTTCTTGGTCTTATGGGTAGGCCAACTTAAAATTAGGGGCCTATAATTTACTAGATGGGACATAGCTGTGAATTTAACATCCTGTTACATGAAATTAGAATAAATAAGTTTGGAGTGAGAACTAGAAGAACTCATTTAGAGGTAAAATGCATGAACATTATTAGTGGGTAGACTATAATCCTGAGGTCTTTTTTTCTCTCTTATTTCCAGGTGTTCAAACATGTGCCTAATATTTCAGGCTGTCAGGTAAATAACTCCAAAGAAGTTTTAGGGGGAAGAATAATTTGGCAAATTCTCAAAGTTCGAGGTCATGTTGTATCTGCATTCTCAAAAGTACCTAGTATTTTATATTTCCCCTTACAGACAAAAACATATGTCACCTTCAAACCTTTACCCTCACCTCCTCTTGGCAGTTTAGTTAGTTCCTCTGTGACAGTTTTTTAAAAAATCACATTCTCAAATTTCTCTAAATATATCTGAAAATAATATGAAATAAATTTTGGAAAAAAAATGTCTAAATATCTGATATGATAAAAGTGTTGTTTCATGATGAAGAATTAAATAATTGTATGTCAAAATCCTTTTTTTTTCTTTCTGTTTTAGAGGGGGGAAGGCAGGACAGTTGGGGTTAAGTGACTTGCCCAAGGTCACACCGCTAGTGAGTGTTATGTGTTTGAGGCTGGATTTGAACTGAGGTCCTCCTGACTCCAGGGCTGGTGCTCTATTCACTCACCAACTAGCTGCCTCATGTGTCAAAATCTTGTGAACTCAATGCCAAATCATGTAAAACCAAGTGAATACAGCAAAAGGATGATATACTTCACATAAAAAGTTTTTTTAAGATGTAAAATGTTCTAAGGCTTATTGTACTTCAATAAATATAATTATTAAAAAAGAAAAATGTCTTACATCATACCTATCTCTGTTTATCAAATAAGAAAAATTGACTTTCTTTCTCAGCCTGTTCAGAAAGATAGATGAAACAGATATGACTGAAAGAAAATACTAACAGTGTCTTACACTTATAATATCCTAAGTATCTGTAGTGCCAACTCAATATTCACAGTGCCAAAGGCAACTGTGAATGTTGACCTAGTGCTCAATCTCAAATTATAACAGACTCTACATATAGAAGACAGAAGCAAAGTATTTATTCAGACAGCAGAAAACCAAACCCCAACACCAGGAAACCAAATCCATCATAGCAACATAGAAGTTAATATACCACAATGCAGCAGAGAGCCACACTATCCTTTAGCCTCCCCACAAACCAACGCTCAGAAGACTAGTTATCTCCTTGCCTGAGTGTCTTCTCTCTCCCACTGTCTAGCTGCTCTGACTCTCAGTTTTCTGTGAGCTCTGCTCTACCCTTCAGCAAATTCCTTCCATCACAGGCTCCATGTGATTACATTCAGCCTATTAGGAGGCAGGGAAAAATCTTCAAATCAGGGAAGGTCTTCAAATTCCCATTCCTATTATAATATCTTATGAACTTCTGCATACATATTATCATATTGGAATCTTAATTTTATAAATACATAGAGCAAATGTGATTAATTTTTCTGATGAAGAAACTGAGATCCTGGGAAACCAATTTTTAAAGACTGATGACGTTAATGAAAGTAAGAGACCAGACAATACACCCAAATATATGACTTCCACTCTAATGCTTTTTCTAGCAGATCACGATATTCTTGCTTGCCAGACGAAATGTGGACTGAATATGACATTTTCCTCTAAAGATTCACAGTGTCTAGAATTCTCTGACTTCAGTACTCAATTACTGAATATTTATTAATTAACCTCATGCAGAACATGGTCAAGTCCTCTAGGATGATCCAGAAGAAGAGGACACACATGTTGGCTGCCATAGTTTGGATAGAGCATGAATTTTCTAATCTCAAACATCTTCATTGGGATCCATCCCTTTGGTACTTCACTATCCAGACAACCTACTTCTGATCAGGTTTTCTACACTTATTCTCAAGTAGGCACCAACTGAGCTCAGAACCTCAGACTGATTGATTCTCCAAGCTGCTCTGTTAGCAACTGGCTTCAGGCCTCACCCAGTCTGACTCAAACCTTCCCTCCAATAACAGAGGAATTCCCCTCAAACACTCCAACTTCTTTTACTTAAAAAACAGAGACTCTAAGATCTAAGAAAGGAAAGGTATTTGAAATAACATCTGTGACAACCATCATTGAGGCAAGGAGCTCAAATAACTACTTTGTCCTTGTTGCGGTTAGGTCTAAAAAGAGCTGCAAAGCTATTACCAATTAAATAATCATCTCAAATTCAATTGGGGGAAAAAAGCTGGACTTATAACCTTCTGAGCAAAGAAATCAGTATTTTTTAGGGGTGGGAATTTGAAAAATAACCAAAAATACCCAGTTCATACTTTCCTACTTGTGTAGCATTTCAGACTTCTATTTTTTTTTCCCCCACAAAAAACTGATTTCCTTCAGGAAGCCTTTCCTGAACAATGCATTTTATTCCATTACTTCCTGACCATTCAGTACTGTGTGTATTTCCTGTACTGGGCAATACTCAGGCCATTTCTATTGTTCTTTGCAGTGTTCAGGAGTATTTTTCATAGGTGAATATTATCCGTTTTAATTTCAGGAGCTCACAACATTCTGGAAGGATTTAAAAGTTTTTTGTTTTGTAGATTTGCACATCAGCTAATATATTGTTCTATACCAGTGGAACTGCAATAAATGTGATTTAATCCAGTGCAAGGCAATCCAGTCTATCAACATTCCAGGCATTCACTGTAGATAAAAAAACAAAATAAAAAGTAGCCCCATACCCTCTACTCTGATTGACTAAGGAAACAAAGATTTTTAGTAAGTACCTTAGATACCATTTGTCCCTCAAATATTTCAATGAAGCAAAGAGCTTTTATTTAACTATTTAAATGTTTCTTTTCTTAACTGTTTTCATTTGAGAGCTATCAGACTATTAAAAATTACGTATAGTCTACTTTTAAGGGATTGAGGACCGATTTTATTACATAGCTCAATATTGTTTGCATTTGGCTGTTGGTCTGTCACTTATTCTTAAGTAGTCTGGAAGAAAAGCAGCCAGGATATTCAGGGTACTCTGACTGAAGAGACGTGTCAGATGGTCAAAAGTAAAGAATATGGAGATGGGGAGACAGGTATGCCAGAGGTGAGAGATCACTGTTCTGTTACTAGGTTCCATCATTAGGAAACCTAAACTTCCTATCATTTTTATTTCTCAACAATGACTAAAGTCATTAGAATTTGCTGCCAAATGATCAGGGGTTTTCCTTTGTCTTGACAAGATAGAAAAATAATTATTCTTATAAATTAGTGGTTAATTAGGGTAACTTAAATTTTAATTTTACCTCATACCAGGCAATTGAAACTAAAGAGCTAGTTATCAAGGGTGATGATGAAGCTATTAAGAAGAATAAAAATAACTAGTGTTTATTTTTCACTTGTAAGTTTACAAAGTACTTTGAATACATTATCTAATGTGATTTTAACAATGACCCTGATTTAAACACTACAGAGGCTATTATTAGCCTTATTTTTAAAGTAAAAGAATTAGAGATTTGGAGACTCTAAGTGGTTTGCCCATAATCACACAACTAGTAAGTTTCAGTGGTAGCATTTGAAACTAAGTCTTTCTGATGTTATACAATTATGTAAATACTCCTAGAATAATCTATGTATTTCCATCATTTTTCTGTCCTCTTGACAGTTTTACAGCTAACTGAATTTTTCAAAGAAATTAGTTTGCAGAAAAATAGCACTTCCTTTCGGTTTAGGCCCATTTTCCTCTTTTCAGTTAGTATTTTCAATTATTATTAAAGTTGCAAAAGTAACAATTAGACTCATAAAAAAGATTTTTGGTATTCTTAAGTTAGTCCCAATTCTAATAGAACAACCTAAGGTTTTGGATAGAGATAATTAGGGAAAGAGTATATCTACATAGAGAGAAAGGATGAAATCAGTGCGAATGGACTTAAGGTGGTAGTAAAAGATTTTTTTTTTAATCACCAGAAATATAGATAACTTGGTCTCTGTTATCTTGTGATCATGAAAGCCACAGAATGACTCACCTACTGGGTGCACATGTAGATCTTATGAAAAATATACAGGCTGCTTCATATACTATAAAGAACATTAGGTTTGGAGTTTGAGGTGCTTAAACTCTGTCCTTTTTACTTACTACTTTTGCAACCTTATGCAAATCATTTGATCTTTATGAGACTATTTTCTCATCTGTAAAATGGGTAGATTGGACTAAATGACCCCTATGATTCCTTCCAGCTCAAAATTTTTGAGAGTTGGGAAGAGGCCTGTGATCTCAGTGAATGTGGAAATGTATAGTAGGAAAGGGAAGGGGAAGGGAAGGAAATGAATATTAAGTTCCCACTATGTATGAGGCATTGTGCTAAGTACTTTCAAATATTAAATGTCTTATTTGATCCTCAAGATAACTCTGGAAGGTAGTTGCTATTATCATCTCCGTTTTACAGATCAGAAGACTGAGGCAAACAGAAGTTAAGTGACTTGCTTAGGGTCACACAGTAAGTCTCTGAAGCTGGATTTTGAATCTGAAGCAGGTGTCCATGACTCCAGTTCTAATGATTTATCCACTGAGCCATCTAGGAATATTGTAGAGGCTTAATTTAAGCTGCTTGAAGAAAAAGTGCATTTCAGTAGCTCTCAGGTGATATTCTTAGACATACTGGTCAATTCACACAAAGGATCTCAGAGGTAGAACTTCAGAGTCACACTATGTGGCTGAGTCAATGATACAATGTGGGAGATTTTAAAATCCACCTAAGATGGAGGATTTTTTTTTCCTTAGGAGGCAATCATAGTAGGCTTTACTTGAGTAAACAGTATCAGAACAATGGTATTAGAGCTTTAAAATGTAGCAGAGCAATCTTTAAACTGGACCCTAGAAGAAAGACAGTAGGAAATGAAGGGCACAAAGGTAATATTGACAGAAACCCTGCTGAAATTGCCAGGAGACTCAGGGGCGTGTTGATGTTAAGTAGGCATGACGGAGCAATTGACCCACCAAATTAGACAACTGACAGGTGTGGCGAGAGGCAGAAAAGTCAAGCCCAGAAAATAGAAATGTATTGCAAGTCTTGCAATCCTGAAAAAGAAAACTCAGAGAATTAGGATGCAAGAGAATACTCTAACACAATTGGCATCCCAGTGACTTGATGGGAAGTGGATAATCAATTATCTGGGTGTATTGCCAGGCTATAAATATCATAAGATGTGTGGAGTAGGAAAGATGAATAAATGAAAAGGGAGCCACCATTGGCTCTGAGTTACAATGTAAAAACACACAAAAATGTAACATTACATGCCAGGCAAGAGAAGTCCTAAGGAACCTCTATGAATGAAGATTTCATACATGGATTATAAAAATGTCAAGAGAGGCTATATTTTATAGACCACATAACCTGAATCATGTGACTAAGCTGTAATGCTACATGTAATTAAAGAAGCCACAAAAGTAGAGCAGGTAGTAGGTTCACAGTTATTCTAAGACAGATTGGTAGAGAACTCCTCATTGGTATGAGAAGTAGCACCACTGTTTGAGAAGCTATATTGTGTGGTGCATAGAAGACTGGTCTGAGAGTAAAAAAGACTTAGATTCAAATCTAGTTTCTGACAACTTATTAAATGTGGGATGATGGATAACACATAATTTCTCTGTACCTCAACTTCTTTATTTATAAAATGGGGGTAATGGTATCAGCCTCATTGGCTGGGTTATCATGAGGTCCATGTTAGATTAGGTATGTAAAGTGCAAAGCTTTGCTACCTTGGTAGCTCACTAAGTAATTTCTTGCTAGAACAAGAAGTTTTAAAGCCCATGAAAAAGGGAACTATATGAGACTTATCTCTTAAACAGTGAGTAAATAGGAATAAATCAGAAAGTTCTTAGGAGTGAGACACTAACACAGATCATCCTGAAATCCTTAAATTGGTAGAAGAAGGAAAACTAAAGGAATCCATCAATTTATAGTTCAATTTCGGAAATAGAATAAATGACCAAGTGTAGGTTGTTAAGAAACATTAGAAAGGAAGAATTTAAATTGAAGCCTAGAGACTATTTCATGCTTTATTGGAAAACCAGGATTATTGTATATCTAAGGTTAAGAAAAATATCAAGTAGATGAGGGAAAAATCCTTTGCGAATATTTGTCAGAATCAAAACCAATTGCACAGGGAAAGGAATTTCTAGAAGTCCATTAAAGTGTGGTAAGGATGAAGCAAATTCTAAATTAAACCAAAAAAGACTATAGGAGCATCTTCTAAAAGGCTACAAAGCTGCTAATAGGAGGTTCCTCATTCAAATATATTGGAAAATGTCTGCTATAGCTCTTGTAAGAATATAAAATTAAGAAGAAAAAAGTGTATTCAGAATTGGAAAAGAGACATTATTCAAATTAAATTTGTACCTTGGTCTTTTCTAAGGATCTCATGAGGAAGGCTCATGTACCCTAATTACATTTTGAAGCTGACTAGTAAAAGATACTAATAGCTCATATTTTTATGGTTGTTAAAGCTTAAAACACTCTTTCTTCATAAGAGCACTATGAAGCAGTGGTGGTTCCAACCTTACAGGAAACACAGGATTAGAAAGGTTAGGTAAGTTGCCTAAGGTCACACAAATACTAAGCTGCAGAGACAAGAATTGAGCACAGCTCTTCTGATCTACTGATTCAGTAACTCTTGCAAAATAGTAAATGGTGTTAGATTGGTGTAAGCTAAGCTCAAATAACCCAGCAGATAGCAAGTAGCTCTGCTAAGGTTTAAATTGAGGCTTTTGTTCTTTATTCTAAAACCAATTCAACAAAAAATGTCAAAGCATTCACTATATATGAGAGTATGATATAGATGGGGGAGGGAAGGGGTGTCTTTTTGTCTCTCCACACACACACATGTGTGTGTATGTGTATGTGTATTTAGCGTGTATATTATACACACACACACACACACACAGACAAGAAGAGAGATAGAGACATAGACGGAAACAGAGACTAAGAGACATAGAGGCAGAGACAGACAGACAAAGAAAGAGACACTTACTAGATGTGCAACTCATACAAGTCACTCAACCCTGTTTACTTCAGTTTTCTCATTTGTAAAATGAGCTGGAGAAGAAAATGGCAAACTATTCCAATATCTTTGCCAAGAAAACCCCAAATGGGGTCACTAAGCATTGAACACAATGGAAAATGACTGAACAATATATACACACATAATCGTGTATAAATACATTCACATTATATACCCATACATATAAAATTGAACTGATTTTCGCATTATAAATCATTGATTTAGCTATACTAATATATAGCCAAGGAATAATTAAACAGTATCTATTTTTGAATGAGTGTGACACAAAAGCAATATTTTATATGTTACTTCTTGCCCTGACGTGGCATTTAGGAAACAAATACTGATTTCAGAATAGCGGTAACATGATCAATTGTCCATTTGGATAAATAGAGATGTTTAAGCATATAAGTTATAGGAATTGCTTGACACATTAATACACCTACTTCAGTTTGAACTCCATCAGAAAAATCAATGCCTGAAAAATGCAAAAGGAAAAGAATCGCTATGACAAATATTTTTTTGAAAATCTATCCTATTTTTTTTTACTATATTTCTTTAAGCAAAAATGAGACTTAAAGACCATAACAGCATAAACTATTTGAAGTGAAAGAGAAATTCCAGCCCCCTCATTTTATTGATAAGGAAACAGAGCTGAGGATGTCCAAAACTATACATATATTTAGTGGCAGAACAAAGACTCTGATTCAGTGTAACTTATGATCCATCCTTATCTTTATGCTATACTATATGATATGTTTATCAATAAAATTTATTTTATACAAAATTTAGATTTAATCATATTATAATAATGCATACTATTTTCAGACCCTTTTAAAATATTCATTAATCCAGACCTTACTTGAAGTTTAGTAAAAGACTTAAGAATGAGTTTTGAAACTGAGAAATAAATATATCAGCTAAAGTCAGCATTAATCAGAAAAATACAGAAGAGCTAATTATGGGTCCCATTTTTAAAAATTGCTTGGTTACTTGGGCCCGTAGGTGTGACTGGATGAGTTTATCAATCAAAACTTTTTTGGAAGAAAATCCTAAATGTCTGATTAGTTCCTGACATTATGAAGGAAGAATACAATTTAAATTCTGGACTTATTCCAGGTTAAATGTTGATATGATCCTGGGAAGTTGGAATGTAAAATCTATTTTTGCTTTTTAAAAATACATACATATATACATACAAATACATACATGTATAGACATAGACACATACATGCACATGTGTGTGTGTGTGTGTGTGTATAAAGGAAGAGTCCTTTGAGCCAGAGAAGTCATAAACACAATAGAAATGAAAGGCATGGATGGATTTGATACATTTGTTAAACACTTAAAACTGTCATTTTTAGAGTAATGCTTAGAAATTGTCCCAATTTATTATTTCTATCAATTGTATTGGAACATATGCTTATTTTTCAGTCTTTCTCAATTTCTTATCATGAGATTGTGTGTCAGAAAAGAACTTAGAGATCTTCTAATCTAGTATTTTTTTTTTACAGAAGAGGAAACTGAGTCCCGCTGACATGAGGCGACTTTCCTAAAGACACAGAAGTAGTAATTGGCAGAGCCAGGTTTTGAATTAAGATTCTCTTTCTTTTTTCCTCTTTCCCAGTATCTGTATTTTAAGAAGTGCCAGCTGATGATTCATGGTCAACTCATTGATTCCTATATAGTGCTCTACAGGTAGGTACATCCTATATTTGTTGATGGTCTAAGAAGTAACTTTGTAAATGAACTTTTCTTCTAAACTGTTCTTGTTCTTTAATTCTCTGTCTCTCCTTTTAGCAAAGATTTTTTTTTAAACTTTTGACCTGGGGAGAGCTTTTTTGTTTACTTTGTTGTGGCAATTATTTGACATCAGTTAAACTTTTCTAAGAGATTGCTGTAACCAGAGTGAGTCTTGACATTTGTCCATTGCCCATTTTTCAGATTAACAGCATGTTTAAAGAAGCTAGGTTAGAATTGTTGTGATTTAACGTGTTACCTTATTTTAATCCTTATCTTTTTTTCTAATGGAGTATTCAATTTGATTTTTGCTCTACCTAACCAATCAATAATCTGACTCCACAGAGAAAGCTGATTCTGAAATGATTACCACATCAATAACTAGTCATTTCCTATCCAGTAAGACATAGTACATTTCATTTAAAAAAAAATGTTATTCAGCACTTGCTATGGCCAAAGATAAATTAATTATTTTCCTTTCAAAGTGTACTATTCTTAATATTTCTGTTTCTGTATTTTGACCCATGGTCTCCCCTTCCCCCCTCCAACCACGTCTTCAGGATCAGGAGTACCAACAAAGAACTAGATTTCTCTATATGCTTTGTGGGCCCAAAAATCTTTTCTTAGCAGCTTCTAGTAACATGGATTGTATAACATAGCTAAATACAGCTTCTTCCAGAAATACAATACTTAATATTCATTGTGGCATATCTCTACATCTTTCCATTCCTATGACATTCACAGGCCTATCTGTTCCCTCATCCCTCCCAAAATATCACTCAAACACGATGTCCTTTCAGGTATCACTTTTATATCTATGTAGTATCAAAAGACCCATGGGGAGACATCCATCATGTGTGCAGTGCTTCTTTGGAAAATTCATAGGAAAGAATGGACAAGAATCTCACAGGAAATGAGATGACAGATCTTTCCAAGTATCAAAATGTTGACCATGAAGAGTTTGAGGTAACCATAGCACATCCCAAATACTAGAACTTTACATGCTTCTAACAAAAACTGAAGAGATTCAGGGCTTGATTGATAATGTCACAGAGAGATAGGAGAGGAGAGGAAAGAAGAGGTAGGAAGTGAGAAAAGACATGACATTAACCATGATTGTCACTATCTAGATTTAATAAAAAGGATTTGTTCTGTGAAGTTTGGATGAGTCAAAAGGTCACACTTGAGGACCTAGACGGCCACATGTGACTTTGAGGCCGCAGGTTCACCACCCCTAATCTAGACCATCAAAAGTATATATTGTATGCCTACTTGCAGATCAAGTACTTTCAAAAGCATGGTTGGAGCTGGACATAGTGGTAAGGAGTGAATGAGGCAACCATCTACCAGGAAAATGGGACCTCAGATTAAGAGATTTATTGATGAATGCGTTAAGTTCTTTGGGGTGTGGTTTTTGGCAAGGTGGCTGTTGAGAACATGACTAGGAAGTACAAGGCTATCCCAATGTGTGCCACTAATATTTTACTTATGGGGAGGAAACACTCCCTAGCTATCTCATTGACATAACTACCTACCTATGAAGTATATTCCCTCTCTCCCACCTTTCCTTTCAGTTGTGGAACCACAATCAAATCAACTCTGCCATTCCTCTTGGAAGGCTGTGTCAATCTACACCCATAGCATGCCTCCAATCACCATCCCTGTTACATTCTAATCCAAAATACCTCTCCCTGAACACCCAAACCCTTCCCCCCTATAGGTGCTATTTATCCCATTGAAATGCCCTGCTTGAAGGCAAGAGACTGGCTTTTACTTTTATGTTTATATCCCCATAATTTAACACAGTTCATGGAACATAGTAAAGCATTTTTCCCCCCATATTCATTCATTCATTTGTTTATTCACTCATTTCCAGGTGAAGCTTTGGCAAATAGGATCTTCTGTTTTCCAGGCAGCTCTGTGTCTCTTTGCCATGAAATTATGCTGAACCCCCATCCCCACCCCATGCTCTGATAGCTTGATATGCAATTGATAGTCTCCTGGGACATCTGGTTGGCATATAGCAAATTCTGTTATATAATTCTCCTTCATCCTGCCTCCCTCTGTATTCCTTAAGATACAGTGCTTAGAAAAATTTTAAGACTGTACTAAATTATAAATTTAGTATTTTTATTTTTATTTATAAATTTATTATATTTATAAAAACTAAATAATAATAATAATAATAATAATAATAATAATAATAACTAGTCAGGTTATTTTTTTAAAATTATAGAAGCTCCTCTGTTGTCTAATCATAATTACCCACTCCTGTTTTTCCCTTTCTTATAAGTTTTAACCCTTTCAGTACAGCCACAACATCAGTGGTAGTATCCTTTCAGAGAGTGTCTTATGTTTTACCTTTTTGCTATCTTGGATTCTTCATCTCCTCCCTGCCATAGCTCTCCTTTGCACTATGAATACTCTTCTGTAATATCTTCCAAAATTCTCTCTGAATGTCAGTTTATCTATCTTCTGTATTTATCTTTATTCACTAACCAATATATATGTATGTATATACACATTTATATACAAACATACATAGATATATATGTAAAAACACACACACATGTTTGTGTATATCCGACCACTAGCACCCATTGACTATTATCTCCCTTCATATCTTGATGAAGACACTTCAGGACACTGAACCCAAGAGCCTTGGGAAAAGCAATGCTCCCACCCATCAGACTTGCTTCTAATTTAGACCTTGTAATCATCAAGGGGAAAAATCCATAAAAAATGTAAATATAAATGTGGATCATTGAATATCTATCTGTCTATCTATCTGTCTATCTATCTATCTATCTATCTATCTATCTATCTATCTATCTATCTTGCTAAGAGATAGTGTGGCATAATGACCAAAGACTGAGCCTCCAAGCTAGGAAGATCTGGGTTCAAGTCACACCTTTAATACATACCAGATATAGTATACTGGGATGGTCATTTAACTTTTAGTGTGCTAGGCAACTCCTTGACTATAAATTACACAGAAAGTGCTGACAAATTCGTTGAGATAGTTTTCTTATCTCAGAGAATCTTATATCATACACATATATAGACATAGAAACACATGCACATTTGAAACAGACTTATAATTTCATTAGTATAGTGAATTGCTTCTGAGGGAATTCCCTGTACCAATTGCAGATCAGCATCTGATTTGCAGTTTGTAATCATAGAGAGTCAGCTAGGGTACCCTGAAGTCACTTGATGAGAATAACATGGTTCATAGACATCAGAGGCAGGTATACACTAATTGCATTCCATCTTAAAGAATGAATATTATTTGGGTGGAGAGGGGAAGAGAAAATTCTTACACTGATCCACTTTCTTTGCTTTGTTGAAGCAAAAAATGGAGTGAAGAGCTAGTGACCCTGTCTTAGAAACCATATGTATCAGCTCTGTGTAGTGATTAGTGAAAAGGGCCCCTTTATTGAACCCATGCTTTTATATTTTGCATTCCTTCCTGAGGAAAGGAGTCAAGATTGGAGCTTGTGTCCTCCTTGCTGTTCTGCTGAGTATGGAGTTGGGTCTAACATCTAACCTATGGGATGACTGAATGAATAAATCATTTATTAAGTTCTTTCTATGTGCAAAGTAGCAAGAGAAGTGCTGGGTCTATAAATAGGAAGCAGTCCCTCCTCTCAAGGAGCTCATATGCTAATGAGGAATATAACACATTGTAATGTTAATGGATATAAAAATTTCCCCACCTAGTAATAGAACAGGCTTCATGTGGAGCCCATTAAGGGAAACTTACGTAGAGGAGGCTTTCTTGTGGGAGGGCTTTCCCACCTTTTGTTAATTTCTAATTAGACACTGAGTCTGGAGGGTTGTGATGTGCTCTGGCTCTAAAAAGGTATGTATACTCTGAGGTTAGCATGTTGCTTTGGGACTCACTCATTGGAAGAATGTTCTTGTGATTTGACCAGATAAGACTCTGGGTAGCTGTTAAGGACCCCCCCTCCCCACCCCAGCTTTGAAAAACCCAGATGTTGTTGCTTCTCTCTTTGGTAACTATGTATGTATAGCCTTGGTGAGACAGTTTCGTCTGCCTGTTGATCTGTGATAATTTCTCAGACAGTTAGAAGCCCTTTCTATTGGTTGTTATTTCTCTGCTTGTATTTTCTCTATTTTCTTTGTATGTCCTCTGAAGTTCAGGGTGCAGATTTTTCTCCTGAACTAATGAACGTATTTTAAAAAGATTGTTGACCCCTTGAACAGCTGTCTTTCCTAGTAAAGCAGATCTAAGAACCTGTGCTAGCAGCCATCCTGGGTATGGCAGTGTGGTTGCTACTATGCAAATATGGAAGATTTCATCTGAAAGTCGGATAGAATATAATTATCCTTAAGGTAGAGGAACAAAGCAAATTTTGATACCTTTTCTTTAATGTCATTTTCATTGATACAATTATATCAGCTTCTGATATTGAGTCTTTTGATGGTGCAAAAGACTTTGGTCATAAGAACTTTCTTTTCAGGGTCTACAGTAACTATGGTTGTAGCCCTACAGCTGGAGGCAGTTGTAGCCCACCCTGTAGCTCCTTGCAGGAGCAGTTGCTGTACTACATCTCCACATGGTTGCTTTTCCGAAATGAAAGTCTGAGAACACTGGGCTAATAAAAGGAACATTGATCTGGGAAGTGCTGCCACTCCCTTTGCCTAACTGCCTGTTGATGGTATTTGATCAACAACTATTGGTGGTCTCCTCTCCATGATGATTTCTCCCCGAGATGATGGCAGTGGTGGCTGGGCTAGAGGCAGTTCCAGGGGGAGGGGGTGTTGGCAGGGTGATATTGCTATTCCCAAAACTCTTGGGTTTAGAATCCTGGGCTACCTCTATAAGGATTGGAGAGAGATTATTGTCAAGATAGTGCTGGTGGTTTGACTTGCCTGGCACATGCCGTCTCTCCCCCTCTGCTTTGTTGGTCTTGCCTGCCCTGGAGTGGCAGAGTTGGTACTGAGGACTGGTTTCTTCTCCACAAGAGTTGCTTCTTTCAATAATGGCTATGAGGGAAGCAGAGCAGGTTGTGCTGTCACTTCTTGAACCTGAAAAATCTCTAGGGTTGTGAGAAGTTCCACAAACCAGTTTCTTAGGAATATTCACCTTCTGGAAATACCCATTTCTCCCTTTCTCTATCTTGCCACTATTGAAAACAAGTTATCTGTACTCTTTCATACTGACAATATGCTAAGAAAAAAAAACTTATTTTACTTTTATTTTTATTCTATACATCCTTTGTATAAATGATTTAATGTGCAATATTTTCCTTCATTGACTAAGGACACGTGCAGAATAAAGTGAATATAAAAAGTTGCTGCTGTGTTTCCTTTCTGATTTAACTCAAGTCATTAATAATTCTCACTAATTTCAAAGTGTCAGGATTATTTATCATTTTCAAACTTTAAATATAATATAAAATTACATATATGTATGTACATACATATATGTGTGTATATACATATCCATACACATATAGTACACACATATGTATTTGTATACATGTGACTTTCCCAGGATACTTTTTTTTTATTTAATAAGAAATAACTACGGGGAAGGATTTCCAATTTATAGAAGTTTGTTTTTCTAAATTAAATTTTTTTGTGTTACAATCTACTAATTAAACTTTTCTTTCTCAAGTGTTACACTGCCAAAAAAAAATATCCCTCACCTACCTGACAAACTATCTTAGCTAATAAAAAATATATATAATTTTTGTTGAAGAGGTACCAAGAGGCTTACTCATAGACCAAAAAAAAAATATTTGGATTATTATTTTTCAGGAGAGGATAAGAAAGCCATTGATATGTCAAATTACAAGTACAATCTCTTTTATGAAGTCTACCATCTACAATCTTTTCAGCTAAAAGGAAATAGATTTTGTTTAAAACTAACACTTGACAATGTTAGCCTTCTCCAGGACAGTCATTGCCAGTCTAAAGTAAATTGAGGCAATTGTTTCAGTAAGATACCCTGCTTGCTTTTTAAAATAGAATTACAGTGATTTGCCCAGGGTCAGATAGCCATTTGATGTCAGGTAAGGAACTGAACTCAGCCCCTCCTGACTACAAGGCTAGGTCTTTACCCACTCTTTCATATTGTTTAAATAATTTTTTAAAAATTCAGAGATTTTGAATTGAAAGGGAAATTAGAGACAATCTATATGCAACATTTAAATAGAAATACATTTTGTAGTGCACTTCAGCAACAATCAACCAGTCCTTGCTTGAAGGCCTCCAGTAAAGGGGAGCTCACCACCTTCCAAAGTAGTACATCCCATTTTGAGATACTTTCAATTCTTAGAAAGTCCTCTCTCATATTAAATTGGCCCCTTAGTACCTTATACTATTTCTAGCTATTAGATCCGCCCTCTGGGACCAGGCAGAACAAACATCCTTTTCCAGCTTACAACCCTTTAAATTCTTTTTTTTTCTTTTTTGGAGGGGGGAAGGCAGGGCAACAGGGGTTAAGTGATTTGCCAAAGGTTACATGGCTAGTAAGTGTTAAGTGTCTGCAACTGGCTTTGTACTCAGGACCTCCTGACTCCAGGGCCAGTGTTCTATTCACTGTACCACCCAGCTGCCCCAACCCTTTAAATTCTTAAAGACAGTTATTATGATTTCCTCCTTACTCCCTCTATTCTCCAGGCTAAACATCCCCAGCTTTTCAACTGATCCTGATAGGATGAATTCTCAAGGCCCTTTACTATCATGGTTTCCCTGTTCTGGATGGTCTTTTGCTTATCAATATCCTAGAAACTGATGTCTAAAATTAAACAAAATATAGTAGGAGTGTAGGGCAGATGAAGAGGAGCATCACCTTGTTAGTCTTGGACATTATCTCTCTTAAAACCACCAAAAAAGTCATTAGAATCAGGGCTGACATTTCACACTTAAGTCATATTGAGCTTATCAACCAATCAAACCCCCAGATCATCTAGATTTCCATGTAGTTAATGCAGCCCTTCATCTTGGTCTTGAAAAATGGATATTTTGAACTCATTTAGCAAGTTATGTTTCTCTCCATATACATATACCATATTAGATTTGGGTCAATGACATAGCCTGTCAATATCTTCTTTGATTCCTGGTTTTGTCATACAATGTGTTAGTTAACCCTTCCAATTTTGTGTCATCTGCAAGTCTGATAAGTATGATGTCTATTGCTGTATGACAACTAGGTGGCATATTGGGTAGACCACAGGGTCTGGAATTAAGAAGACCTGAACTCATATATGGATTCTGAAATTCACTAGCTGTGTGACCAGGGACAAGACATTTATTTTCTATTTGCCTCAGTTTCCTGAACTTTAGAGTGGGTATCATAATAGAACATTGCTCCCAGGGTTGTTGTGAACACTAAATGAGATAACGTTTGTAAAGCACTGTGCATAATACCTAACATATAGTCATCTAATAAATTGTTGTATCCTTTCTTCCTTATGCAATTCATTGATAAAAATATTAACTAGTATAGGGGTATGTAGAGAACATCATATTAGTTTATGAAAAGCCTCCTACCAACTTAATGTAAGCCCAGTAATGACTACTTTGGGGGTCAATCTTTAACTGGAACCAAACTCATCTAATTGTAAAATCATCTCCACCACAACTGTTTTTATCCTTTTCACAAGAGTAGTATGAGTTTATCAAATGCTTTGTTAAAATATAGATAAACTATATGTCCAACATTTATGATATACTACTATAATAACCTCATAAAAATGAAGTTAATCTATTTTTGATAAATTTATGAAGGTGATTAATGTTTCTACTTGTTTTCCCATATGTTCCCTTATTCTGCCTTTAATATCATATATTTGGACCTGGAATGGATCTCAGAGGTCGATTAGTCAAACTTCTTCATTTTTCAGATGAGAAGACTGATGGTCAGGAAAACTAAGTGATTTGTCCCAAGTCACATGTGGAGTATTAGAGACAGTTTTTAAACCCATATCCTCTGATTCTAGAGTGGTGTACTGGATAAATTCCACCTAACATATTCTGGCATTTTCCCAGGAATCAAAGTGTCATTAATGCTTAATTAGACTGAGATCTTAGGTGTATTTGATTTCTCCTCATGGATTTGTTCTTGACTGTGTTATTTAGCATTTTAAAGTCAATTTAGCATTAGGATCAATGACTTTAATGAAGTCACAGATGACAAAACCAAATACAATAACATTTAATAAAGATAAATGTAAATTCCTACAATGGGTTTTAAAAAATCAATTTCAGAAGTCCAAGATCATGGAAATAAAATTATACATCTGGTTTAAATCTCAAAATACTTCAAGAATGTGACATGGAAGCTCTAAAAGCTTTTTCCAGTCCTAACCTTTAGTAAAAGTGGTGTAACATCAAGATTAAGAAGAATAATATAATAAATCTATTTTTACCTCAACTATATATCCTTTGAATTATTTTGTTCAAGCACAGGAGCCACATTTTAGAAAACATATTAATAATGTAGGGAGCATCCTCAGAAGGCAAGTAGAATAGTAAATGGTACTAAGAGCATGCCACATGAGTATTTAGCCTACATTCAAGAAAACTTAGGAGAAACTGAGCAATTGTCTTTAGATATCTAAAATGCTGTTTTTTGAAAAGGGGTTACACTTTTCTGCCTGGCATCAGGGGGCAAAATTAAAAATAAGTAAAAGCTGTAGAGTCAGATGGTTTGATATCAGGAAACCTTTTCTAAGAATTTTAGCTATCAAAAGTGTTATGAGATGCCTCAGGAAATGGTAGATTTTTCTTAATTGGTTGCAGATAGTGGGTGACCACTTTTTAGAATTGATATCCAAGAGGTTTTGATCAAGTTTTGGTTGAGTGAGTTGAATTCTGAAATCCCATCCAACCCTCTATTCCGTTATAATATGACTTCAAATATTGTTTTACCTACAGCCTCTACTTAAATGAAATATATTCTTTATTAATACCTAATTTGATAAAAAAAAAAATAGGTAAGCTAATGTGCTATTGGTGGAAATGTGAACTAGTTCAACTATTCTGGAGAAGAAAAATAGGAATTATGCCCAAAGGGCTATAAAACTCCATATACTCTTTGATCCAGAAACATCACTATTAGGTCTGTATCCCTAAGAAATCAAAGGAAAAAGGGCTATATGAATATTCAGATAATAATGCAATAACAATTGCAATTAATAAAGGACCATGGAGAAATTAATTGGTAATTAATTTAATTCTAAAGAATTAGTGGGTCAAAGGACAAATTATAGAAATAAATAATTTAATTAAAGAGGACAACAATGGCACAACATATCAAAATTTGTGGGATGCATCCAAATCTGTATTTGGGGAAGATTTTATATCTCTAAATATTAAATATTATAAATTCTTTTGGTAGCTCTTTTTGTGGTGGTAAATAATTGGAAATTTAGGGGATGCCTATAAATTGGGAAATCCTAAACAAGTTATGGCATATGATTGTGATGGAATAGTATTGGGCTATAAGAAATGATAAAGTGGATGATTTCAGGAGAAAAAAAAGCAAAAACAACAACAAAAAAAAAAAAACCATGGGAAGACTTAAATGAGTCCATGGGAAGTGAAGTAAGAAGAAAAAAAAAGGAAAGTAAGCAGAATCAGGAGAATTTTGTACTCAGTTATAGCAATATTGTGACGATGATTAACTGTGAAAGACCTAGCTACTCTCATCAATACAATGATACATGACACATCCAAAGGATTCATCATAGAAAATGCTATCTATCTGTGGAGAGAACTAGTGAACTTTCAGTACATATTGAAGCATGATTCCTTTCATTTCATTTTCTTTTTTTGATGCTATGAGTGGTTTTTCATGTCTTCATTTTTGTTGAGTCACTAGATTGGTAATGATTTACCAATTAATTAATGATATTGATTAAGGGGCTATTATATGCCAGGCACTATGCTAAGTGCTGAATAAACAAATACAAAAAAAAAAAGAATTACAATCCTGGCCCTTAAAAAAATTAAAATATCTTATTGGAAAAACAACTGACATGGAAAATAGAACAAGAGGAGATAATTTAAGAATTATTGGATTGCCTTAAAGCTATGATCAAAAGATAGCTTAGACATCGTATTTCAAGAAATTAAACAAGGTAAACTGACCTGTTAACCTAGAATCAAAGGATAAAACAGAAATTTAAAGAATCCATGAATCACTTCCTGAAGGAGATCCCAAAATGAAAACTCACTCCAGAGCTCCCAGGTTAAGGAGAAAATACTGCAGGCAGCCAGAAAGAAGCAATTCAAATATGGGGCCATAGTAAGGATGACACAAGACTTAATAGCTTCTATATTAAAGGAGAGGAGGGCTTGTATTATGATATTCCAGAGGGCAAAGGAGTTAGAAATGCAACAAAAATACCCTACCCAGCAAAACTGAATGTAATCCTTTAGGGGGGAAATGAATATTTAATGAAATAGAAGACTTTCAAACCTTCCTTATGAAAAGAGCAGAGGAAAATGGTGGTTGACCAGCAATACTTGAACCTTACTCTCCTTAGAATTGACTCAAAGAGGAAAACCATGCTCATTTGATACACAAACCTATCTTACCCTACAACGAAGTAGGAAAGGAAGAGAAAAAAAGGAGACTGATAGAAGGGAGGGCAGATTAAAAGAAGAGGTGGTTAAAAGCAAAATGACTTTTGAGGAGAGATGTAATAAAAGAAAAAAGAAAACTGGAGGGAAAGAAATATACAATGATCATACCTGTATGAATGGTATGAACTTACCCATAAAATGGAAGCAGAGATCAGAATGGATTAAAAACCAGCATCCAACAGTGTTGTTTACAAAACACACACATACACACACACACACACACACACAACAGAGAGTTACACAAAGTAAAAAAAAGAGGCTAGAGCTAAATCTATTATACTTCAGCTGAGGTTATAAAAGCAAGAGCAGCTGTCATGAGCTTAGACAAGGAAAAAGTCAAAACAGATTTAATCAAAAGAGATAATCAGGAAACTACATGACAATATAAAGGCACCATAGACAATGAAGTGATACCAATAATAAAAATATATGCACCAAATAACATAGGTTCTAAATTCTTAAAAGGAAAATTAAATGATTTAGAGGAGGAAATAGCAAAACTATACTGAGGGAAACCTCAACTTTCCCATCTCAAAACTGAATAAATCTATCCAAAAAGTAAACAAGAAAGAAGGAGATGAATAGAATTTTAGAAAAAGTGGATATAACTCTGGAGAAAATTGAATGGGAATGCAAAGAAGTATATCTTTTTTTCTCAGCTGTCCATGGCACCTTCACAGAAATTAACACTACTAGGGGAAAAACATCACAACCAAATGCAGAAAAGGAGAAATGTTAAATGTATCATTTTCAGATAATAATGTAATAATAATTACATTTAATAAAGAGTAATGGAAAAATTAATTGGAAACTAATTCTAAAGAATTAGTAGGTCAAAGAACAAATTATAGAAATAAATAATTTAATTAAAGAAGACAACAATGAGAAACATATCAAAATTTGTGGGATGCTTCCAAATCTATATTTTGGGAAAATTTTATGTCTCTAAATGCTTACCTCAATAAAACAGAAAAAGAACAGATTAATGAATCAATGAATTGGGCAACTAAAAAAAAACTACAAAAAGAAGAAATTTAAAATCCCCAAATAAATATCAAATTGGAAATTATGAAAATCAACAGAGAGACTAATAAAATTGAAAGTTAAAAAATTGAACTAAAAATAAAACAATGAGATAATTATATGAAGGACAAAACAACAAACCAGATATACCATTAGTTAATTTCATTTAAAAATAAAAAAGAAAACCCAATTACTGACATCAAAACTGAAAAGGATGAATTTCCACCAATAAAAAAGTAATTAAAGCAATTATTAGAAGCTATTTTGCTCAATTATATGTTCAGAAATCTAACCATCTAATCAAAATGGATGAATATTTGCAAAAATATAAACTGCTTAGATTAATAGAAGAGGAAATACAGTACTGAAATAACCTTATCTTAGAAAAAAGAGATTGAATAAGCCAGAAATGAGCTTCCTAAAAAAAAATCCACAAGAACAACAGGATTCACAGTTCAATTGTACCCAACATTTGAAGAATAGCTGGTCCCAATACCATATATATGCTCTTTAGAAAAATAGGTAAAATAAGACTCCTATCAAATTTCTTTTATAAAACAAATGCTGATACCTAAACTAGGAAGAGTGAAACAGAGAAAGAAAACTATAGACCAAATTCCCTAATGAAAATTGATGCAAAAGTTTAAGTAAAATTCTAACATGGAGATTACAACAATATGTCATAAAGATTGTACATTATGACCATGTGGGATTTATAGCAGAAATGCAGGACTGATTCAATATTATGAAAATTATCAGCATAATTGATGATTTCAATAGCAAAAACAGCTATTGTATTTTTTTCAACACATAAAGAAAAAGTTTTGAAAAAATATAGCACCCATTCCTGTTAAAAACACTAGAAGACATAAAAAATAAATGAAGTTTTCTTTAAAATGGTAAGTATTATCTATCTAAAACCATCAACAAGCACTGTCTGTAATGGGGATAAACTAGCAATCTTCCCAAAAGGATCAGAGGGGAAGGAAGGATACCTTATCATTGCTGTTATTCAATATTGTACCAGTACTACTAGCCATAGCAATAATAAAAGAAAAAAAATTAAAAAGAATAGAATAGGCAATGAGAAAACAAAACTCTTTGCAGATGATATGATCAGAATCATATCATCTTAAAAAATCCTAGAGACTCAACTGAAAATGAACTGAAGAAAATTTAGAAAAGTTGCAAGGTGTAAAACAAACCAAAGCAAATCATCAGCAATTCTATATATTGCTAACTGGCAGCAAGAGGGGGAAAATTTGATTTAAAATACTTGCAGACCATTTTAAATACTTGGGAGCCTACTTGCTATGACAAGCCCAGGAACTATGTGAACACAAATATAAAACACTTTCCACACAAATAAAGTCAGATCTAAACAATTGGATAAATATCAATTACTCATAGGTAGGCCAAGCCAATGTAATAAAAATGCCAATTCTACCTAAATTAATTTACTGTGGTGCCATGCTAATCAAAGTACAAAAAAATCATTTTATGGAGCTAAAAGAAATAACAAAATTCATCTGGAAAAACAAATTATCAAGAATATCAAGGGAAGCAATAAAAAAATGTGAAGGATGGTTGCCTAGCATTACCAGATCTCAAATTGTATTAAAAGGTGGCAATAATGAAATCAATCTAGTACTGACTAAGAAATAAAGTGCCGGATCACTGAACTATGTTAATCGCATGAAATACAAATAATTAGGTGGCACAAAGGATAGAGTACTGGGGCTGGAGTCAAGAATGCTCATCTTCCTTGAGTTCAAATCTGGTTTCAGAAACTTACTAGCTCTGTGATCCTGGGTAAGTCACTTAACCCTCATTTTATAGGTTGAAAAGGAAATATGTCATAACACTTCAGTTTCTTTGCCAAGAATACCCCAAATGGGATTATGAAGAGTTGGGCAGGACTGAAACAACTGAACATCTGCACAGTACATAGTAACAAATGACTACAGTGATCCAGTGTTTGATAAATGTAAAGATCCAAGCTTTTGGGACAAGAATTCACTATTTGACCAAAATTGCTGGGGAAACAGGAAAGCAGTTTGGCACAAATTAGGTATAGAGCAATGGCTCATATACCAAAGTAAAGTCAAACATTGTAGACATTGTAGACAAAAAGGGTAATATGAGCAAATTAAAGAACATACAATATTTTGTGTGTCAGATCTATAGATAAAGGAAGAATTTATGACAACACAAGAGAGAGAAGATCACAAGAAGTAAGGTGATAATTGTGATTATATGAAATTTTAAAAGTTTTACACACACACACATTAGGAGGAAAGCAGGAAACTAGGGGAAAATTTAATAGCAAGTTTCTCTGATGAAGGCGTAATTTCTCAAACATATAAAGAACTGAGTCAAATTTATGAGAATGTGAGTTATTCCCTAATTGATAAGTGGTCAAAGGAGAAGAACAGGTAGTTTTCAAAAGAAATAAAAACTATCTATAGTCATATGAAAAAATGCTTTAAACCACTACTGATTAGAAAAATGTAAATGAATATAACTTTGAAGTTATAACTTTGAGGTACCACCTCATACCTATCATATTAGCTAATATGACAGAAAAGGAAAATCACAAACATCAGAGGAGGCATAGGAAAAACTGGGACACTAATGCACTGTTGGTAGAGTTGTGAACTATTCCGGAAAGTAATTTGAAACTGTGCCCAAAGGGCTATAAAACTGTGTATACCCTTGGACTTAGTAATATCACTGCTAAGTCTGTTTCCCAAAAAGATCAAAGAGAAAGGAAAAGGAACTATGTGTGTAAAAATATTTATAGCATCTCTTTTGTGTGTGTGTGGAGTCAAAGAATTGGAAATTGAGAGGATGCTGATCAACTGGGGAATGGCTAAAAAAGTTGTGATATATGATCATGCTATAAGAAATAATGAACAGGATGCAACCTTAGAAAGACAAGAACTGATGCAACGTGAAGTGGGAGAAAGAAGGAGAACATGGTAGAAAGTGTACCATGATCCAATTATGAATGACTTAGCTATTCTCAACAGTACAATGATCCAAGACAGTTCCAAAGGACTTATGATGAAAAATGCTATCTACCTCTAGAGAAAAAACTGATGGAGTATGAATGCAGATCAAATCATATTTAAAACAAAACAAAACAAAACTTTAGTTTGTTTTTTTTTCTTTTTTTGCAGCATGGCTGATATGGAAACATGTTTTGCATGACTACATATTTTTAATCTAAAAAAAATGCTTCCCTTTTCTAGTATGGGTGAAGGGAGGTATGGAGGTAGAGAATTTGAAACTCAAAATTAAAAAAGTAATATTAAAACACTTTTATCTATAATTGAGAAAAATATAATTAAAAATTAAGAACAAACAATTTTCGATCAATGATCCTAAGAAAAGGAGCTCACAATCTAATAGAGGAGGCAACATACAAAAATAATCTGAAAAGTTGAGGTGTGAGAGAAGTGGTGGAAAAGTCTGAGAAGTCCCAAAATAGTGCCATCAGGTGAGAAATGAGATGAACTGAGCTGAGCTGAACTAAGCACCCTACTTAAATGGAGGCTTTAGAGTTTGTGACTCTACTCTCTGATCAAAGGGGTAGAGAGGATGGTGATGAGGCAGGATGCCAAGGCTGATGAGATCTGGCAGGATAATAAGGTTATCCAAATAATGAGCTTTCTGGGACATGGTGGAAAAGTCAAAGTCCCAAAGTAGTGCAGCCATGCAAGAAGTGATTGGTTGTTGGCCAATTAAAGAAAGATTTACTTCATATTTGGTCATGACCCATAAGCAAAATTAAGAAATGTATTTAGTGAATTATCATCATAATCAAAAATAATTATTTTTACCTGTCACAAATCATTTCTTTATCCAAGTAATATATGACTAGCCCCCACAAAAGTCCTACTTAGAATCTTCATCTCAAAGGAGAAGAGGCCTTGGGTTCTAGCTGTAATACCAGAAAAGCAAAGGATATGGGAAGAAGGAATTAAGGAAGAAAATAAGTTTTTATTAAGTACCTACTATGTGCCATGCATATTATCTCATTATGTTCTAACAACAACACTTTGAGGTATATACTATTATTATTCCAGCTTTATAATCAAGGAAACTGAGGCATATAGAGATTAAATTACTTGCCCAAGGTCACATAGGTAGTAATGAGACAGAGAGGTTTAGGGTATGGACAAATTGCATGGACTTTATGACTGTCATCTAAGGACTAATGTACCAAATTATGAAATAAATTCATAACCTGATGGTTAGTCAGAAATTTGTAACTGTTTATATTTATATTATTACATCATATTTATATTTGTTAGAAAATTAAGAAAATCTACTTCCTAAGGCTTCAGCAGGTTTTAATCTCTGGGGAATGCAAGTATCCACACATACAAAAAAAGATGCTTGAAATATTGGTATATATGATAATAATGCTATCAGTAGCTATCTATATTGCTATATATTTAATCAAATTCACTGAGCAAGGGGTACCAATAATGATTCACATTTAAGTCATAAATACTTGGTAGGCAGAGTATAGATCAAAATAAGGTGCACACACACATCATCATCTCAGGGACTTTGAATATAGATTAGAATGAAAGGAATTTCATGACTAACAGATAAAAAGGCATGAACAAAGTCCAGTTAATAGCAAAAGGGAGATTGAAATAGAACATTCAGCAGGAATGTGTCAATTTAAAGTACCTTTAGCATTGCTTTTTAAAAAAAAAAATTATTAGTGAATCTTCATACTGAATCTGATGAGGAGGGAGGAAACTTACTAGATGAGCAGTATAAATCTATGCCTGCCACGCAGGTGCTTTTAAAGAATTCATAAAGGCAAGAGTGAGAGAAGAGGCTTAAAAGAGCTTAAAGAAAATCTAGGAAGGATTCTATTCTGTAGAATAACATGAGTGACTTGATCCCAATAATACTTTCATACTGATCATTCTGAGATTAATATTTTCATATTGAAATTAAAATGAACAAACTTGTGGCCAAGGAGAGTATAGAAGACTGTGATTCTCTTTTTTTACAGAGGAGGAGGACTATGGGTATTGAATACCACATGTTAATTTTCTTAGGTGCTCTTTTTTCTTTCTGCTATAAAAGATGGTTCTCTGGGAGGGAGAAGGTACCATGATGCACTGGAAGTAGGTGCTATGAAATTTTTTTTTTAAATCACTGAAATTTATTTAATAAAAAAAGTTTGATTGTATTTGAATTGAACTGAACTGGCTAGAATCAAAGAGAATCACATCTATTCTGAAGGAAGCTAAGATTCAATAGTTATCCACTAACTTTGATGTTTTTTATTAATTCTTTCATCAAACATTTATTAAGCATCTACCAAATAGAAGACATTGTGCTAGGATCTAGAATAAAATAACAAAAATTAAACTGCCTTTGCCTTCAAAGACCTCATATCCATCTTATGGGGGAGGGAGGGAATTCTCTATGTAAACAAAATATACAAAAATAATTATTTAAATTAATTGTAGACTGAAGGAAGAGTACCAGTACCTAGAAGGGAGCTATGAAAAGCCTTCCTTAGGAAATAATACTTGAACCAAGTGTTGAAGGATAGTAGCTATTGAAAAAGGCAGATATGAGGAGGGGAAGCTTTTTCAGGAATGGAGGAACAGCCTGTCCAAAAATACAGAGGTGGTAGGTAAGAGTATTATACCTAGGGAATGGTAAAACTGTTACACTGCACTGTAGATTGCATGAAAGTGAAATCATATTAAATTAGTCTAGAAGGATAGGATGGAACCAGATTATGAAGTGTTTTAAATGCCAAACAGTAAAGTTTATATATTATCCTAGAGTCAGTCAGGAGTTATTGAAGGTTCCTGAGGAAGGGAATGGCACTGACTATTTTGTGATTTTTTTTGATGTAGGAATTTTTTTTTTTGACTCTTGGATGGACAATGAATTGAGAAAGGGAGAAGTGTGGAGGATAAGGAGGCTCCTGCAAAAGTTCAAATTTAGGTGGAGAGAGGCCAAACTAAAGTGGTAGCTATGCAAACGGAGAAGAAGGTATAAATGTGAGATATTGTAAAAAAAAAAAGGAAGATCAACAACCCTTTTCAGGTCTGAATCTTGGTTATGGGAAAGATGATATGTATTTTAATAGAAAGAACATAACCTCTCAGTGATTTGGAAGCAAACTCCTCTTCCTTCTCCCCACCTCTTCATTGTGTCCTCCCTTTAGCCTGATCACTAAGATCCAGTGTTGCCTTGGATTTAAACCTAGGAAAGTGGCGGGGATGTATCTCTAATATATTCTAAAGTTGGCCAAAAATCTTGAAGATTTTTTTTTTAAGAGGGTAGTGTGAGTATCAAGGAAAAATCAAATAAACTATTCCTTAATGCCAATTCTAGTAATGTCTTCTGGTTGCCTTGACCATTACATTGAGAGGATACCCAAAGCTCTGATTCTTATCTCCAGAACAGGGAGATTTCTTCATCCCGAGATACAATGAGCTACCTTTGAGTTAAAAAAAAAATCATAATAACCACACTATGTTTTAGGCCTTTGGAGTAGTCCTTTGGACTCCTCTGATATCTCTACCTCCTTGCAAGACTTGAATCATGGTGCTTAACGACAAAATGGTCTTTTTTGATTAGGAGTCTCTCCCCTTACCTCTTTAACTGTGTATTCTTTTTTTTATTCCTAACTTGCTTTTATTTTTTTTGGTGGGGAAAATAAGAAGTTCCATTTGGAGCACATTGAATTAGAGATTGCTATGGAATGTCCGAATAAAAATGTCCAGTAGGAAGTTAATGATGTGGGGACTATGGCTCAAGAGAAAGATAAACACTAAATGAGACTTGGAGCTCTTCATTTATGCAAATGCCTCATTTCAGTACATCAAAAGACATGCAGTTTTGGTGATCAGAGCATTCCTTCATTTACCAGGATTTACACCTCTTCCTACTTTAGTAGATTTGGCTCCATGATTTTTCTATAGCCAAAAATATCCATCAGTTGTTGTCCATTCAGATGATGAGAAGCCTCTGAATTTATCTAAGCTCATCCTCTGACAATTGACCTAGAGTCTATCTTCAGACTCATTGTCAAAGAACATTTGGACTTGTGACAGTTCACAATCTGATACCATAGGCCTTAACATCTCAATGTCTCCTTCACACTACTACTAAAGTTATACTTTCATGGAAGATGCAAGTCACAAAGACTTTTTGTGATTTGCTTTTGGGTGTAGGAGTCAGCTGTCACTTGAAATGCCTGTCAATCAAAAGTCATTTTATGATTTTTAATTATGTCTATGTTTTTCAAAAAGAAAAAACACTTTTCTTTCATGAAATCAGAATCAGTCACACACATTCTGAAATGGGCTCTGAAACTCCATGAAGAGTTTTCCAGACTTAATTGAGAGAGTTTTGATGATCATGCCACCCTCATTAAGAATTATAATGGGCTAGAAATAACTGCTGTAAACACTTTTTCCCCATTTTCATTCTTTCTTTCCTAAAAGGGCTTTGATTATTTTCTCTTCTGATGTCTGTGTGTGTTAGTTCCACTATTCAAATGTCTTTACTCTGAATAATTTAGGAACCTTCCCATTAAAGTCTTAATCTAGGGAAAGTGTAATTATTGTTAATCAACTAGACTAAGACTAAAGGATTAAAGAAATATGTCATCTGTCATGGTCTGTCACATTATATAATGCTACAAGTTTTAGCAAGTATAGTTTTGGTTCTGTATGTTTCTGCATCAAAGTGATGTCTTGATGTGTCCCCATAAGCATGCCTTTTGATTAATCTCTGTATTTCTTTTTTTTTTTCCTCACTTGCATTTTTAGAAGTGATGAACTTGGATTTAGGAAAGACCTAGTTTCTAATATAATCCCTGACAATGAATAGCTTTGTGATCCTTAACACATCACTGAACAGCTGGAAGACTGAGAGGTAGCTTTTAATAAAATAATAATAATAACAATATACTATCTCATAGTTTTTGCAAGGAAAGGACTTCAAATCCTTTAAAAATATAAACTAAAATCATTAGTATTAGGCTACAAGTGCCCTTCCTTAACATAAAACTTCCAAATTCACAGAAATTGTATCTAATTGGGAGTCATGGTCCCCTTATGGGACTATAGGATACTGTTGAAGACTGATAAAGTATCCATGAAATTTTCATATGAGAAACCTCTAACTACTGTGGTAGGATCAATAGTTATATTGCCAGGGGCATATTATCTAGGGACATTTTATTAAAATTACATGGGAAACATATAGATTTGACAATGTTAGTAAAATGGATGAATATTTACAAAAATACAAATTGTCCAGATTAACTGAAGAGGAAGTAAATTACTTATATAACCCCATCTCAGAAAAAGAAATTGAACAAGCCATCAGTGAACTCTTTAAGAAAAAATCTCCAGGGCCAGATGGATTTACTAGTGAATTTTATCAAACATATAAAGATCAATTGATCTAAATACTCTACAAACCATTTGGGAAAATTGGTGAAGAAGGAGTCCTACCAAATTCTTTTTATGACACAAATATGGTACTGATACCTAAATCAGGGAGAGACAAAATGGAGAAAGAAAATTATAGACCAATCTCCCTCATGAATATAGATGCAAAAATTTTAAGTGAAATATTAGCAATAAGACAATAGCAACTTATTGCAAGAATAATGCATTTTGATCAGGTAGGATTTATTCCAGGAATGCAAGGATGGTTCAATATTAGGAGAACCATTAGTATCATTGATCATATCAACAATAAAACTAGCAGAAACCATATGATTATCTCAATAGATGCAGAAAAAGCTTTTGACAAAATACAACATCCATTCCTATTAAAAACACTAGAAAGCATAGGAATAAATGGAGTTTTCCTTAGAATAATAGGTAGCATCTATTTAAAGCCATCAGCAAGTATTATATGTAATGGGGATAAGCTAGA
>CM053588.1:204308906-204337256 GCA_028646515.1 Pseudochirops corinnae | reverse complement strand
ATGGCTAAACAAGTTGTGGTGTATGAATGTAATGGAATACTATTGTACTATAAGAAATGAGGAGCAGATGGACTTCATATTTACCTGGAGAGGCTTATACAAACTGATGCTAAGTGAGAAGAGCAGAACCAGGAGAAATTTGTACACAATGACAGATATGATGTATGTGTGACAATCAACTTTGATATATTGGACTCTTCTCAGCAAAGCAATTTTATAAGACAACTCTAAAAGTCTCAGGATGGAAGATGTCTACGTTCAGAGAAAGATCTAGAAAGAACAGAGTTTAAATGGAGACGGAAGCAAACTACATGCACTCTTTTCCATGTTTGGTTTTGTTTCCTCCTTCCCGTTGTTCATTCCATTGGTTACAACCCTTCTATACAACCAGACTAATGTCCAATGTGAAAGTATTTGCAGATCCTATACTTGATTACAAGCCACCATGGGGAAGCTAGGAGGAAGGAAGGGAGAAAATTTGAAAATCAAGGTATTGTGGAACTGAACTTGTTAACTAAAAGTAAATAAACAAATCAATTTTAAAAATACACAGGAGAAAGGTTGAGTAGCGAAGGCATTTCAGTTGAATATTTCCAACGTTCTCTTCCAAACAAATTTAAAATAATATATCAAATAGAATTTTGGATTGTCATAGACAACAAAAGGTCATGTGAGACTTTTTTTCCCTAGGTCAAGACAATTTAGGAGGTTAGATGGAGAGTCCTATAACACTGGGGTGGGAGCCTAGCCTGAAATACCAGCTGTGTGTTACAGGCTGCAGTGGGGAGAGTGTTAGCAACACCAATACTGCCTTGAGCTCTCACCAGTAAGAGTAACAGTAGGGAGATTGAACAACTGGTCAGAAAGAAATTACAGGAAACCTTGAGATAGGCACTGGGAACAAGAAATGATTCTATCACCTGTTGCCCACTTCTAGGGACACAGTTCCAAAGTGGATAAAAGTTCTTGTGGTCATAAGAGAACAGGGACCCTGTTCTCAGTTCTAAGACACACAGAAAGAGACTCTAGTACCTGAATAAGTATCAATGTGTATGTGACAATCAACTTTGATAAACTGGACTCTTCTCAGCAACACAAGGTTATAAGACAACTCTAAAAGTCTCAGGATGGAAGGAGATGTCTACATTCAGAGAAAGATCTAGAAAGAATAGAGTTTAGATGGAGACTGAAACGTCCCAGATCATACCACCTTGGAACCACTGACAACTTATAGATCCCTAAATTGACTCTGAAAAAAGTAGGACCCAAAAGCTTGAAATTTTGGATAATGATACTCCCTCTGCTTCCAGGTGATCAGAACCCAACTCTAACAGAAAATTCAAAGTAAAAAAATGGGCTGGATAATGTACCATTATTATTTTTTGTTGTTGTCATTCAGTCATTTCCAACTTTTTGTGCCTTTGTGGATCATAGTAACATCAGGCCCTTCTATCCTCCATTATTTCTGGAAGGTTCTTCAAGTTAGTGTTCAGTGTTTCCATGATACTATCTATCTCATCCTCTGCTACCCCCTTTTTCTTTTTCCTTCAACCTTTCCTAAAATCAAAGTTGTTTTTTTCTCTCTCAATGCATCCCATCTTCCCATTATGTGGCCAAAGTAATTATGCTTCAACTTTCAGTTGCAGTATTTGACCTTCCACTGAATAGCCTGAATTAATTTATTTAAATACTGATTGTTTATTTAAGTACTGATCTCCTTGCTGTCCAAGGGACTCTCAAAAGTTTTCTCTAGCACCACAATACAAAAGTGTTGATTCTTTGATGCTCAGCCATACATTGCAATTGGAAAAACCATAACTTTGAATATATGGGCCTTTGTCAGCAAGGTGATGTCTCTGCTTTTTAGTATGCTTCAAATCACCAACAATTAGAGAGATACAAATTAAAACCACTCTTATTTACCACCTCATACCTATAAGATTAACTAACATGACAAAAAAAAAATGGCAAATGCTAGAGGAGATGTGGAAAAATAGCACACTAAAACACCCTTGGTATAGTTATAAACTGGTCCGATTATTATGGAGAAAAATTTTAAGCTATGCCAAAAGGGCTATAAAATTGTGTATATTTTTTGATCTAGCAAAACCATTAGTATGTCTGTATCCCAAAGCAATCAAAGAAAAAAGGAAAAGAGTTATATGTACAAAATGTTTATAGCAACTCATGAAAATTGGAAATTAAGGTGATACCTATCCATTGGGGCATGGCTGAACAAGTTGTGGCATGTGCTTGCGATGGTACACTATTGTGCTGTAAGAAATGAAGAGGGAGATGTGTTCAGAAAAACTTTGGAAGACCTGTATGAACTGATTCAAAGTGAGATGAGCAATACCAGGGAAACATCGTACACAGTAATAGTAATATTGTAATGGTGATGAACTGTGAAAAACTGATCATCACAATGATCCATAACACATGCAAAGAACTCAAGATGAAAAATGCTATATACCTCTAGAGCAGTGGTTCTCAATCTTCCTAATACCATGACCCTTTAATACTCGTATGTGGGCGTATCTGCATGTGGGCGGACCCACCTGGAGACTGATAGAGGAATGGTGTCTCGATTCCTAAGACCATCAGAAATATGTGTTTTCCGATGGTCTTAGGCAACCCCCAAAGGGGTCGCGACCCACAGGTTGAGAACTGCTGCTCTAGAGAGAGAATTGATTAACTCAATGCATATCAAAGCATTTTTAAATTTTCTTTTTCTTTCTTTCTTGAAGTCTTTGCAATATGGATAATATGGAAATATGTTTTTCATGACCTCATATAGCTTGCCTACTTAATGAACGGTGGAGGGCCTGGAGGGAAAGATAGAATTTGGAACTCAAAAATTTTAAAAAATGAATGAAAAAAATATTATATACACACATATCTAGATATTTGTGTATATGTACACATGGAGATTGAAATTGATGGGTTAGGGCTAGGATGGTACCATACTTATCAGTTTTCTGGCAACTCTGCTTACCTTCTGCCCCTGTTACTGTACAGAAGGTCATCAGGCATCTCTTCTAGAGAGGTGACAACTTATTAGAAAATCCCACAGAAATTTCAGAAATCTCTCTATAGGACTCCAGACCCTGCAACCAACTCCACCTCAAAGGACAAGTGTCAGTTACTGCACTGAAATTCACTGTTTCCTTTTCAATTCTCTTGGACAAATTCAGTAGATGATTGCGAAATTTCTAATAAAATTTTGCACTGGCTATAGAATAAAGACATAAAAGAAACATCAAGTTGCTGTTAAGAAACTAATCCACCATGACATGATTTTTTTGTTGTTGTTTCTTTTTGAAACAAGGATTCTGTTATGGTGAATGGACCTTTTTATATCCAAATCAAGTTTTGGCTGTTTTTTGGTAACTGAATTTCATCTAATGGACTCAGAAAACTCAAGTCTGAAATATTATATATGAGTCCTTCCCCTACATTCATAAAGTTGTTGGGATTGAATGGTAAGATAAGAAAAGAAACAGATACATTTTTATCTGACTCTTAAGCCAAGGTTATCAGTCATTTGGACTCTGGTTTAATTATACAGTGACTTACATTATTACTTCAGAAGAAAATCTCTAGCTGCATATGGTTTTAGAAATTTACATTCATTAAATTTTGATCCATCGTGTTTCAGGAAAAAGCTTGGTATTTTTTGTGCTTTGGAGCTATTTTAAACTGATCAAGGTAAAATGTCTTTGCTATTTTAGGCAGGCTTCCTACTCTAGGGATGTATAAGAATCATAACAATATTCACATAATTTCAACAACATGGGAAAGAGACCTTTCCATACACTTTATTTTTCCCCCTTTCTCAAATGCTTGAGAAGCTGATACTGCCTGAGTAGTCTTGAGTTTAAAGACACTTGTTCTTCCTGAAGTATTTTAGTCCATCTCCAGAGAGTTCTTCCATAGTCGACTTATCGGATGCTAGACAATTTACATGCTATAAAAGTAAGTGAAAGTAATGTGATGTGCCAGATTTCTAGTGGAGTATGAGTAATCATCCTGTTGGCATGGCACAAAGATTCGTAGAAAAACACTCGGTAGAGATATTTGCTGAAAAATAAGAATAATAAAATCTTTTTTATTTGTAAAAGAAATGTAGAGGATATACTATCTAAAGGAAAATGTGAACTGCGTACTAAATTTTAGTGAGGATTGATCTGTGTGTGGTACATATGTATGTCCCTGCCATATTCAACAGATCAATTAACAAATATTCATTGGAACCTACTGGGTATGAGGCATGGTATTAGGTGCTCTGTGATATACAATAAAACAGGAAATATCATTTCTGTCTTTAAGGAGCTTGATATCCAATAGGGATGTATGTAATGGACACATGTGAATATGACTAAATAACACGAGTCATGATAAATGGTCAATCCCCTTGTCAGATCTGTGATAGCACAGATTCCTTTTACATATGTATAGGTACATAGTTGGTCCTTTCCAACTCTCAAATTTTGTGATTTGAAATAATATAATGGTGGTAAGGAGAAATTTAGAGGAAAAGAGAGATCCTATCAGCCTGACATGACCACAGAGTACTTCAGAGTATATTGGAGTTGGGAATTGAAGGATGACAGGATTTAGAAAGGAAATATCACTGGGGGAAGAGTAAGAAAAAAAGGAGAGAAGCATTCACATAGTGCCTCCTATGTGCACTGTGCTAGGTTTTGTTTTACAAGTATTTCATTTGATCCTCACAACAACCACACAGGGTATGTACTATTATTATCCTCATTTTACAGTTGAGGAAATTGAGGAAGGCAGAGGATGTGACTTGCCAAGGGTCACACAGCTAGTAAGTGTCTGAGGCCAGATTTCAACTCAGGTCTTCCTGACTCCAGACTCAGGGCTTCATTCACCATACTACTGAAGCCACAGGCACAAAGTATATCAACTGCACCCATGCTATGTACACTGCTCTATCAAACAGAAAAACAAAATATATGGAAGGGTTTTTTCCATGCTGCTTCAACATGTAAACGCTGATATGAAAAGTAGGCGTCTCAGGATCAAGAAACCTATTGAAAATAGTAATCCAGCGTCCATTATGTTTATTAATTAAAATTGTCTGAGCTACCTATTCTACATCATGATGCCTCAAGCATGGGTGATACGTTAATATGTTATAGGAAATATATGTTGATATATTATAGGAAAGAAGTTTTGCATTTCTGGAAGTCTTGAAGTGGGAAAGCAGATTCTTTCATCTGCTATACTGTAAAATGCTGTTTGACCCCAACTCTCTCTAAGTCAATCACACTGTTTGATTTAATATCTAAAAGACAATGTGAAAGTCATTCTCAATTCTTTGTGAGACTTTCTATACATATGGTATATGTGTCTCCACACTATTCCAGGAGGGGCCTGTGCCTTTATTGAAACTGAAGCATCTTAAGTCAGTGTTAGCTGGGTAAGCCTTTGAGAAAAGAGAAAAGCAAAGTATATGGAAAGGTCTTTCCTGTGATGTTTCAACATGTAAACACTGATGTGAGAAATAGGTATCCCTGGTTCAAGAAACCTGTTGAAAATAGTAAACCAAGATCCATTTTAATTTAAAATTGTCTCAGCCACCAATTTTTGTCAAAATAGATCTGGAACTAATGCTAAAGCTAAAATAGGATGGAAATATTTTGTGGCAACTGCCAATCAGATCACTTTTGTTTGGGAAATGTTTCATGGCAGAAAATAAAAATGAAATATAGAAAAAAATGAAACTAGTTTACATCATGAAGCAATGTAATCAGTTGTTATTTTTTGATACTTTTTATTCTTTCCTTCTTTCCTCACAGTCTAATTGGCTGCCTGTTTGTCATTTCTAACTTCACAGTATTGCCAGCATCCTCCCCTTGTTCTACATTTGCACTGCAGTCAACCTGTTTTAGACCAGAGTCTCTTACCTGCAGTAATCTTTATTACCTAAATTGACCGGCGCTTATTAAACACATACCCCGTGCCAGACACTGTGTTTGTTGTTAAGGACAAAAAAGGCTGAAGTGAAGCTGTCTCTGGCCTTAAGCAGTTAACTCTCTAATGGGGGAAAAAGCATGCATTCCAGGGTAGGACTCTGTCCTACTTTTCCAACATTATTTCACTCTAGGCCCTTTTCTTCATTCCATATTCTAGCCTTCCTTGAATACAGGCTGTTCTCCAATCTTTTCCTACACTATTCTATAATTGTGTATTTACAATCCCTCCTCATATGTCTTTTTTAAAATTCTTTTTCTTTCCACAGTTTCAGGCCACACTTAGTGGGCACATCCTCTGGGAAGCCTTGTCTGACAGTGACAGTGAAAAACATCTTTCCCTCCTCAAAATATCTTAGGTCACTTTGATTATTACTTTTAGCAATTCTATCTTGTATTATAATCACTTGTATACAGTTCTAATTCTCCTTCCTTCCCCCCCACCCACTAGATTTTAAACTTGGCAAGAACGGGGATTCTTTTCTTTGCCATCATGATATCCTCTGAAGTCACCCTGGAACAGCAAAGGTGATTCACAAATGACTGTTGATTTGTATGGGGTTGAGTGTGATAGGATTAGATTGCACTGAATTGAAAATTACCTCTTTGAGGAAAAATGGGGTTTCCGAGGCTGAGGCCAGAGGTTCTGATTTTGTCATGTATCATGTTTTAGACATTTCATTATTGATGTTTGTCAGATTTAACTTTGTTACCTCACTTTATAAATGTATGACACTTTTCCTTTGTGTTATCAAGAAACTCTTAAGATTTTTATTTTGATTTAATGTCCTTCACTGAGTTGTCCCACTTTAACTCTTTCTTTCTTCAGTCTTCCAACTTCTTTCTTCAACTTCCAATGGACTTAAGGCCAGTGAAACATGGCACCACTAACAAGAACTCAAATTTGTGTAGTAATTTAAGGTTTACAAAATACTTTCACCAAAACAGTTAGCTGTTTTCAGCAGCTCTAGTCTCCCTCTGTTTTCTGTACCTTTTCCTTTCACCTTGGCATTTTCTCTCCCCTCCTCCAAGGATCACTTCCTCCACAAAATCTTACTCTTAGAATAGGATTTCATAAACTCATTGGAAATGGTATGTTGTACAACCTTTATAAGGAGAATTTGCATTTGAATAGGACTCAAAATCCCAGTTTGGCTTAAATTTTAAAAAAAAGTGATTAATTATAGAACTTCAGGCATGAATGGCCTAATGGGGAATATTTATCTATGGGAAGATACTTGAAATCACACCCTAGGAATTCTACCTACTCCATCCACTAATAAAATTAAACATTTTATCTGTCTTAGAGAAATTTGCTTAAAACCTTTTTTATAACTCACTGACTCATCCAATGTTTTTTATAAACCCTAGAGTAAATCTGTTCACCTTTTCATTCCTCTCTGGGATCCTCTATGGAATCTTCAGGCCTTGTAGGTAGGCCCTTCTCCTCTGATTCACCACTTCCTTTGAGAATTTGCATTTTAAGCAATGTGCTCAGGCCAGCCAAGTTCTCTCCCTGGTGCCTCTCAGGGTCCCACACTGACTCTCTAGTCTTGTTTCACCATGCCATGGTCCTTCTAACCCCATCTTTTCAACTTTCTTTTGTTTGTGTCTTCTCCTCATTGGAATATAATGTCCTTCAGGATAGACACTACCTTTTGGCTTGTATTTTCATTCTTAGAACTTGACACAGTGTCTATCACATAGTAAGTTTGTTTGTTTATTTATTTCTTGCTTTTTGGAGGGGGGAAGGTAGGGCAATTGGGGTTAAGTGATATGCCCAAGGTCACACAGCTACTAAGTGTTCAGTGTCTGAGGTGGGATTTGAACTCAGGTCCTCCTGACTCCAGGGCTGGTGCTCTATTCACTGCACCACCTAGCCACCCCATATAGTAAGTTCTTAATAAATACTTATTAACTTGATTTCACATAATAAGTTATATTTCTTAATACCATCAGAAATTCCTCATTCTCTGATGATGTTTCCTATTGGGAAGCAGTGTGACACCAGTGGAAAGAGAGCTGTATTTGGAGCCAAAGTTCATCTTCTTTTGTCCCGAGTTCCTATTACTCTTCTTCTACATACTACCTGCGTAGTAATTAGGCAAGTAATTTAACCTCTCTGGGACTCAATGACCTAATCTCTAAAATAAGCTGGACTAGAAGGCCTCTAAATTTGTGATCCTATCATCCTAGACTGCATAAAGAGTGGAGGGTTATTCTCACAGTGTCTTCCATCTCTTCGTGGAATTGCTGCCCCTTTATTCTTTTCACACACGTATGTATAAAACGTAATCAATGTTGACCTTCATGATGCAAATATTCTTTTGTCTTCTTTATCTTCCAGTAATTGTGGCATGCAAGTGGTCTAGTCTCTCCAAGACTATGAGCAATGTCCAAGTGATAGATTGTATATAAGTTATTTGAGGATCATCCTTATAAAATTCATAGTAACTCATAACCAAAGACTTGGAAAATATGGAGTGATATTTTTCCCCCCAGCCAGAGCAACTCATAAAGACAGTCTAAAAAAAAGGAGAGAAGGAGGTTATCACCTGTGCCAGTGAAAGAGTACCCACACCAATAAGAATATGCATCCTGAAAACATTGCATTATATCCTAGACACATCTTAGGGCATCATTAATAAATGTAAAATGCATAAAGTATCTGATATGTACATATGTACATATATGTGTGCATGTACGTGTGTGTGTGTGTGTGTGTGTGTAAAATATGAAAGGCAGTCTGACATATTAAATAGGGAGTCAGATTCAGAGCCAAGACAAGCTGAGTTCAAGTCTTGTCCCTGACACATATTGGTTATGTGACTTCAAGCAAGTGACTTAGCCTATTAGTGTTCAAGGAAAATCATAAGACTAAGTTTCAGAGAAGATGCCAAACCTATCTGGTTTTGTCTTTCATTGGATCACTATTGTTTTGCAAAGTGCTTACCATGTAATAAGTGCTTATTTAAAGCTTGTTAACTGGTAGATGGAATTGGCTGGAGGGAGTTTCCTCACTATACCAATGAAATAACAGATTTAGTCCCTATCCAAGTCCTATATGAATAACAGGAACTCTGTTTCTACATATTAGGGCATTAGTAACTAGGGGTTACTAAATTGTTTAATTGGATAACAAGGCGAAGAAAAATCAGACAGTGATTGAAAAGAATCTGTTCACATTTTTCGTTAACTTTCCATCAATTTTGCCTGGAGAAGTAAAGGCATGTGGATTTTCAGCAGTGCTTTCAGTGAATTCCAAATTAAGAGATCTGAGACTGAATTTTTTTTTTGAAAGCAAAGCTCTACCAAAAGGGAATTTATCGAAATTCACAAACCTGCTCCCATAGTCTTCTAGGAGCATTTATGGAAACTGAGTGATTTAAATTGTCACTTGAGGATTGACATGAAAACTTGCAAAATTTACCAGGGAGAGACTTCAGATGATTCTATGAGAAGCTGTCTTGGAGCGTGTGCTCTGCTGTCGTGTTTTAAGGCAGGAAATGAGTTATTCATGTAACATTTCACAGTGGTGAAAAAAACAGCATTGTGATTTCTCAACCTGGTAGAGAGCAAATCCAAAGTCTTGAGGTTGTGTGGCAATGCATCTGATGAGTGAGTGAGATAGAGGTGGGAGTGGAGGTTTCATGTGAAAGAATGAAGATTAAGTTATTCCCTAAACACACAACTTCTTGGAGAGAGGGGTATGCATTGAATTGTGTCTCTTAAGCCATCTGGGCCTCATTAATCAAGTGAGGAGAAAGACTATCACTCCTGCACGCAAGGATGTTATTGATGGCAAGGTTCTAATGGTGGTAGAAAGCTTAATTAAAAAGCATTAAACATTAAAAAAAAGGAAAATACAATTTTAAAAATACCTTTAGTTAATGGGAACACATAGGTCTGCTATTTGTTACACAGGAATTCACATCAGCTTGTTAAACACTGCTTACCTTTGTCAGATTCCACTAACAGTTTTATACCTTACTCGTGCTCTCTTCCAAAAGCAGTTGAACTAGCCATGCAGAGAGGCTCACAAACACTAATCTTATTTACTGGGTGTCAATCTGTCATCCTTTGCTGAGCAGGAAAAGATTCGCTGTCTAGAAATTGATAGCCTCTTTGGAGGAATTAAAAGTGCTTGTGTACAACCATTTATATTTTCATCAGAGAGTGCTGAAATTTATGAAATGTATTATCCTCTTGGTCTAATCCAGGCCCTGGAGATTTTTGCAGGGTGTTTGTTGCCGTATGGGTCTAAGTGCTATCAAATGTGAAATGAAGCACTGCATGTAGGATGGACTGCTAGTTTCATACTGTCACAGAATGAAAAATGGAATCAAAGACCCTCATGAATCACTGTAATTCATTGGAAAGAGCACTGGGTATGGAGTAATGGGACCTTGGTTCAAATCTGGCCCACTAGTGTGAATTTAGGCAAAGGAAGAACTGTGCATTCTCATTTCCTTGTCTATCATCCTACTTCTGTTGCTTGCTTGATCTTAGGCAAACCACTTAGGCTCCCCTGGCTTCACTTTCCTTATCTTTAAAAAAAAGGATGGACTAGATGGCTTCTAAGGTCCCTTCAGACATGTACTTTTAAAAAAAATTTTTTTTTTCTGCTTCAAAAGTTGATTGTGAAAGGAAAAATAATCAGGAAGTCATCCACAATAAAAGAAGACTCTTATGCAAGATTATTATAGCTATTTTGTGATGATCAGAAGATCATCGTGATCAATAATAATAATTAACATTTACATAGCACTTACTGTGGGTCAGATAACAGGCTAAGAATATTACAAATATTATCTCACTTGAGCTTCACAACAACCCTATGAGGTAGGTGCTATTATTTCCTCCATTTTACAGATGAGGAAACTGAGGCTAGCAGACAGGTCAAGTCCTACCTTGTCAACATTTCTTGACTTTCACTCAGGTAGGACTCAGACAGCTACCACCTTGGCTCAGACTGTGATTTCTCAACCTGGTAGAGAGCAAATCCAAAGTCTTGAGGTTGTGTGGCAGATTAGATTATTCCAAGAAACTCCTCCCCTCAAATCTCTCATCGCTCTATTTAACACACTGTTGACAAAGTAATTTTCCTAAAACTCAGATTTGACCTTGTGACTGCCCTATTCATCAGTTCCAGTGATTTCTAGGGAAAAAAACCCCTCTCTTTACCTTTTGAAGTCCTGTGTAATCTGGTACAATTTTACCTTGTTAGACATTACTTCCCTTCCAGCACTCTGCAACAAAACCAAACTGTGTTTCTCTCTGTTATTTTCAATACTCCATCTTCTGTGCGCCTTTCTTTTGCCTTGATCACCCCACATGCCTTGAATGTCGAATGTATTTCCTCTGCTTCATAGAGTCTCTCTCTTCCTTTAAGGCACAACTCAAGCACCATCTTCTGCATGAAGCCTTGCCTAATCCCTCCAACTGCTAGTGCCCTTTGCTCAACCACCAACTGACCTTCTATTTAACTTTGTGTATATGTGTTTATTGCCTTTATGTACATGTTCAATACTCTCTCTCTGTATACACACACACACACACACACACACAAAATTTATCTTCCTCATTACAATGTAAACTGACACTGGATCCAGATGGCTCTGGAGGAGAAAATGAAGCTGGTGAACTTGCACAGGGCTCCCTCACTGAAATCAAAGTCAACTGCAAGTCATGTCATCATTTCCCTGATGCCTCTTTAAAAATGAAGGTCAAATGCAACCTGTGAGTAGACTGAGCTGCCTGAATGAAGATACAGATAGTTGGGTAACTCAGCTTATTCTTGATGAGATACAGACTCTGGGAACCCCCTTGATCTCTCCTTGAATCTTCCCACATGGGACATTTGCCTGAGGCCATGGGCCTTTCATTATGGCTCTAACCTCTAACCTCATCATTTTATGGAACCTAGATCTCATCATTTTTGGGAACCATAAAAATGATGAGGATTAGGATTAAGAGTGCTTGAGACCCCAAAATACCAATACGCTGGGTCCTGCCAAATGAATTCGACTCAAGTCTTCTCTCAGCCAAAGAAAAGCAAAATTTATTAAAAGATCGCCATATTGAGTAGACTCTTAAGGAGCCTCAGTATCTGTGACACTTGCATTGGGCAAGTAGGCCAGAATCATCTGACACAGAGTAAGTCTGTGCCAGGTTATTCTCCAGCCTTCCTCCTTTCAAGGAGGCAAGATGGGGTCTGATATTCAGAAAGGTTGTGAGAGGAATCTAGGGGTGGTCTAGAGGCGGAGTTTGGGGAGGGTCTTCAGGAGGAGTCAGTGAGGTCAGACTCCAGTAATGAGTCATTAAGGGTGGGAAGTTGCTGAAGGCTACCTGGAGACAATGGTGGGCTAGGCCAGGTCAAAGGTGCAACAGATTTGGGTATAGATATTTTGGGAGGATCAAGGGTGGCAAGTTGCTGGATAAAGGAGGGCTAAACCTGTAACAAAGGTTTGGGCCAAGGCACAATGAAAAGCCCATGGCCTCAGGCAAATGCCCTGTGTGGGAAGATTCAAGGAGATCTCAAGGGGGTTCCCAGAGCCTGTACCTCATCAATTCTCTTCCTCTCCCTCTCCTTATCCCCTCTCTCCAAAGGAAGGTAAATTTTGATGGCCAGAAGCTGCTCACTTAATTTGGTGTTTACTGACTAGATTCCTTCCCTCTTTCCTCTCTTTCTCTCTTCCTTCCTTCTGATGTGGTTAGGGTTAGGGTTGCTCAAGACCCCAAAATACCAACAGGATGGGTCCTGCCAAATGAGTTCTACTCAAGTCTTCTCTCAGCCAAAGAAAAGTAAAGTTTATTAAAAGTTCACCTGTATTGGACACAGAGCAAGTCTGTGCTTAAAAATTCTATGGTACTGTCACACACATAGGGGCAAGATAGGGTTTTATATACAGAAAGGTTGTGGGAGGAATCTAAGGGTGGTCTAGAGGAGGAGTTTGGGGAGGGTCTTCAGGAGAAGTTAATAAGGTCAGGTAACAGCTGATTTGGGTATAGATATTTTGATGGGCTCAAGGGTTGGAAGCAGATGGACAATGGAGTGCTAGGCTAGTTAAGAGTAAGAGATTTGGGCCTAGCTATAATGAAAAGCTTATGGCCTCAGGCAAATGCCTCAAGTGGGAAAAATCAGAGTTCAAGGGGGTTTCCAGAGCCTGTACCTCAAAGATTCAAGGAGAGCTCAAGAAGTTTCCCAGAGGCCGTAGCCCATCCCTCCCTCCCTCCATTCCTTCCTTCCTTCCTTCTTCCCTCCCTTCCTTTCTTCCTTCCTCTCTCCCTCCCAGTTGACTCTGAAGCTCATACATACAGGGACCACAATAAGTCCCTGCCCAACCTCCACTTAATGGCTGTAATTTGGGCCCTCCTGCCTTTGAGTGAATGTCAAAAGCAACAGTTTCTCTTTGGATAAGCAAGCCTGAGGGTCTTCCCCTCCCAGTTTGATTTTTTTTTTCTTTTTCTAATTAAAGGGGCCATCCCTTGACTCCTTAAAGAGGCCTATTCACTGAATGGGCATTAACTCACTCTCAGTGAGTACCTGCAAAGGCCTTAGCCCCATTGCATCCTGGGTCATCTCCACTCATCCTGATGAATATCAGGTCCCTTTATCCAGATGACTCTGGAGGAGAAAGTATGACTGGTGACCTTGCACAGTCCTCCCTCACTCTAATCCAAGTCAACTGCAAGTCATGCCATCATTTCCCTGATGCCATGGTCCTCTCCAAAAATAGTAGGTACTTAGTAAATGCTTATTGATTTTTTTTTTCCATTGGCAATAGTGGTAGAACTACTGCATTTGGCCTACATCAACTCTTTGATGATCAATTGTTTCAAGAATTGTATTACGGTCCTTTGTAATTGTGTCAGATTCTCCTATTGAACTGAAGACTTCATGAAATTAAGGGTTGTATCTTATCCGAATTTCATTACTTGCTTCCTCCCAACCCCATCTCTTGTCTAGTGCTGTGTATTGTTGTGAATGGAATTTGACGAAAAGGTAAATTGAGAACTTCACTCAAGATATCATTTATTAACAGGGCATGAGACCTGATATTAAAGGGTGGGGTCTCAATAGAATTTCTGACAGACAAAATTCTGAGCATGATCAATCTATTAGTTGGGGTAACAGTAACCAGTAGATTGAATCCTTTTTACTTCTTGCTGACTGAAGACCCTGAGGAGAGGCTAATAGGGTATTTTTATAACAATTGACAAGATGACAGAGTGAAATTTTGAGCAACAGATGTATTTTCTGATTGGCTATCAAGGACATAGTCAAGATTGAGGTTAAATCATTTAGACCTTCCCTGGAGAAGGCAGTGCAATCCAAACTGGTCAACATTTGAATGAGAATATGGGTTAAGAGTTCTCAGTCCCTCCCTATTTACTTCATTTTGAGGCAGAACTAATCTTCAAATGAAAGAAATAATCTGAAACTGGAGAAAGTGGGCTAACCTTTAGAGGTGGCCAATTGAGCCCCTCTCTGATACTTAAGGAATTTAAGTTGCTTTGTTAGATCCAGCTACCTCTGGCAATCTTGACTAGGAAAAAAACATAAACCATCTTAATCAGGTTTTCTCACCTTTGGGCTCCTCTGTATAGACCAAGTCACTCGTATTTTGATTGGGAAAAGCAAAGACACAAGAGTCACCCCCTGGGGAGGGCCTAGCTCAAACTGACTTCTGTGCTTAGTGGTAAACAGAAGTGAGGGACTCATTTGGAGGGGCCCAGCCTAAAATGGTTCTGGAGCTGATGGCCTGGGTATCATCTTAGTGATCATCTCAGAAATTGCCTGAGCTTCAGAAATGGGGTCTATCAAAATGAGGAAAAGAATGGATAACAAAGAGATATTGGTTAGCGCAATAATAATAATTTTATTCATTATATAATAAACACTTGTTGTAAAGTGAAATGAAAAAAGAAAAATGGCCCAGGACAGTTACCTTATGAAGAGTATTTTTACCAACACAAATACTTCTGGAAGAAATCCACTCTATAGGCAATAAAATTTTAAAGGCATTAAGGGATCAGTCCTCAGGATTTTTCAAAAGGAAAAATAAAATAAAGGATGTAGAAAAATCACAGACAATCATTTTACTACCCACCCTGCCAAAGGTGACTGGAAAATCCAACAAGTACTAAACCATATGGCTCTTTGAAATGTCTTATAAAAAAATGTTTATGGGAATTGCTTGTGTACATATTTAATCTACACTTGATGAAAACATAACTGTAGAGGGCAACTTTTTTGGACAATTTCCTACTGTGAGTTACACCTTTAGAGTAACAAAACTGACTCAAAGATGCGGAGAACTTAGAATCCTGGAACGTGTGTGTGCTTTTGACAAGGCTTTTGTCATACTGATTTTCTCAGATTAGGTATAATATCAAAATCATACAAGTTTCCACTATAGATATGACCATAGGGATAACTTTGCTTGATGAGGTCTTGAGTATTGATGCAGTCTTTCTTTTGTAGTGCTCATTTTTCAGAACCAGAGACAGTACCTTAATCTGACATATTGATGACATTAATAACAACAACAAAAGGCTCACATTTCTATAGTGATTTGAAGGTTATAAAGGAGGGATATGTGTACCCCAAAGGTGTTTGGCAATATCCGGGAAGAAATACTGAATATAGTCCAATCAAAAGAGAGATCTGATTATCATTGTTGAAGTTCTCCAAATGTTTCTCCAAATCTCTATTCCCAAATAATATGATAGTTGCATATTAGGTATTAGGGTTTTATCCCTCTTCCAAGTCATATTATTATCTATTTTTTGTAATTTCTTTATTTTAAACTTAAATACAAAATGAGAAAAGGAAAGAAAAAAACATTGCTGTGTACACAGCAGACCATAAGCGAAGATTCAATATAAAATAATAAATTTCCATTTCAAGAAAACCTATATAATAAATACTACACATTGTTTTCAAAGCTTCCCAGCTTTTCATTGTTTCTTTGTTGGTTTTCTTTTGTTCTCTGTTGTGCGCTTTTTTTACTTTGTTTTTCCCCTCCCCCCAAAGAAGGCTAGAATTAAGCATGGATATATCCATGCTTAATATTAGGTGTGTGTATACATGTATATGTATATGTATGCACATATATGTAAGACCATACTGTGCTTATTTCCTCCTATCATCTGTTTTTCTGAAAGTAGATAGCGTCTTCCTCCATAAGTACAAGCCTTTCCATGCTTTTTTCTAAATCAACCAGCTCATCATTTATTATATTATGATGTATTTACTTATCTAGGAACATGTTGTATTTCCGCAGTAGAATATAAGCTTCTTGAGGGCAGTAACTGCTCCTTTTTGTTTGTGTATTTGCAGCACCTAGCACTATTAAGTGCCTAATAAATATTTGATGAATTTAATTGGAATTGGGCCCTGGATCTCTTTACAAAGCTTTTTCAGTGAAATCTATAGTAATTTGAAGAGACCACACACAACCAAACAAACACACAAACACAACCAAACAAACAAGTTAACTAAAAATGAACATTTCTCAGATTACAACATGGAGCTGAACTGATAGACAATCAAATTAATTAATTGTTATGTCTACCTTGGCCAAATGTTGCATATAAGGCAGCATGACACAGTAGAAAAATCACAGGATTTAGAATTAAGGACCTGGTTTCAAATCCCAGCCCTTTCACTTACTGCATATGTGACCTTGGGCAAATCATTTAAAGTTTCAGCTTCTTTTCAGGTTCAGGTCTTCAGGAGAACACCTTAATTAAATCAATCATATTCATTAAAATAGACATGGGAAAAGACATTAATTTGAAAGGGATGAAAGCTGTCAGGTAAAATGATAGGATGTTATATAGGAAGGATTAGAATTAGTCAAGAATCAGTCATGTCCTATGGGACTTGGATAAGAACAATAAGCTAGTTCAGAATGTGGCATTTCAGCTGGAGGCCAGTCTAGTGGTAAAGCAGTTTCAACTTGTCTCCTGAAAAAGAATCACTTAGGTGGGGAGTAGAGAAGAGGACCAGAGGAAGACCCAATGTACTTCAAAAGATTTGAACCTTCTTTTACGTGAAAATAAGTGTACCCTGAATAGCAGTAGTTGACAGTAGCATCTGCATTGGGAACTCAGAGGATGTATGAGAGGTAAACTTGCTCCCTTCAGGAAAGGTAGCTTCAGGATTCCACAAAGGGCCCATATAAAAACTGAACTGAACCTAATAGGAACCTCATGAGTATGCCAACATAGGGGAGAAAAAGATTTCTAGCAACTGAGAGCTTTCACAGTTATGTCTTTGCCACATGTGTTCTATAAGCTTGAACCCACATTCCTCTGTATTCTGTACCTGTGAGAAAATGTGCCTCTGATTTTCAGGGGGTCAATACTTTGTATAAATCATTATTACTATATCACCTTGGTAAATACCTGTTTCTAAAAGCTAATTAAATGTGGATAGATACCTGATATTAACTGTTAATCAATGAAGAGGGGGGGTAGGCAACCATTATCAATAGCAATAGAAATAAACTTTCAATTCCTCAAGTTACCTCCCCCACATACTAAGGGCAGAAATACCCTGCCACCCTCTGGGGTCCCAGTCTACAAAATGGTGGTTCTAGATAATTCCTGTAGAGCCTGTGCTACGTTAGGATTCTAGACCCATATGAAGAACGACTTTTAAAGGCCATTGAGTCAAACCCCTTAATTTCACAGAAGTGGAAACTGAGCCTCAGAGATGAAGTGATTTGCCTAATAACAGTATATAGATGAGTCAGGATTCAAACTCAGGTCATGTTATAAGAGTATACCACGTTTATTTCTTTTAGCAACCAATTTATTTATTTGTGAAATAGTAATTTATAGTAAGATTCCAGCATCCCTTGTAATTTGCTTTAAAAAAAAGGATTTTGAAGTCAACTTGAGTTTGAATGTATGAATATATGTTATGCTACTTGCTAGCTACACAAATGTGGATGTCACTTCACATTTCTGGACCTTAGTTTTCTCTTCTGTAAAATGGGAATAAGACCATCTCATTGACCTTTTCTTTTTTTGATGATCAAATGAGACCATATATATGACAAAGCTTAGTTTTGCTCCTGACCACTGCCTCCCTTAATGCACACTCCCTTGTATCACCCCCCTCATTACTCTTAGTCTCTTTCCCTGTTGAGTAAGATTTCTATACCCAACTGAGTGTGTATATATGTTCTTCCCTCTTTGAACCAATTCAGATGAGAGTAAGGTTTAAGCATTGCCTGACCCCCCCCTCCCCATTTTCCCCTCCAATGTAAAAACTTTCCAGTGTACTTCTTTTATAAGATAATTTTTCCCATTCTTTGTCTCCCTTCCCCCTTCTGCCAGTACCTCTCTCTTTCTTATGCTTCCATTTTTTTGAGATTATTTGAATATAAGCAACTCAAACCCATGCCTTCTGTCTATATTGACTCTTTCTAACTACCTTAATGGTGATAAAGTTCTTAAGAGTTACATGTATCATCTTCCTATACAAGAATGCAAACAGTTTAACTTTATAAAATCTCTCATGATTTCTTTTATGTTTACCTTTTAATGCTTCTCATGAGTCTTGTGTTTCAATATAATTGTTTTTTCCATTTAACTGTATTTTCCCATCAGGAACGCTTGAAAGTTCTTCACTTCATTAAATATCCATTGTCCTCCCCCCGCCCCCCAACACCAAAAGAATATACTCAGTTCTGCCAAATAGATTACTCTTGATTGTAATCCTTTGTAAGCCCTTTGCTTCTTTATCATGGTAACTGCTAAATCTTTTGTGAACTTGAGAGCTCCACGGAATTTGATTAGTTCTTTCTGGAAGATTGCAGATTTTTCTCCTTGATCTTTGAGGTTTAGAATTTGCCTTTAATATTTCTGGGAATTTTCATTTTAGTATCTCTTTCAGGAGATGATTGAGGGAATCTTTCAATTTCCGTTTAGCCTTCTGCTTCTAAGATATCTGGGCAATTTTGCTTTATAATTTCTTGACATTTGAGTCTAGGTTCTTTTAAAACCATGAGCTTTCAGGTAATCCATTAATTCTTAAATTATCTGTCCTTGATCTATTTTCTCGGTGAATTGTTTTGTTTTTTTTTTCCAGTGAAATAGTTCACATATTCTTCTATTTTTTCCATTCTTTTGACTTTATTGTTTTTTGATGACTCTTGGAATCATTAGTTTCTACTTGACCAGTTCTAATTTTTAAGGCATTATTTTCCTTTCAGTGAGGATTTGTACCTCTTTTACCATTTGGTCAATTATGTTTTTTAAGGTGTAACTCTCTTTAATATTTTTAATGACTCTTTTACTGACCTGTTAATTCTCTTTCCATAATTTTCTTGCATTGCTCTCCGTTTTTTCTCAATTTTCTTTTATCACTCTTACTTGATTTGTATTTTTTTCTATTTTTTAATCTCTTTCTTTAACTTTTTTTCCCCCTTAACTTTTCCAGGAATTTTTCTTTCAGCTATACTGAGAAGGGCAACACAGGTTTAGCTATGAATTATCTATAACACAATGATTATCTGGAACACTACTTTTTAATCTTAGTCCCTTCCCTCCAAAACTACTCCCGACTGATCGTGTATAGATATAGATACACAGATCCATAAACCTATATGTTGCTCATACATAGCCATTTGCATCTTGCCTCCTTCATTAGACTCTAAGCTCCCTGAGAACGGAGAATTTTTTTGTTGGTTTTTGCTGCTTTTTGTATCCTCAGTATTTGACATGTCTTGCATATAATAGGCACTTAATAAGTGCTAGTTGGAAGGTTGTGGACTGACTGAAGATGACCAGAATTCACTGGCAATATATTAGAGGAGTTGGTCAAGGTTATAATAAGCTGGGGACTTTCCCAGAAGAACTAGTGGTAGTAAGTAAGTAACCTATAAAGTTGAAGAACTCCTAGTCTTTTCCATATGAGTATTTTTCCCACTCTAGCATGGCCCTCACCTTATATGAATCTAAATATAATACTCATCAGCCTAATATGTGCCCCAGAAACTCCAAATATTTCTAATTAAATTGAAATTCTCTACAGGAGCAAAACCCCAATACTTACGTAAGTTTTCCCAAAGCAAACACTTCACAATTGGTTATAATTCTATTTCAGCAGTTTATCTCCTTCAATGTGTTTGATGGAACTAGAGAATATAAGAGAAACAACATTAAGATAAACTGCCATCTTCTAATCCAGTCCATTATGAAATATAGACTACCTGAATCTCTGAAAGATATGTTGGTGGTTGGTGGAGGGTTGAATCATTGTGGTCTGGAAGGACATTTTTTAATGTTTCACCTTTTCACATCTGGATCAGATTATATAGCTAGAGGTTCAATTTGGTAAATAATCTTCCTAGCTAGGTGATACAGTGAGTAGAGAACTGGACTTGGAGTCACAGAGATGTGAGTTTAATTCTATTATCAGATACTTTCCTAGCTATGTAACCCCGGCCACGTCATTTAACCTCTCTGACTAGATTTTCTTATCTGTAAAATGGGGATAATAATAACACCTTACTCAGAATTGTTGTGAAAACCAAATGAAACATTTATGAAGCATTTTGTAAACCTTAAAGCATTATAGAAATACTAGTTATTGCTGTTGTTATTATTATTATTATTAATATTACTTCTTAGCTATCATGTTTAAGAATCAGAGAATATAGATCTCAGGTAGAAGGAGAATCAAAGGTTCTGTTGCTGTAGAAGAGTCATTACCTGCTGATCTTTTAAAAAATTAATTTTTAATTTTTTAAAAATTAATTTATCTTCAAATTTCACAATACACTTCTATAAGTTTTAAGTTTTCTCTACCGCCTCTCCCTATTCCCCAAGACTGCAAGCAATTCAGTATAGGTTCTACACATAAATTCCTATTAAACATATTTTCACATTAGTCGTGTTGTATAGAAGAAATAGAATTAAATAGGAAGAACCATAAGAAAGAAAAAAACAAACCAAACCAACACATACACACACACACACACAAGAGCACATAGTATGTTTAATGTGCATTCAGACTCCATAGTTCTTTCTCTGCATGTTGATGGCATTTGCCATCATGAGTCTTTCGGAATTGTTTTAACTACTTACATTGCTGAGAAGAACTAAGTCTATAAAAGTCAGTCATTTCAGACTATGGCTGATACTGTGTACAATGTTTTCCTGGTTCTTCATACTTCATTCAGCATCAATTTGTATAAGTCTTTCCAGGTTTTTCTGAAGTCCACCTGCTCATCATTGCTTATAGCACAATAGTATTCCATGACATTCATATAGCACCACTTGTTCAGCCATTCCCCAATTGATGGGCATCCCCTCAATCTCCAGTTCTTGGCCACCCCAAAAAAAGCTACTATAAACATTTCTGTACACATGGGTTCTTTCCACATTTTTATAATCTCTTTGGGATATAGCCCTAGGAGTGGTATTGCTGGGCCAAGGGGCATGCACATTTTTATAGCCATTTGGGCATCATATGCCCTCCAGAATGGTTGGATCAGTTAAAAATTCCACCAATGATGAATCAGTGTTTCAATTTTCCCACATCTTCTCCAACATTTATCATTTTTCTGTTTTGTCATGTTAGTCAATGTGATAGGTGTGATGTGGTACCTAGAACTTGTTTTGATTTTCCTTTCTCTAATCAATAGTGATTTACAGCATTTTTTTAGTATTGCTATAAATAACTTTAAATTCTTCCTCATATCCTTTGACCATTTGTCAACTGGAGAATAACTTGTACTCCTATAAATTTGACTCAGTTCTCTATGTATTTTAGAAATGAGGCCTCTATCAGATATACTGGTTATAACAAATTCTTTCCCATTTTTCTGCTTCCCTCCTAATCTTGGTTGCATTGGCTTTGTTTGTGCAAAAACTTTTCAATTAAAATTAAAATTATCCATTTTGCATTTCATAATGTTCTCTATCTCTTATTTGGTCATAAATTTCCTCCATTCTCCATAAATCTGACAAACTATTCCTTCCTCTCCTAATTTACTTATAGTATCAGCGTTTATATCTAAATCATGTACCCATTTGGACTTAATTTTGATATACAGTGTAGAATGTTGGTCTATGCCCAATTTCTGCCATAGTATTTTCCAGTTTTCCCAGCAGTTTTTGTCAAATAGCAAGATCTTATTCCAGAAGCTGGGGTCAGGTTTATCAAATAGTAGATTGCTATAGTCATTGACTCCCATGTCTTGTGTACCTAATCTATTCCACTGATCCACTCTATTTCTTAGCCAGTATCAAGTAATTTTGATGATTGCTGCTTTATAATACAATTAAAGATCTGGTATGGTGAGGCCACCTTCTCTAGCATTTCTTTTCATTAATTCCCTTGATATTCTGGGCCCTTTTTTCTTCCAGATGAATTTCGATATTATTTTTTCTAGCTCTATAAAATATTTTTTGGTAGTTTGATTGGTATGGCACTGAATAAATAAATTAATTTAGGTAGAATTGTCATTTCTGTTGTATTACCTCTCCCTACTCATGAGCAACTGATGTTTTTCCAATTATTTAGATATGATTTTATTTGTGTAAAATGTGTTTTGTAATTGTGTTCACATAGTTCCTGGGTTTGTTTTGGCAAGTAGATTCCCAAATATTTTACAATATCTACAGTAATTTTAAATGTAATCTCTCTTTCTATCTCTTGCTGTTGGGCTTTGTTAGTAATACATAGCAATGCCAATGATTTATCCGGGTTTATTTTATACCTTACAACTTTGCTAAAGATGTTTACTATTTCAAGTAGATTTTTCTCTTGATCCTCTAGGATTCTCTAAGATTATCATCATATCATATGCAATGAGTGATAACTTGATTTTTTCCTTGTCTATTCTAATTCCTTCAATTTCTTTTTCTTCTCTTATTGTTAAAGTTAAAATTCCTAGCACCATGCTGAATAACTGGTGATAATGAACATCCTTGTTTCACCACCAATCTTATTGGAAATGATTCTAGCATTATATATAATCCTTGTTGATGGTTTTAGGTAGATACTACTTATCAATTTAAGGAATGCTCTATTTATTCCAATACTTTCTAGTGTTTTTAATAGGAATGGATGTTGTATTCTGTCAAAAGCTTTTTCTAAATGTATTGAGATAACCATATGGTTTCTGTTAGCTTTGTTGTTGATATGATCAATTATGCTGATATTTTCCTAATATTGAACCAGCCTTGCATTCCTTGCATTGATCCTACCTGATCAAAGTGTATTATTCTTATGATAACTTGCTGTAAATTTTTTATTTAAAATTTTGGCATCTATGTTTCTTAGGGAAATTGGTCTATAATTTTCTTTCTCTAATTGGACTCTCCTTGCTTTAGGTATCAGTACCATATTTGTATCATCATATCAACTCCTTTGCTTATATTCCCAAATAGTATATATGGTATTGGAATTAATTGTTTTTTTTATGTTTGATAGAATACACTTGTAAATCCATCTGACCTTGTAGATTTTTTCCTAGGGAGTTCATTAATAATTGTTCAATTTTTTTTTTCTGAGAAGGGGTTGCTTAAGTATTTTACTTCCTCTTTTTAAAATCTGGGCAATTTATATTTTTGTAGATATTCATCCATTTCCCTAAGGTTGTCAAATTTATTGGCATACCACTTCATTGGTGGTAAATTCACCCTTTTCATTTTCCATATGGGTAATTTCATTTTCTTCTTTCTTTTTTAATCAGATTAACCAAAGGTTTTTATGTTTTATTTTTTTTCCATAAAACCAACTCTTAGGTTCATTTATTTCAATAGTTTTCTTAATTTCAATTTTATTAATCTCTCTTTTGGTTTTCAATATTTCTAATTTGGTATTTAATTGAGGATTTTCAATTTGTTCTTTTTTCAGTTTCATGCCCAATTCATTGATCTCCTCTTTCTCTATCTTAATTCACATAAACATTCAGACATATAAAACTTCCACTAAGAACTGCTTTCTCTGCATCCCATAAATTTTGGTATATTCTCTCATTATTGTCATTCTCTTAAATGAAGTTGTTGATTATATCTATGATTTGTTTTTTTGACCCACTCATTCATTAGGATTAGATTTTTTAAATTTCCAATTCATTTTTAGTCTATCTTTACATCTGCCTTTATTACATACAATTTTTATTGCATCATGATCTGAAAATGATATATTTAATATTTCTGCATTGGATTGTGAGGTTCTTATGCCCTAGTACATAGTCAGTTTTTGTGTATATGACATGTACCACTGGGAAAAAAAAAGTGTATTCCTTTCTATCCCTATTCAATATTCTCCACAGATCTACCATATCTACCTTTTCTAAAATTCTATTCACCTTGTTAACATCTTTCTTGTTCATTTTGAGGTTAGATTTATCAAGTTCAGAGAGGGAGAGGTTGAGGTCCTCCACTAGCATAGTTTTGCTATTTCTTTCTGTAACTCCCTTAACTTCTCCTCCAAGAATTTGGATACTATACCACTTGGTGCATATATGTTTAGTAATTACATTACTTCATTGTCTATAGTGCCTTTTAGTTGGATATAGTTTCCTCCCTTATCTCTTAATGAGATCACTTTTTGCTTTTGATTCATCTGAGATTAGGATTGCTACTCATCCTTTTTTTTTTTTTTTCTTCAGCTGGAGCATAATGTATTCTACTCCAGACTTTTACCTTTACCCTGTGTGTATTCTCCTGTTTCAAATGTGTTTCTTGTAAACAACACATTATAGGATTATGGTTTTTAATTCATTCTGCTGTCTCCATTTTGTGGGAGAATTCATCCCATTCACATTCACACTAATGATTACTATCTGTGTCTTTCTCTCCATCCTATTCCCCACCACCCCTGCTTATGCTTTTATTTCTCCCTTCTCCCTTTTCCTTCACCTTTCCCCTCCTACTGCTTGTAGGACAAGTTAGATTTCTATAACTGAGTATGTTGTTCCCTCCTTGAACCAAATCAGATAAGAGTAGAGTTCAAACAATGCTCATCTCCCTCCCTTTCCCTCTACTGTAGTATGTTTTTGTGCCTCTTCTTGTGATGTCATTTACCCTTTTCTGCCTCCTCCTTCCTTTTCTACCATTACAATCCCTTCCCACCACTTAATTAGGTTATCATCGCATCATTTAATTTATACCCACACCCCCTGTCTATGTATATCCCTTTTGAATTCCATAATACAGATACCATTCTCAACATTTACAGATATCATCTCCTCATTTAGGGATGTAAAGAGTTTGCACTCATTGAATAACAGTTTTTTTTCTTTGTTTACCTTTTTATACTTCTCTTGAGTCTTGTATTTGAAAAGCAAATCTTACATCGAGCATCCATCTTTTCATCAGGAAGATCTGGAAGTCCCCTATTTCACTGAATGTCCATCTCCTTGCCTAAAATATTATATTCAGTTTTTCTGGGTAGTTGATCCTTGGTTGTAATCCAGGCTCCTTTGCCTTATGAAATATTATATTCCGAGCCCTCTGATCTTTTAATGTAGAAGCTGTGAGGTCTTGTGTGATCCTGACTGTAGTTCCATGGTATTTGAATTGTTTCTTTCTGGCTGCTTTTAGTACTTTCTCCTTGATCTGATAATTTGGGAATTTGGCTACAATATTCTTTGATATTTTCAACTTGGGATGTCTTTCAGGAGGTGATCAGTGGATTCTTTTGATGATTATTTTGCCCTCAATTTCTAGAACTTTGGAGCAGTTTTTCTTGATGATTTCTTGGAAGATGCTGTCAAGGCTCTTTTTTTCATCATAGCTTTCTGGTAGACCAGTAATTCCTAAATTATCTCTCCTGAATCTATTTTGTAGGTCAGTCATTTTTCCAATGAGTTATTTTATGTATCCTTCTATTTGTTCATTCTTTAGATTGTGTTTGAATGATTCTTTATGCTTCATAGAGTCATTAGCTTCTACTTGTCCAATTCTAATTTTTAATGAATTGTTCGCTTCAGTTAGCTTTTGTATCTTTTTTTCCATTTGGTCAATTTTCCTTTTTAAGAGGTTGTTTTCTTCAGTGAATTTTTTTCCCCATTTTGTCAATTTTATTTTTAAAGGAATTGCTTAATTTTTGTTCTACCTCTCTAATTTCACTTTTAAAATTCTTCTTGAGCTCTTCCAGGAAAACTTTTTGGTCTTGAGATGAGTTCATATTCCCTTTTGAGGTTTCAGATGTGGGTATAGTGATAATATTCTGATTTTGTGTTTTGATCTTCCCTGCCCCTATAGTAAGACTCTATGTTCTTTTCCTTTCTAAGTTACTTTCTGTGCATTATTTTTGCTTTTTTCCTGGTTTTTAAAGTTGATCTCTGCTTCTAGGGGACAGAGAGCTCTGCCCCATGCTTCTTGTATTGGGGCCAGGGCCTAGTTCCTGGCCTTGTGTGCTGTGACCTCAGGTTCTGGTAGCTGGAAGCTGTATAATGCTGTAGCTTACCTAGTGCTGAGCTGAAATTGGTGTTGGTGGCTATTGTGTCCCAAAATCAGGTGAGTTCTTTCTGCCTTTTCCCTGGGGTTACACTGAAGCTTGTGGTGTGAGGTGTAGGGGAGGGATGGTCTAGCCACTGGAGTCTCCTCCTCCCCAGGAGCTGCACTAGAGCATGGGTAGACTCAGTTACTGGTAGACACCCATCAGCAGTGCAAGTGCTGCTTCTCTGAGCTGGTGTCTGCCAGTTCCCCTAGCTGTACAAAGTCATGCAGAGGTCCTGGCATTGGTGCTTGCCTGTTCCACAACTTTGGATCTCAGGATCTCTTGCCAGTTTGCTGAGGTGAGGTTTGCTACTGGTTTACCCAGACTCTTCCCATCCCCTGTGCCCTTCAGCCACAATTAGAAGGGCTTTTGCTTTTAATATCCCTAGCCTCATGAACTAAAACCTTTTGTACCCTGTCTTTCTGCTGGCTCCATGTTTTCATAATTTTTCCTGGGGCAGTATTTCCAGGATTTTTCTAGGCCATTAAAGGAGAATGAGAGCAACTTACTGCTTACTCTGCCATCTTGAATCCTGGAAGTTGAAAACTGCTACCTGCTGATCTTTCCCTTGACAAATTACACTATGGCTAAGACAGGAAAAGTAGCGAGCTATAAGAATAAATCATGTTGATTACTTTTTCCCCAAGGCAGTGACTAATCAACAGTTTTGGTCCTGGTTAAGTATATCTGGCCTGAATGATATTAGTTCTTCAAGGATTAAAGCCAATATGAGAGTAATGTCTTTGACTTGACAGGACTAAATATGTTTCTAGATACCTAGGATAGGCATTTGGGTTTGGACTCATGAGTGAAGATGTGGATATGAGGAATGGAGGATATAAGGAGAAATACAGTATGTGTCTCCTTCATACAATGCTTCTAGCAGAGCAGAGCACAGTTTGTGACCTTCACCATGTTCATGCTATGGACGAATAATTAAAAGTCAGCTAATAGATTCCAAGAATCGTTGAGGAAAATAAAGAACAGGGAATACTTGGGCTGAACAATTTGCAATATTTCTGCAGTAAGCCAGCTAGGGCTTGGTCTCTGAATAACAAGTCTGGACCAAATTAAATACCAATTATTTGCCACAAGGGATGAATAGGGAAGTTAAAATTTGAAGGAGGGAATAATTAGGTTATAGGGAAGGTTTTAGGTATAGGTTACACTGCAAAATGGTGGGAAAGATGTTACTGTGAACATATAAAACTATTCTATAGGAGGCATTATATCAGTGAGGATGGAAATCTAAGAGGATTTACAAACAATAAAACTGTTTTAGAAGGCTCTGATACTCACTCTTCTACAAATCTCATAAAACTTCTTCAGTGCTTGGACATCACAATAACCTTACCAAGCTCCATACCTGCAGCGATGTCATGGAAGGGTATTATATATGAATAAATATGGGGAAGCAAAGAATGGAGTTTCATATATAACCTGCTATGTCAGTGGAAAGGAAAAAAAAACCACCTTTCATTCTCTTTTTCGTTTTTGTTTTTTTCATAAACTCTTATAATCATCTTCTTTTGAGTAGAAAAAATTTTGTCAAATAATTAATAAGCAAATTCCACATCATCCCATTGCATGCTCTGAATAATCTAATCATCCAATAATGGTGCTGCTTAAATACGTTTCATCACTGACTCAGAAATGTTGAGTTAGAAACTTAGGAATGGAAAAGATCTCTAATGCTCATCTCATTTTTATTCCCATCCTTGAGAAATATGATTGATTCAAGGAATCAAAGAAAACTTTGAAGTCAACCGTTCCAAATCCTCTCATTTTTTTTTATTTACTCATTTACTTTTAATTTACAAGATTCAGTTCCACAATCACTTGAGTTTCAGATTTTCTCCCCTCCCTTCC
>CM053588.1:204293041-204308406 GCA_028646515.1 Pseudochirops corinnae | reverse complement strand
GGCTGATGACGTCAAACACCCTTACAACAGGGGTCACCTAAGACCATCGGAAAACACATATTTCCCCTGGTCTTAGGAACCGAGACACTGCTCCTCTATCCATCTCCAGGCGGGTCAGCCAACATGCAGACATGCCCACATAGGAGTATTAAAGGGTCTTGGTATTAGGAAGGTTGAGAACCATTGGCTTATGGCCTCAGGCAAATTCCTCATCAAGTGGGAAGATTGAAGGAGAGGTCAAGGGGGTTCCCAGAGCCTGTACTCTATCAGTAACCATTGGTAGACTTTCACTTCCTATAAACACCATGTATCTTTCTGCTATCTTTTATGTCCATTGCATTTTCAATTCTTATAAGATCTTGATTTTTTGGAACTGAATCATTATAATAAAACTCATACTGTTCCAATGAATGAGAAAATGGGAAAATCTACATCACTTGGAGGCAGGGTCTATTTCCTTTTTTTCCCCTTGCTCTCTCTGATGAGGTACAGGCTCTGGGAAGCCCCTTGAACTCTGATTGAATCTTCCCATTTGATGAGGCATTTGCCTGAGGCCATAAGCCTTTCAGGTGGCTTGGCCCAAATCTTTGTCACTAGCCTAGCCCCCCTTTGTCCAGCTACTTCTCACCCTTGATCCTCCCAAAATATCTACACACCCTTAAACTAGCCTAGCCCTCCATTGTCTCATCTCCAGGTAGCCTCCAGCTGCTTCTCACCCTTAATCTCTCATTACTGCGGCCTTGACCTCATTGACTCCTCCAGAAGATCCTCCCCAAACTTCTCCTGTAGACCACCCCTAGATTCTTCCCACAACCTTTCTGTATATAAGACCCATCTTGCCTCCATGAGGACCCCTGAGAATTATCTAGCCCAGACTCACTCTGTGTCAGATTTTTCTGGCCCACTTGTCCAATGCAAGCATCACAGATACCGAGGCTCCTTAAAAGTCTACCTAATATGGCTAATCTTTAATAAATGTTGTTTTATTTTGGCTTAGAGAAGACTTGAATCTAATTTTTCAGCAGGACCTGGCATGACAGTACTTTGGGGTCTCAAGCACCCCTAACCCTGACCTCTACATTTTATGGTTCCCTGACTGGGAAACACTGCTAATCTCAAATTCTTCTCCAGTCAGAACCTGGAAGGTACATAAGCCTCTCTCTCCCTAGTCCCTTCTTGTTCTGCAAGTACCTTGGATGTGTTTTTTGGGGGACCTTGCCTCTCAGGTCCCATTAGGTCAGATAGCGAGGAGGCTATCTTGTACTCAGCCTGGCCTCTCAGGTTCTTGGTCCAGTTTGGTTATGTTGGAAGACATGGATCTGGGCGCAGCTTCTCTTCTGAAGAACAGAGGACAAGGACAGATGCCGCATCTGGAAGTGTAAGCCCAGTTCTTTCAATTCTCTCAGTGCTAGAGAATTGGGAAAACTTCAGGTAATTTTTTGTGGGGTTTTTTTTTTTGGTCTTATTTTGTTTTGTTTTTCAAGGCTAACTCCCAGATCTTGGAGGAAGGTTCTTCTAGTTCCTATGCCTGTATTGGGTAGACCCTTTTTAGCTCCCAAAAGTTCACTTTTGGGTTGTCTTTTACAACATTGGGAAAAATTTCATTTCTCTAAGGAACTTGAAAAGAAAAAGTTGGTGTTCTTTTGCAACAGTGTTTGGCCTCAGTGTCACCTAGAGGACCATGAAGCATGGCCTGTTTTGGGGACTTTAAAAGACAATATTGTCTTGCAGTTAGAATTATACTGTAGCAGAGAAGGAAGATGGGTAGAAGTTGCCTACTTCCTTGAACTCTCTTGGAATAGGGTTCTCAGGAAAGATTGTGAGATGTTTGAAGCTACAGCCCCTCCACAAAGGGGCAATAGGAGCCAATTAAATGACCCTCTTCCTATGGCCCCCAGGGCTTCCGCCCCAGCCCCTTCCCCCTTGGCGATTCCTGCTCAGGTCCCAGTCACCAGTCTCACTTAAGGCAGCTTCCCCAGCCCCTCCTGCTGCTCCCCAACCCTTTTCCTCTTGGTTTCTCTTCCCTTTTGCTCTAGTCCAATAGCCCTTGTTTCCTGCCTCCTACACCATCCATGTCTTCTACCTTGCATCTCCCAGCATGGCCCCTCCTTCCTCAGGGACCCCTGCTGAAATCCCAGCCACTGGTCTTCCCTCTGTGGCCCCTGAGGCAACACCCATTCAGGCCTCAGGCCCTACTCCCACAACAGTCTTTGGGGTACCTCCTCTTCTGACTCCTTCCTTTCCTCAGGTGCCAACTGACCTTCCCCCTTGCCAGTTGGATCCCCCAGTCTTGCAGTCTGATCCAGTTCAGCCAGCACCCCCTAGTCATTCTCTCACAGGAAATAGCACTTCCTATCTCCCTTCCCAAGCCCATGTCCCCATAGAGCCTTCATGACTTTTTCTCCCAAAGGAAGTGGCTGTCTTGCATGGGACAACTAGAGTGCATGTCCCATTCTCCATTTCAGATCTCATCCAAGTAAAAGAAAAATTTGGGAGGATCTCCTAAGATCCCACAAAGTTTACTGAGGGCTTCAGAGACATATCCCTACAATTTGAGCTTTCTTGGGATGATTTGCATATCCTCTTCTCTACCTATTTTTCCACTGAGGAGAAGAGGAGAATCTGGGAACAAGCCCAAAAATTTGGCTAGAAATGACCCCACAAAATACCCTCCAGGAATAGCTGCTGTTCCCACTAGTGACCCAGGATGGGATTACCAAACACATGAGGGGAGGGTGAAAAAGGGACCATATGGTACTTTGCCTGTTAGAAGGCCTAAGAACTTCATTTTAAAAGCAAGTGAATTATCTGAAGATTAGGGAAGTTAGAAAGAAAGTGAAAAGCCTTCCATTTTCCAAGACCAACTAGTAGAAGCTATTAAAAGGCATACAAATTTAGATCCTGACTCTATAGAAGGGGCAGCAATCCTTAACATGTATTTTATTAATCAGTCTGCTCCAGATATTAGGAGCAAACTGCAGAAATTGGCAATGGGACCCCAAACACCTCAGCCCCAATTACTAGAGACAGCCTTTGGAGTCTTTAACAACAGGGACCTGGTTGCAGCAAAGGAAAGAGAACGAAAGGAATGAACCAGAGACAGAGAACATGATTGATTGAATGAACATTGATTCTTGGCTGCTGCCATGGCCAGGAAAAGCCCCTTCAAACATCCCCTTGGAGGAAGCCCAGGCACTTGGACAGTGAGAAAACCTGCTATTGATGCCACAAGGAGGATCACTGGTCCAAGGAGTGCTCCTCCAGGGTGCCCCCCGCCCCAGGGAGCCCCAGGAAACAATGCCTCTAGAACCATGCCCATCTGACCAGGAGGGACAATGGAGGAAGGATTGTCCCCAAGGTGGGAAAAGTGGTAGACCTACCTCCCAGTACTCTGTCCTCCAGCCTTCTCAAGCCTTGAAGTGATGGGGAAGCCTGGGACATGGAGTACTCCCACTTTCTCCATCTCTCTAGCTGAACTCTGGGCAAGCATCGAAAGCTGAAGGTAAGATTACCCACTTTATTATGGCTAAGTTCTTTGTTCTAACCAATTGTTTCTACCTTGACTGCTCAGGTCAGGGGCATGGAAGGGGAAATTAAGGGATGTCTCCAGACATACCCAGTCCCCAGCTTACTTGAGGATCTATTGTTTGAACATTCCTTCCTTATGCTCTCTCCTTATTCTGCCCTCTTGTTGGGAAGGGACCTGATGGTGAAATTGGGAAGCCAATTTTCTCTAGTTAATCCTCCCAGATCTCCCCATGTTTGCTCAGAAGTGTGGGAATAGTTGAGTCCATTGTTTTGAATCAGGAAATTTCCTGGGTGAGCTATTTTTGCCACCCCAGCGTTTATTTTTCACTCCTAGATCCTAAAATGTTCCCCCATTGTGGTTTATATCCAATTAAACCCAAGGCCTGGGAGGGACTGCAACCATCAATTGACTCATTCTGTCTAGAGTGGGGCCCAGGCCCAGTTGAAAGCTTATGAAACTTTGAAAACTAAATTGACCACCACTCCAGCTTTACCCAATCTAGAAAAACCTTTCATTCTCTATGTTGATGAAAGGAGAGGACAGGCTTTGAGAGTTGTTGCCTGTTTTTGAAAACCATTAGATTCTGTGGCTGCTGTTGCTTTTCATGTGCTATACATGACCATGGAGCAATTTGGAAAGGCGGGGAATATCTGACAGTGTTTTGGTCTTGCCATAGTCACCTTTAATTCCAACCAGGGAAATTGTGCTTTCTCTATACTTTATGTGCCTGTTTGGTCTTCCTTTGTTTAATCACCTTGCCAGGTTTGTCTCCTCCAGAGTTCAAGACATTTATCTCCAGATGACTACTCAGGCTATACCAACCTCTGACTGAATCCAAGTTCTCCAGCCCACTGGACTTGCATCAGCCATGTTCTGGAGTCTGACCCCTTGAATGTGAAGTCTGACCCCACTGAAAGGGATGCAGAGGGGCAGGGACAGCTCTATGCCCCTTGCCAGCAGGAAGCACTTTCAGAAGCTGAGACCTTTGCCCTTTACCCCAAAGGAATTTGGGTCCCATTTGTTTGAGGAGGGAAAGATGAGGTACAGGCTCTGGGAAGCCCCTTGAACTCTGATTGAATCTTCCCTTTTGATGAAGCATTTGCCTGAGGCCATAAGCCTTTCATTGTGGCTTGGCCCAAATTTTTGGTACTGGCCTAGCCTGCCTTTGTCCAGCTACTTCTCACCCTTTATCCTCCCAAAATATCTACACACCCTTAAACTAGCCTAGGCTTCCTTGTCTCATCTCCAGGTAGCCTCCAGCTACTTCACACCCTCATCACTGGAGTCTGACCTCATTTGACTCCTCCTGAAGACCCTCTCTAAACTCCTCTTCTAGACCACCCCTAGCTTCTTCCCACAACTTTTCTGTATATAAGACCCATCTTCCCTTCGTGATGACCCCTGAGAATTATCTAGCCCAGACTTACTCTGTGTCAGATTTTTCTGGCCCACTTGTCCAATGCAAGGATCACAGATACCAAAGCTCCTTAAGAGTCAACCCAGTATGGCTAATCTTTAATAAATTTTGCTTTACTTTGGCTGAGAGAAGACTGAAGTCAAATTCTTTCAGCAGGACCCATGGTGTTGGTATTTTGGCGTCTCAAGCACCCCTAATCCTGACCTCTACATCTCTACCTTCTCACTTTATGTCTAATTGCTTTTTACATACTAACAGTATAACCAAGAACAAATCATTTAGCATTTTAATTAATTTAACTTCAATTATTTTGGATGTGATGTGAGGGGAGTCAATAATGAATAAGAGTTTCATATTGTGTTTGGGGATGCTGTGAAGTTGTGATCTGTCCATAGTAATACAGCTAATTTGTCAGAGGTAGGACTGGGACCCAGATACTCTTGACTCTATTCTTGACAGACCTCTATGAACCACAACATTTTGCCACTCTGTCTTAAACATAGTCAATACTTAAATTGCTATCATATTATTTTTTCCTTATAAACTTAAAAGAAAAAACTTTTTCAAAGCACAGTCACGTGTCGTTATTGATTCATTTCACTAGTATCTCTCCATGATTCTATTTGGGGTTTTCTTGGTAAAGATACTGAAATGGTTTGCCATTTCCTTCTTCAGCCCATTTTATAGATGAGGAAACTGAAACAAATGGCTTAAGGAATTTAACTTAACCCATGGTCATGTAGTTAGTAAGAATCTGAGGCTGTATTTGAACTCAGGTCCTCCTGACTCCAGCCTTGGTGCTCTATCCACTGTGCCACCTAGCTGCCCAATCCTACATTCCCTTTGAGGTAGGGAATGTTCTACCTCAATATACTTGCACAAAGCTCTAAGGTAAGCATGATAATGTTTTAAAGTATTATCTAATATCAATTAATTTAAAATAGTTCCTAGTCATAATTGTAAAGGATAGAGTCTTTTCAAGCCTGATTGGAATTACAGTTTTTCTGCAAAGGGAAATCAACTTTGTACTGGAAATGAAAAAAAAAAAATAGATAGTTAGATACATAGATAGATAGAGATAGAGATATATAGAAGAGTATAAAAGGCTCCTAGATTCAGAAGAAATAAAACAGTAGGGGCACAGGGAGAGGGGAGAAGACAAGGGAGGGATCTTTAGAGGAGTAAATGATGGAATAGATAAACGGGGGGTATAGAAGGGTGAATGGAATAGATTTATGGGAATGGGAAGATAGGTGAGGGATCCTTGGGGGGGGGGAGTTTTGGCAAGTAATAGAAGGGCAAGGTAGTAACTATGAGCAAAGTAGAGGAGGGATAGGAAACGAGATATGCACATACATAAAAACAAAGATCAGGAGTCGAATAGGTTTGGGAATGTACATGTCTATTTATGTCTGTATATATGTGTATGTATATATTTATAGCTATAGAGAAACATATTTAAACTTTATTGTAGCCTTCTGGGGAGTAGGGAGAGAGAAAAAGAAGTAAAAAAATGTACATATCAGAGGACAAAAGAAAACTCACAAGAAATTGAAGATGGTCAACTTTCAACACATGTATTATTTATCATATAGGCTTTCTTGAAATGAAAATTTATTGTTATATATTTTGAATCTTTCCATGTTCTGCTAAGCACATAGCATGCTTTTTTCCTTTCTAACTTTGTATTTAAGTTAAAATATTTAAGTTTATGATATGTTTTTTTTCTTTTCTCTAGTCTGTATTTGTTCCAGCATTTGAGTCTAAAGTAAAATAAAAATTTCTAAAAAAGAACAGAATCAGAAATAGGTAATGGGAAATTGATACTCAGGAAAAATAAGAGAATAGTGAGATACCTAGTTGCCATTAATGAATTCATGTCAAATGACCCTGATGAACTACATACTCTGGTACTGAAAGAAATGATAGATTTGATTGATGAAGCACTATTAGTGATATTTGGAAGACCCTGGAGAAGTATCTTAGGACTTAAGAAAAGCAAATATACCAATTTTCAGCAAAAAGAAAAGAAAAGAATAATATGAAAAATATGGGCCTTGACTTTGATTCAAGGGTGCCAGATTGGATCAGTGAATAAAAAGTAACTGGGATACAGAATATTACAGACTTTATAAATTATCTTAAGTCAGTGCTAAGGATATCTGCCCTCCCTAGGATGTTCTGGTAAGTACATTACAAGATCTTGCCTCTATTCCCCAAGTTCCATGTCATGGCAGTCCACAAATCTGAGCAGAAATGTAAGTGTTGCAAAAGAGAACTGGGCCAGGAGGACCCGAGTCCAGATGTAGCCTCAGGTACTTGCTAGCTGTGTGAGCAAGTCACTTAACCTTTATCTGCTTCAATTTCCTAAGCTGTAAAATGAAGAAAACAATGGAACTTACCTCCCAGGGTTACTGACCACCCTGCTCCAGCATGCTCTTTTCTTGTGGTTTTAGTGACACTTCTCTCTCCTTGTTCTCCTCCTACCTGTCTGACCACTCATTCTAGGTCTTCTTTGCTACATCATCTATTTTATTCTTCTAAATGTGAGTTAACTGTCCTCTCTTAGTAATCACCTTAGCTCCTATGGACTCATCACTTCTATGAAGAAGAACCCAAATCAACACATCTAGACCTTATCTTTCTCCTAAGGTCTACTGACATATAACCAACTACCTATTAAACATTTTAAACTTGATTTCCATAGATCACTCAAACACAGGATATACAGAAGAGAATTCATTATCTTTCCCCAAAGCCCAAGCCTCTTCTGAACTTCCCTGTCTCTTCAGAGAGAATCACCAGCCTTCTAATCACTCAAGTTTGCAACCTGGAAGTTAGTCTTACTCTCTCATTCTACTTCACCCCACACAATGAATGAGTGACCAAGTTTTGTGATTTTATCTTTAAAAAAATGTCTACCTTTTCAACATCTCCCTATTTGTAAATTTGCCAGACTGGCTTGCTTCCTAATCACATCTTACCTGGGCTATTCCAAGAGCCCCTTAATCATGGCCATTCTTCAAGTTTCTTTCCTTCTCCAATCCAACCTCGATAGATTCCAAACTTATTTTCCTAAACTGTAATTCTGACCATATCTCAACTATTCAATAAATTCCAATGTCTCTTCATTACCTCTACAATCAGTACAAATTCCTCTGTTTGCCATTTAAAGACCATGACAACTCAATTCTGACATACTTCTCTAACTTTATTATATATTCCCTCCCTTCATGCACTTCAGTCAAACTGATATTCTTACTATTCTTCACACAAGGCATTCTATTTCCTCTCTGTCTATTTTTCCAGTCTATCTTCCATACCTGAAATGTCCCTCTTCATCTAATTTCATCCCCAGTTTAGCTCAAGAACTACCTTCTATATGAGACTATTTTTTCCCTGATTCCAACAAATCCCTCTCCCCCAAATTGCCTTCTACTTATTTTGTGAGAGAGATATAACACACACACACACACACATTTTTCAATATGTTGCATGTTGTCTCTCCCTTAAACAATAAACTTTCTTAAGAGAAGGGTTTTTTTTTTTTCATTTTTGTCTTTGTATCCTTACTGCTAATAAATGCTTTTGGCTTGTTAATTAGTTCATTTTATATCCATCTACTTTCAATTTCCTCCCTACAGGACACAAAGGCAGGCAAATCAAGAAACATAATCACAGACCAAAACATACAAAGATAGACATGAAAGGGATAATCAAAATGTTAATATAGAACTAGTTAAGGCAAAGGTGTCAAGGGAAGTCTATAGACATGGTCTGAATGAAAATCCAAGCTAAGGAACCAGGGAGGGTTTGGCAGAGGTTCCTTATGATGATTAGACTAGTTTCTTCAATAGTTTCACTGTCTGCCTTAACAATATCCATTCACATCAATGTGGCCCCGTTGAGAATCTTCATTTTTGCCACAGTAACACAGGCATATTGTCTCTGGAAAACTTTAAAACTCTCTGTGACTACATCAATGCAGGATTTCTTCAAACAGTAGAGATTATAACCTAGCTATGCTAATCTTTCCTGAAATATATTTCATCAGTATTCTCCTAAAAGTTTGCCATAGGCATGCACACAATGTGCTGCAGGACTTCATCGCTATCTCCTAATATGTGGAAGGTACCAGGGAAGCTCTCTGACCATATTACCTCACACCTGATTTTTTATTTAATTCTGGCTATTTTCACAATTCATTATGACAATTTTGAACTGTAATTCCCTCCTTCCTTCTCAGTTTACTGTTACTAGAAATTAAAGAACATGTTCTCTTTTATCAACTCAGAAACTGATCTAAGTATTTGTACAGAAAAGGTTATTCTCACTTCGCCCCTTTATAATGCAGGGCTGAATCTATCAATTTTCAAATAAAAATGAAAAACAAGTATAATAGGATTCTCTTTTTCTTTGGGAAATTGTGTTACAGAAAACTCTTGAATGTGTCTGTAGCAATGAAGCCTTTGTGTTTTCTTCACTGATCTGCAAACAAGGTTAGAGTGGTATGTAGCCATTACTATGTTCACCAGTACAGCCAGATATCAGCAACATGAAATGTTTACCAAAAAGCAGCTGTGTCCATACCCCATATTAGGTGTTGGAAAAGGGGGGAGGGAATCACAGTGTATAGAAGGTGTGATCCATAAGATCATAGTATTAGATCTAGAAGGTTCCTAACAGGTACATTAGTCTAACTACTTCATTTTACAGAAGAGAAAACTGAGCCATCATTTGAACCTAGGTTTTCCCAACTTCAAATCTAGTAGTATGTCCATAATTCCAAGCTGCCACCTTTTATACAGCTATCTGCTCCAGGTCTCTTTATTAAACGCCTAATATGTACAAGGTTGTATGCTAAGTTCTGGAATAGATACAAAGATAATTAGGCTGCAATTCCTGCTCTCAGGGAGTCTACAATCCAACAAAGAACAAGGTCACAATGAGATGATGCCTAAAGGAATTTAAAGTGTTTGGTGCCAATCCTTTTCAAAAGAAATTCTGTCCTATAATTATTTTGAAAATCCAGCCTCTCATTCCCATTAACATGCTCATTTAAAATGAAAACAGTCTAGATTACCATTCCTTTGAGTGACTCCCAAATTAAGCAAGGTCTCTCTCTCTCTCCCTGCCAAAATACGATCCTAGGGCCAACTTAAATTGCATGAGAAAAATTGACTGTATATTTAAACAGGGACAGCTATTTGGCAATATCTCTTCTGTATAGAGTATAGCTGATTAAGTCTCAAATATGAAACATCATAGGTGACAGAGGTCTCAATATATTACACAGCAACTATAACCCTCTGGGACCTATTCTAGCTAGAAATTTCTTCCTTGTACATGATCTGAATGAAATCTGAAGGAAAAAAAAATAATTCAACTTATAGACTGCGTAATACAAAAACCTTCTCAGCTAAGGTGTTTATTCATTTAGATCTGCCTGGCAATAAAACAAACTACCCACACAGTTTCCCATTAACAATTAAACATTCTGTAATTATCTCTCCACCCACCCTCCACCCAATTTTGCACAATGAACAAATAGTCTTGCATTAATGTGCACTACTTTTCTATCCACTTGCTACTAAATGTACCATTCATCTAAGAAACTACCTTTTCCAAGTATAGAAACTCTTCAATACTTTACCCAGATCCTGGCATTTACTGAGAAGCACATCCCAAGGGTTCAATTTTCTGTCCTTTCTTATTCCACCTACTTTTAAATGTTTTAACATTTATGTTTTTCTACCAGGATCACACCTACAAATTATGACCTTTTCTTTTATGTTCCACTTTTCCAATTGTTGTAAGCTTTAGTTTGAAAATCACATTTTCTACCCATTTTCTCTTAACTTAATTTTAGTATCTGAGAATTAGAAAATAAGATGTCAAAGGAAATGTGCAGGAAACTGGAATTATTTAGCCTAGGGAGGAGATGGCTGATTGATTAAACATCTTCCATTTTATAAAAGTAGTAAGTATAAGGTTTAACCTGCCTTTTTACAAAAGGACAGAGAATTTAAGCAGTCACCACCACCACCACCACCTATCTTTGGAGTTACTGTTATATGCTAAGTCTCTTGGATACGAGGTGCTTTATCAATCCGCCAACAACATCAAGGGGGTACAGCCTAGTTAAAGAAAAAGGATAGATGTTTTAAAATGCAGCAACAATGTAAGCTATCTATGAAGGAAGTGCCACATGCAAGTTACAGTAAATCAGCAGGCAAAAGAGATCACTAGAGTGTCACAAAAGGCTTCACAGAAAAGGTACTACTTCCTTCATCTCAAAGGAAAGTAAATCATAATTAAATACAAGTCGGGGAGGACATTATTGGCAAATGAACAGAGCCATAAATAGACCTGGACATCAGTTTGCTTGCTCCAGGTATTATCATCTAAGGGGGCGGAAGAGGAGTGCTGCTTTCACACTGTTGTAATTGCTTTCCCTGTGCTTCTAATTGCCCCCTTTCCCTTATGATTCCTAATTCTGTGCAAGCCTATACTCTTTAAAGTGTGAAAGGGGAATGCAGAAGGTGAGGCTGCTGGGCAGGTAAGGGTGGAAATTGGGAAAAAGTGGTGAAAGGACTGCACAAAGAGAAAGGATTGTACTACCTTCACTCCCAAGAATACTTTACTGACTTATCTCCCACAATGGTTGGGGGCAAAGAATTTCAGCCTTGAATGGGTCAAGGGAGCAAGGTCTATTAGTGGAAGTTGAAAGAGAGAAGAGGTTCATGAAAGGGAAAAGTCAAGAATAACTGTGGTTGTGAACCTGGTGACTGGAATAATGATAATGCCCTTGATAGAAGAAAAAAAATAGAAAAAGTTGTAGGTTTCAGGGGAAATATAATAATTTGACATGCTTAAAGAGAGGTCTTGAGAATGCAGCAAGAACAAAGAACAGAGCTGAAGGGTATTGAGATGGGTGTTCAGCACAAGGTAATATTAGCAGCTGCCTAGCTGCAAAGCACATGGGAACCACATACTCTTAACCCCATAATAGAAATGGAGATGTGAAACACATGTCCAAGTGGTCCAGATTTGGTAGCTTCTCCTTCCAAAATATGGAAGCAGATAGCATAATAGTATAGTATAAAGAGTTGTTGGAATGACGCTTCTTGGGCTCAACCTAATAGAGGAAGTGATATAACCAAAGGATGGCAGCTGTATAGAGGAAACCATGTAGTCTAAGAGCAGAATTCTGAAACTTATTGTAAATGTGACCTTTGAAGTTGAAAGATAGATAAGACGCTAAAGCCATGATATGGAAAGTTGAGGGTTCTAGATTTTGTACTTTTTTGCTATGAATTACTCTGTTGGCATGGTTAGATGGGAAGCACCTTCAAAGCATGTTCTTAAAAATGCTTGGGAAGCCAAGCCATGACATGGCATTTGGAGAACTTTAAGGTCTTATGGAAAATTGACTAACTTGGGAAGAACTGTGTTGATTGTTTATTTACTGTTCTTAGTGTGTGTGTGTATGTGTGTGTATGTGTGTGTATGTGTGGTTTTCTGCATGGTGAAATATAGGCTGCCCCCCATTATGATATGCACATTGTTACCTTGAATGCTTGTATGGGATTTGAATACTACTTTACCCACATCTGTAGAGACTTAGACATGATCTCTATTCTGAGGCTTTTTAAAGTAAGCTTTAGGTGGAAATGATTTTTGGGGGTAGCCCCTAAGACTAGACATAGTTTGTGTAAGTTCAGAGTTTAGGGCAGTATGCCATGGGGCATACTTAGCTGTGCACATATTATAGGTCGGTGGTGTCCAACTCCCATAGAAATGGGGCCACTCAATCTGCAGAGAGCATAGTGACTTAGAAAAATTCACATTATCATTATCTATATTCTATTGTGTTTTATTTATTTTGTTAAATATTACCCAATTACATTTTAAATTGGTTGAGCAGTATTTGGGAGTTTTGGGAAGTAATGCAGCCACTGAATGATTGATAGACCACAGTAGAACACAAGCTCCTTGTTTCATGAATTGTTTCATTTTTACATTTGTATCCTCAACTCCTAGCATAGTGCTTTTCATAGTAAAAAAAAAAAAGTTTTTGCTATAGACCTGTGATTTCACTGGCATCAGGAGTTCTTGGTGAGGAAACTCCTTTTAGTATAGTAGATCATTATCTGGGATGCAATTTATTGGTCTTAGAGTTTTGCCTGGGGGAATGCTAAGAAGCTGAGGAATTCGCCTATGGTCATGCAGCCAGTATGTATCAAAGACTGGTTTTCCTTCTTCTGGATTTGGGGTCTGGCTTTCTATTCACCAAGCTTCCTCTCACCTTGCACTTATCAAACTTTTTAATTTTTTGAGACTGGGTCTCTCTGTCTCATTCAGGCTAGAAGTTTTATAGCCACTCACAGGGCTATCCTAACTACTAAGCCTCCAGGGAACTTTGATCTACTTTTTTTCAGTCCTAGGTGGACTGTGTCCTCTTTAGGGATACAGATGGGTACAATGAGGATCAGGAGGAAACACCAGAGAAATAATTTTGAACTGAATTGAATTATATCATATGTGTAAAGTTCTGATACTCCCTACCCGGAAAACTCCATTATTATTCTAAAAGAGTTTCAATACTTACAATTGAAACAAAAATATTTTTTGTGAGTGTGGTGATTGTTTACACTGAGCAATAAGTGGGTATAAACTGAAGTGCAGCAAAGATTTTAGATTGGAAGAGATGAAATCGCTTCCTAATAATGAGAATTGTTTGTTGTTGTTTGTTGTCATTAGTCTTTTGGCTTCAAAGCAGACCAGTGATATCGACAGGGTGATGTCTTGACTTGCAAGCGAACTGTATTTAAGTGAGGCTGGACTATGCAAAGTCATCAGCCTCACTTTCTCCTCCAGAGTCATGGGGTAGCAGGATGCAATGGGGACTTTGATCTTTTTAAGCTACGGTCTTTCCCAGGTCTCAGTTTGTCTGAGGCAATGCCCATTCAGTAAGTAAAGGCAAGGTAAGAACTGGGGCAAAAGATGGCCTCATTTGCCTTCATAAAAGATTCAGTCTGGCTGGGAAAGACCCTCAGAGTTTCTGGCCAGAACAGAAAGAGTTCTAATAAGAACTAAACATTTCTAATGAGAATTAAATTCATTTAATGTTTAATGAATTACCCAAATTCCCTCCAACCAGAGTTTTAACACATAAGATAGATTCTTATTTGTCTGGGTGTTTTTAGCTATGTCCTAAAGCATGGGAACAGGGAGTATGAAGGAGGAGGAGGCTGACTCTCACACCTTTTAAGACATTTTAGCCCTGTGATTCCTCAATATTCCCCATCACATCAGGAGGGAAGACGTTCACCTGAATCCCTCTCCACTAAATCAAGCTTCTGACAACATGAGACCAGTTTCCTTCATCTGCTTTTCTAGGTCTGTCTTCCTTCTCTCTCCCTCCCTCCGACCATGGATATGTTTAATTTATACAATGTGAATTTAGTTATTATAAACCAAACCAACATTAGCTTTTCACTTTATGACTCATAAATAATAAAATATATCATGAGAATGTTCATTTTCAGGTCCCAACCAAGTAGCATGAAGAAAGGCTGCCAGGGTTGCTGTCCACAGACCACTGCTGATAATTATTTTTGGACTACTATGCTTTATTTCCAACTAATTTTTGACTAAAGCAAATTGTTCAAATTAGTTTGGCTGGTATACAAAGACGTTTTAAATTGTATCAGTCTATGGAGATCCATAACTAGCAATTTTTGTAAGTGGAACAAGTTGACTAAAATGGCTCCTTCGATTCCTTCGGAGAGTTTTCAGGGCAAGGGGTAGGCAGGATATAAAGAAAAGCATAGAAAGTGGAAAATGTGGAAGGGCAAAGAAGAAGGACAACAGCAGAGACATTAACCCTACTAAGGATCCCTAAAAGGTGTGTGAGCAGCTTTGGAGTTCATTGTCAGAATGGTTACTGGGTAGAGAACATAGTTGTCTGCATATCTTCTATTTAAAATGAATTTTCTGAGTAACGAGGTCAATAATTGTACATCTCTTTTATTTATTTGGGGTATATTTTTTCTTTGTTTTAAACTTTAAAAAATGAAAGACCATATCAACATAAATGGTGGGACAGAAAAAGATTGTACATGAAGCTGTGACTATTATAATAGCTTGGTTTTCTTTAAAGTATATAATAAATTCAATGTGTAATTTTCAAAGCTGTCTCAACTGTGATTCTTTGTGGCTTCCCTTCTATTCTATTCTGTGAAACACACACACACACACGAATTCCTTTTTATAGCAACCACAAGATTAGAACCATATCTAGGCTGGTAAAACCAAGACTTTCCCCAGAATGCCAAATTTAAGGGTGTAATAAGAGTGTTTGTAATCCTTCAGCAACATGGGAACAGAATATTTATATCTATATTTATATAGACA
>CM053588.1:204276851-204292541 GCA_028646515.1 Pseudochirops corinnae | reverse complement strand
CAATGAACAGCAGAGCCTTAATTCAAACCTGATGGGATCACTCTGTGACAGTGTATATAGAGAAAAGAGAAGAGGATCCAGATTGGATAAATGGGGTCCATTGAAAGCTAGGGAGTGTGATACAAATGATGGGCCGTCAAGGGAGACTAGGCAAGAAGGAGGAGGAGAATCAAGAAAGATCAGAAGACCTAGAAATAGAGAGAGTGTCTAGCATAAGATGGGAGTCAGAAATCCAGACTTGAACAGAGATCATGAAAAAGATGAATGTTGATAGAAGGCCATCAAAGATGGAAATTAACTTTGGAGAGAGGAGTTTCAGTTCAGTGATTAGGTCAGAAGCCAGAGAGTAAAAATACTGAGAATTAAGTGAGAGGAGAGGAAGAAAATGTGATCATTTTTTCCCCTAGGATTTTGTTTGGCTTAGGGAGAAAAGAAATAGAATGATAATTAGGGCAGTGAGTGCTTTTTGAGGATGAGGGAGATTGGGGATTATTGTAAAGAGAAGGAATTTGCAAATGGAGAGATTTTGAAGATGTGTCCTTGAGTGGAGCATAGATTATTAAAGGGCAGAAATGTGAGGAGACTACAATGGACTGGAAGCAGAGTATGGAGAGCCTTTAATGTCTGTTTAAAGAGTCTAGATTTTTCTTTCAGTAGACAATATGGAGCCACTGAAGGCTACTGGGAAGCAGAGAAAGAAAACAGAACTATGCATTAGGGAAATTACTCTGGAATAGCATGGATGGAAGCCAAGAGAGACTCGAGTCAGAGAGATTAGCTGTCAGTCATTACAAGTAGTTCACAGAAGAAGTAATATAGACTTTAACTAGGAAAATGTCATTGGAAATGGAAATGAAGGAATTGGTCCCAGAGACACTGAGGAAAAATCAGCAGTGTGTGCTTATAATTGCCTGAATGCAGTAAGGAGAGGAAGAAATACCACACAATTTATATATCAGACCTTGATTTGGGAAATATGTGGTACCATTTCCAAAAAGCATTATGAAGAATTGTAAGTTGGGGGGCAAAGATGAGTTTGTTTGGGGATGTGGTTATTCTGAGGTGCCTTTGTAATATCCAGGTGATGTTACATCCAATAGGCAGTTGGAAATGCATAAGGAAGGAAGAAGGAACTAAGTGGTTCAGTGGATAATGTGTTGGAAGAGTTGAATTAGAAACCTGCTTCAAATATTTTTTAGCTTCATTGCTCTAGCCAAGTAAATATTCCAGCTTCAGTTGCCTCTTCTGTAAAATGAAGAAAATAATACATTTATTTTTAAAGGTTGTTTTGAGAACCAAATGGAATAGTATATGTAAAGTGATTTACAAACTGAAAATGCAGGAGGGATGCTCAGAGAAGAGAAGAGGGCTCAAGATAAACATTGGTTAGAAAGTCATAGAAAATTAAAGTTAAAACTGTACTATAGGGATGAGTAGGAATCATCAAGGTAGAAAACAGAGGAAATTAAGGACTGAAAATTGGGGGACATCTACACATGACAAATTTGAGAGAAAAGAGGATTCAGGAAAATATACAAAAAAGTAATTAAAGAGAAAGATGCAGAACAATCATAGTATGGTATTAGAAAATAATGGAAGAGAAGATATTGAAAAGGTTGGGATTGTCAACAGTGTCAACGTTAATGGATCCTAAAAAAAGGAAAAGAAAAGAAAAAAGGCTATAGTTGATTGCAGAAGCAATTGGTCACTTTAGAAAGAATAATTGTACTAGTGTAGTAAAGATAGAAGCCAGATTGCAAGAGCTATGGAAATAAGTGGGATGTTAGGAAGTTGAAGTGATGAGGATAGACTTCTTTTTCTCCAAGTTTGGCCATGGAGGGAAGGAAAAATACAGACAATAACTTGGGGCAGGAAATTTGAGGGTACAGAATCTGTCTCAAAAATACCAATGATGAAAGTAGCCAAGATAGTAGAGTAGCAATAAGAGTGAAATCCCATACCCCCAATTCTTCCAAACAGATAAAGAAAATGCACCAAACCAAATACTAATTAGAAAATCCAAAAAATAATTAACAGTGAAATATTATATTAGACCAGGTCAGCATGGAGAAATAGAGAAGTCTATAGAGAACAGAAGTGGGGTCTAGGCAGGAAACTCCACATAAGGCATTCTAGTGTAGGGAGAGGTGGTGTTTCAGGTCAAGAAGAGGTCTCAAATCAACCATAGAGGGGCCTAAATTGTATAGGGTCAAGGAATAATTAAAGCAAAAGTAAAAATACTGTGTTTGTCATTACAAAGCTCCATATCTTAAACCTTTGGTGGACTAAGAAAGGGCCCTGTGTACAGGAGTAGCATTCCAGGCTGAAGAGTGGCCATAGGCCCCGGTTGTGAACTGAGCAAGGAATATGTTCAGAAGGGAACAGTATTTGTGGGGTTTAGATCCCCAGTAGTTCCAAATTCCAACCCAGTCTGGAGCCTATAGAGAAATAAGGGCAATAAGCTTAGACTGAAAGGGAACGTACAATTTGTCACTCTGAACCAGCAGAGCTTTCCAGCTGGCTGGTAGTAACTGAATTTAGCATCAGTCTAATGAAACTTCAGACAGGGGAAATCACACAGCATTATTGTCCAGACTTCTCAAACAGTTAAGATACTTAAAGACCTCAGAGCATAAGAAAAACAATTATATTTTGCCCTGGATTATACCACTTTGAGAGAAGAAAAATTTGGAGCTCCACAACCTGTGACATCATTTAGTATCCCAAGAAATAAGATGCAAGACAAGCCCAGACATTCTTTTCTAAAGTGCATTGTAGCGCCAACCCAATTTTCACAGTGCCAACAGTGACTGTAAATCTGCCGGCATAGTTCTTAATCACAAAATTTAACAGACTCTCTATATGGGAGACAGAAGCAAAAAAATTTATTCAGACACCAGAAAACTGAATCCCCAAACCAGAAAGCCAAATCCATCATAGTAGCAAAGAAGTTAATACACCATAACACCACAGAGAACCACACCATCCTTTAGACTTTCCACAGACCAACACTCACAAGTCTAGCTGTCTGTTTTCCTGCCATCTCTCTCTCCCACCATCTAGCTGTTCCGACTCCCAGCTTCCTGTGGGCTCTGCTTCACCCTTCAGCAAACCCCTCCCACCAGAGGCTCCATGTGATTACATTCAGCCTATTAGGGGTCAGGGAAGATCTTCAAATCAAGGAAGGTCTTCAAATTCCCTTAGGCTTATTAATTAAATTACCATTACCATTACAAGCACACAGATTATATTTAACATAAGGTACAAATTTAGCAAGAAATCTGGAAGAATGATCAAACAAAAAATGATCCTCAAATAATAATGAAAACCAACAATAGCATTTCTTTCTTTCTTTCTTTCTTTCTTTCTTTCTTTGTTTCTTCCTTCCTTCCTTCCTTTCTTTCTTTCTTTCTTTCTTTCTTTCTTTCTTTCTTTCTTCCTTCTTTCCTCTCTTCCTTCCTTCTTTCCTTCCTTCCTTCCTTCCTTCCTTCCTTTCTTTCTTTCTTTCTTTCTTTTTTGGTGACAGAGAGGCTCAAGACACAAACCCACAGTAATGGAGGACAGAATTGGAAAGGAAATTAACAGTGTGGCATGAGAACTAAACTTTGCTCAAGCAACACACTATCTGGAAATGAGAATAGAACAAAAATAGACCAATGACTTCATGTAACAATAAGAAATTGTAAAATTAAATCAAAAGCCTTTGAAAGACAAAAGAACATATAAAGTATTTCATATGGAAAACAACTGACCTGGAAAACAGATAAAGGAAAAATAATTTAACAATAATTGAACTTACCTGAAAAACATGACCAAAAAAGATTCTAGACATCATATTTTAAGAAATCACAAAAGAAAACTGTCCACATATTTAAGAATCAGAAGAGAAAGTAAAAACACTACTAACCACCTCCTGAAAGAAACGCTGAAATGAAAACTAAAAGGAACATTATAGCCAAAATTTAGAGCTTCTAAGTCAAAGAAAAAATATAGCTGCATGCAAACAGAAAGAAAGAATTCAAGTACCAAGGAGCCTATCGTTCACACAATATTTAACAGTTGCCTTCATAAAAAAGTGAAAAATTTGCAATAAAATATTCCAGAAGGCAAAAGATATAAGGTTACAATTGAGAATAACCCAGCAAAGCTGAATAAAATTCTATAATGGAAAAAAAAAGGATCTTTAAGAGGCAGAAGACTTTCCATCATTCATGATGAAAAAATCAGAACTATGTAGAAACTTTGAATATCAAAAACAGTATTTTTACCTCATGCATAACTGGTTACAGAAATTCATCTTACTCAAGAGGCAAGTAGGAGGGAAAGAGGTTAAGAGAAGGGAGAGGCAGAGGAAAAACTAGACAGTTGTCAATAGAAAATGATTCTTGAAAAGAGGACAAGGTGATAGAAGAAGATACACTTTTAGCAGTTATACCTGTGGATATGAATGGGATGAACTTGCCCACAAAATTGAAGAAGTTAGTATAATGGATTAGATACCAGAATCCAACCATGTGTTGCTTCTAAGAAACACCCTTGAAATAGAAAGATACAGAGAAAGTTAAAATAAGAGGATGGAATAACAATATATTTTATTTCAGCTGAAGTAAAAAGGCGGGGGTCACAATCATGATTTCAGACAATGAAAAAGAAAAATTAGACTTAATTAAGTTAGACAAAGAGAAACTACATTTTGTTAAAAAGATACAGTAGTTAATGCATTAACTATGATAACTATCCACCAAATTACTTATCATTCAGATTATTAAATGTAAATTAGTTATAGGAGGAAATAGTTGGTAAAACCATAAGTTTAAGGGACCTCAATTTTCCCCTAGACAAATCTTACAAAAAAAAAAAAACAATAAAGTAGTTAAGGGAAGGAACAGAATTTAAGAAAAATTAGATTTGATGGACCATTGGAAAATATTGAAAGGGAAAATAAAGGTATAATTTCTAGTTGTGCATGGCACTCTTATACAAATTAACCATGTATTAGGGCATACACACCTCCTAAACAAATGTAGAAAGGCAGAAATAGTAAATTTATATTTTTCTGACCACAGTGCAATCAAATTGATTTAATAAAGGGCCTTTGAAACATAGGTTAAAATTAATTTGAAACTAAATTATCTAATCATAAAAAATGAATGGGTCAAAGAAAAAATTATAAAGATAATCAATTTAATAGAGATGACAATAATGAGAAATCATGCCAAAATGTGTGGGATTAAGTCAAAGCAGTATATCCCTTTGAAATTTTCTTTTTGTTTTCTTAGAAACATGATTTCAACTCATGTTTTTTTAAATTCACTTGATTGATTGTAAGTTTTGTTTTTTATTCCCTAAGGTTTGTTTCTGTATATGTCTTTTTTGAAAAATCAGTTTCTTGTAAGCAGTAGATTGTAGGGTGTTATTTTCTTACCTTACATATCTTTTTTAATTTTTTTGGAATTATTTATTCCATTCACATTTAAAGTTATGAGAGTTAGGTATGTATTTTTCTTTGTTTCTACTTTCCCCCCTTTTCTTCCTCCATAATGCTATGTTTCTTCAGTTATTTTAGCTTAATCATTTTTAAAGTAACCATGTTATCACTGTTTCTACTATCTTCCGCTATAGTTTTGTTTATTAGTTCATTTTTCTTTCCTTCTTTTATCTGATTATTTATTTCCTTCTTTTTTCTTCTCAATCAAGTAAGTTTCCCTTTCTCTCTTCTCTTTTAATTAGTCCTGTTCATTAGGATTTTTTTTTCCCCAGAGAACATTTCTCCCACTCATTCTCTTCATCATTCACCGCCTCTTTCTGTCTATTCTAAACCTTCATTTCTTGTTCATGGCCTCTATAATTATCTAGAATCTCTATTCTCTGCATTCCTAATGGATTCATGGAATCTGAGGTGTCAATTCTGGGCTCCTCCTCTAAGCAGTTTCTGCCACTGCCTTGTAAAGCTTACCCTATGGATTCCGTTTTTCCATTCTGATTTACTCCCCACAAAATGTTGATTCTTTCAAGTAACCAAGAACAGTGCATCATTTCAGGATCTTCCTCACCACCATGTATCTGATAATGCAATCTCTTATGAACCTATTCCTTCCTCCTGGACACCTTCCTCCACCATTTGCCTCAAAATCTCCTCTTTTAGTTTGTTGTACGACTCCCTCCCCACCAATCTCCAGTTGCACCCAGGAGTTCCAATTACCTCCCCTTCAGATGCAGGAAGATGGTCTTTCCAAGCACCAGATCCTCATAGACAAAGCCCAGCACAAGGTTCCCATCTCCTTTTATATACCATCTCTCTTTACCCATAGAAAGATTCTTTATTGAAACCACTCCCAATAAGGCATCCATCGTGCCCCACTTTTCAATCTTTCCCTTTTGTTCCTCATTCATTCCCCTGTGGGTTCTTTTTTGATGAGAGACAACAGGGATCACCTTCCCTTCATTGCTAGCTCTCTTTTTTGACCCAGGTACATTAGAAAGTCTCCTCTATCCTCCTCTTTCTCCCCTCCCCCCATTTTCCATGTAGCCTCCCCTTGTTGTAATGTAGTCCCGCCTTAAAAAATATTCACCTGTAGTTTGGGTGTTACAAGGTTCTATCCATAACGCTCCTAGGCCTGCCTCCCCACCATTATCTCTACTTGATTCCCTGTCTCCTTGTATACATTAACTTAAGAAAGAAGTGTTTTACTGATCTCTTTGCTGCCACTGTTGCTGTTGCTGTCCTTGGCTACTGCATGCATTCACCCCTCATACATTTTGCTTATCTGGGAAGACACAATGTGTACATGTGCATGTGTTTATATGCCACACAACACACACACACACGCACACACACACAGACACACACAAACACATGGGCAGGAAAGGACTTCTGCAGAAAATGCTTAAAAGCAGTCTTGAAGGAAACCAGGGAATCTAAGAGCTAGAAGTGAAGAAGAAAATCATTCCTCCGGGAATACTTTGGGAATAGGAGACAACCCATTGCAAAGGTATAGATTTTATTTAGGAACAGAAAATAGATCGGTCAGGAAGACCTGTGTTCAAATCTGGCCTCAGACAGTTTCTAGCTGTGTGACTCTGGGTTGTCTTAGTTTCCTCATCTGTAAAATGAGCTGGAGAAAGCAATGGCAAGCCACTCCAGTGTCTTTTCCAAGAAAACCCCAAATGAGCACATGAAGAGTCATATGTGACTGAAATGACTGAACAAGAAGAAGTATGGCAGTTTGGGTTGAATTGTAGTGTATGTAGAGGTGAATAATATGTAAGAAGACAAGAAAGATAAAACGGGTCAAGGTTTTAAGGGGCTTTAAATGACAAACACAGGCATACAGGGAATAAGGAGCAACAGAAATTTATTAGGTAGGGGAGTGCGGAGTCAAATTTGTATACTAGTAAACTACAACAACTAGCTCTTATCAGCTCAGATAAGCTGATTGTTAAATTTTTCAGTGTGAGCATTATCAGAAATCAGCAAATGCAACAAATCAGGACTAGATTTATCATTTTGCTGATTATCTAGACTTAAGAAAGGGTTGGAGAAAGTGTTAATCATGAAGATTAAGCTTAAAAGTGTGACAGGTACATGGAGGGGAGGGAGCGTGAGAGAGCCAGATGTTAAATGCTTACCAATACACTACTGGATATGCATATTAAGAAAGTCTTTCTGACAGATGTGTCAGTGATGGATTGAAATAGGGAGGGATGAGAGATGAAATGAGAGACAGAGAGGTATTTATAGTCCAGGACAATAATCAAATGGAAGAGGTAATGAAGGTCAGAATTAAGGTGGTGCCTGCATAAGCCTAAAAGAGATGTTATAGCAAAGAAACCGTAATATATAGAGATTTCTTAGATGGCCATTCAAAGTAATTGTGATGAAGGTCTCCCTGTAACCCATTTCTTACTTCTAAGGGCAATTTGGGGCTATGGCAGGATGTGTTGTCTGTAGCACATTTTTCATCTGAATCAAAATAAGTCAAAAATGACCTTTGACAAAAATAGTTAAAGATTCTATTGATCTTTTAAGTAAAAGAAAGGCTTATTTCTTTAATTATTGCTTGCTCAGCTACCTCAGTAAATGGCTTTTGTGGACATTGCTGTGACTTATGAAGGCAGTTTGAAAGCTGAGGGACTTGTAGGGGCCTGCACTCAGTTTATTGACAGAATTTTATTCTGTGGATCAGAGATTATTGTTTAACCACCTTGACGGTCCTATGGTACTTTCCAGATTCCTAGGAGCCCTTTATTTCTATCCCTTATTTCTCTCGCTACATCCATCATGTATGCTTTTGTTTCAGTCTAAACACTTCTATAGTTTGATCTCATGCCCATGCTCTTTAGGAGACACATATTACCCTGGGCTAGAAATGGTTCCTCTTTTTAAAAGAGTGTCCTTATTATTTAAGGATCCCATACTAACACATACTTCTAATCTCTGCACTTCACCATTGCCATAATGCTTATTTGTTCTAAGAACCAGCTTAGAGCAGCCGTCATAATGGCTCTTTTAGTACTACTGAAGAAAAGGCACTAAACTTACTCAGATTCTTCATATTGTATACATATATTCATTTCGTTTCTTGGTGGTAGAAAAAAAAAGTCTTCTAACTTATTTAGCTATAGGAATCCTGGAAATTTTTTATAATTATTTTTCAATATCCTTCCAAGGAGTCCTGTAACCTTTCTTTTCCTATCCTATCCCTTCCCTTCCCTTCCTTTCCCAATTTATTTCAGACATTATTTTCATGAAATGGTCCATTCCAAACCCCTGCAGGGTTTGTGGTATACCTGTTTGGCAGGTAAGCATAAGTTTCTTGTGGATTTTTTTTTCTTAGGGTTTGTCTTTGCTCCAAATATGCACACATTTAGATGGTTCAACAAATTTGGTCCTCTCCCTTCTTCCCACTTCCCTGTTTTACCTTTCATTTGTTTCCTTTTTAGCTCTCCTTCCTTCCCTTATACATTTCTTTTCTCCTAGTACTTTCCCAAAAGAGTATCATCTTTGTTATTTAAGCACTGTTTGATTACAGAGCAGGACATTTTTTTTTTTGGAGGGGGGAAGGCAAGGCATTGGGGTTAAATGACTTGTCCAAGGTCACATAACTAGTAAGTGTCAAATATCTGAGATCAAATTTGAACTCAGGTCCTCCTGACTCCAGGGTCAGTGCCCTATTCATTGCACCACCTACCTGCCCCATGGAACTTTTTTAAAGAGAGTACTAAATGTGCCATTGGTGATTTGTAGAATCCTAGAATAGAAATATTTTGAGAGAGTGGGATACAAATGAAACTTTTCAAACTAAACCATGTAATACTTGCTCAAATACCACTAACAATTATATTCTATACCTCTTTCAGGAACCAAGTCATATGTTGAATGCTATTCATCTACTATTAGAGTTTTACCTTATAAGGTGCTTGTAATTTTGACATAAGGAACTGCTAAATAGGGAAACTCACTTTCAATGATGCTCAGCATGTTCTATGAAAGTGACAGTTTGAGGTAGTTGTCTGGGCATTATGTGTCAGTCTGGACGTGAACCTCCCTGTTATTAGCACTAAGCCATTCTGTTTCCATTTAAACCAACTTCCTCATGTTTAACCCCCACTGAAGAAAGAGAACACAAATTGTTAGTTCCATGACAATTTTCTACGCATGTCATAGGGAGTCATAGGCTTACATGTGGATGCTGTCCAAAGGAATATAAATTTTGATTGCATATACTTCAAAAAGTATCTTGAGGCTTGGGGACTAGATTTTTTTTCTTCCTGATTTATTTATTATATCACCATTATTTTTTTTGAAATGGGATGATTAACTCTTTTGTCTCCTGTAGTTCTCATTTGTGATTTCTTGAAAGAGAGCTCTAGAAAACCAGGCTTTAACCAAGCCCATTGGGATTCAAATGGAGCTACTTGACTATGCATTTAAACCCAAATCACCCTGGCTCTCACTTATTAGTGAATAATAATAGGCCCCAGCCTGACTTGCTCATCCTTTTGGTTTTGATGCTTCAAATAAGTGTAAATGACAATTGTTTTGGTTCTAGCCAGAAAGTCTGAGGGTCTTCCCCTCCCTGATTCTTTTGTGAAGGCAAAAAGGGCCATCTTTTACCTCAATTCTTACCTAGTCTTTAACTCCTGAATGGATGTTGCCTCACACAAATAGAGACCTGGGAAAGACCCTAGCTTAAGGCCAAGGTTGAGCCATCGCTAATCATCCTGACCTACATCTTGCTGCTGGACTCAGATGACTCAGGAGGAGAGAGTGAGGCTGATGACTTTGAACAGCCCTGTCTCACTTAAATCCAATTCACTTGCCAATCAAGACATCATTCTTTTGATATCGTTGGCGCTCTTCTAGAATGAAGGCAGAACGATAACAATAATACATATGTAAAGTTATCAAGCCTTTAGAGGACCTTTTTTTTTCAGAATGTTTTATCCTTTCCTCACAGTTCTTTTGTCAAACCTTCCTTACTGTGGCTATTCTTCCCTAACTCTTTGATTGTTACTGAGACACTAGTCTTGTCTCTCCTTTTAGCCCCCATTCCCTTCCTTAGAAAGAAGAACAGTAGTGAGAGAATGAGAGAAAAGTAGTGTTCCACACTCATATCTGATGCAATCTGCTTTTATTTATTTATTTATTGCAATCTGCTTTTATACCACTATCCCTCTCTTTCCCTGACAATCCAGGTTCTTATATGTTATTTCTCTCCTTTTATATTTTCTGTCATGCTCTACCCTCTGAAGATGGAGACTGTTTTTTTATTATTAATTCCTTACTGAGTTTATCCTCCTTTTTTAATCCCTCTCTCCCTGTCCCTACCTATTTCTAGTGGAATTTAATATATTTCTACACCAAACTCTCTGTGTATGTGTATTTAACCCTCCTTTGGTTCAGATGAAAGTGATATTCATGTGTTGCTCTCTCACATTTTCTTTAATATCTACGTAGTCTTTATCTCTCACATGTAGGTCATATGACATAAGCTCTACTTTCCCCCCTAAAATTTCTTTATGCTATCCCTTTTAAAATTCATTTCCTTTTTTTCATCAAAATTTCATTTTATCAAAATATAATAAAATTGCTCCCAGAATATACTGTCTTATTAACTACCTCTAATACTCTTGATGATATTAGAGTTGAGAGAATTCTTGTTGCTTCTATCCCTATTGGAACACAAAAATGTCATCCTCATGTAGTCCTGGTTCCTGAAATGCATTTATTTTTCTATGTTTCTCTTGATACCAATGTTTGAAATTCAAATTATCTACTCATTTCTGATGTCTTCATCAAGAACACTTGCCTTTTTTTTTTAATACTATAAGATCATGTTTAGCTTTACAAGAAAGTTTAATCTTGATTGTAATTCTTTCTCTTGATTTCTAGAATATTGGATTTCAAATTTCCCTCTAATTTAGTGTTAGTGCATGGGTTTTGTATTCCTTGGTCTTGAATTCTTCCTGGTTACTTGCAGTACTTTTTGACTTGGAAGCTGTGGATGTTGGCTATGACATGCCTAAGAGTTTTCATTTTGGGATTTCTTTCAGAAGCGACCAATGAATTCTATTTTCACTTTGCCATTTACTTATAATAGATCTGAGAAATTTTCTTTCATGATTTCTTGAAAGATACTATCTGAGCTTTTCATGGCTGAGATTTTCAAAGATTTCAAAAACTGCTCTATGATTTCTTCTTAATGTCCTACCCTTCTCAGCCTGCTCCTGATATTTAGGAACACCTTCTTCTTATACCTCTTTGACACCCTACAAACATACACATCTCCTATTCTGATACTGTTCCCAGAGGAAGAGTCAGTTCTCTAATATGGTACTTAATTTGATCTATTTTTATGTGAATGTAGCCTGAAGTCGCTAAGATCCAGGATCAAAGAGACTTTTGAGCATAATTCCAGGGTTGCAGATCTTAGGAGATGTTCCCCAGATGATAGAGAATTTTAGTGATGGACTTTTTCAGGAACTCAAGAGAATTCAATTTGTTCTGTTGACTTTATTTTTTTTTTTTAATTTGTTGACTTGATTTGACTTGATCTTTGGTCTTATATACATTGTTTGAGTGTTTACTTGCATTTTTATGTTTCTTGACATTGCCAATAAATTCCATGACTACTAACTATTATTGTTGGATATAAGTTTTTAGGTGTAAATTGAGAGAGGGGAAGTCAATTCATGGAGGAAGACATTTCTTCAATGTTTTTCTGGAGTGAAGGCTAAGCTTTAAAGTGACTTTGAAGTTTTAAATACCATAGATTAGCATTAAAGATGATCCATGGTCTATCCCTAACCTACCTTTTTAGATTTATCACATTGACTAGAAGAAAACAGAAAATCTTTGGACATATACCTTGGCAGGTATGGGTAAGGAAAAAAAGAGAAGCTTCCTGATTTTGAGTTTGCTTCAGACATTAGATAGTAAGGATATCAAATTTCCTATAAAATTGGTTTCCTTTAAAAATTTACTCCTTGGGGAAATTCTATTTAAAATTCTTGAGTGACCTTCTGGTATTTAAAAACAAAAATTCCTGAGTTTATGTGGCATAATTACAAGTCCATCCACTATTTGAGTTTCAGTCTATGGTCTATACATTAGGCTATTTCAATGTGCTTTATTCTATCTTATTTAAAGATGTTTACAGTAAACACATGATATGGTTAAGGCAGAGGATATTAATCCCATCTTATAGATGAGGCAAATGAGGGACTGACAGGTTATGACTTTTCTAAGGCCTTAAAGTTATTTAGTAGAATAACTGGGACAGGAATCTAGTTCTTATAATTCCTAGCCCAACATATCGCTCTTCCTTCTTGATGAATACACAGAAGATTGTGTGATTAGAGATACTGGATGAGCTTTATTAAAATATGCTACTTCCAAAAGGGTTGAAGAGAATTTTAAAAATAATTTATGTAGAAGTTATAGGATATGCATAACTTCAGCTGTGAGAATGGTATGACATTATTTGAGAACAGAAAGGCTTTTATTTTTCATCTGTTATTGGTTTAAATCATTGTGGTAAGGACTTGATATCTGTCTTCACTGAATATCAGATAGGAATGGAAAGGAAGACTGAATAGAAAATTTTTTCATCCAATCATATATCAATGACTTGACAGAATAATAACTTATTCCTGATTTCAGACAATTACTTGCCAACAATGGGGAAGCCTATCTTTTCACAAAGAGCTTTCACCTATGCTGATGCCTGAAAGGCAGAAAGAATAATAGGGCTGTATCTATTTGCTTAGAAGACATACTACTTACTAGATGTTAAATACAAAGCTCTAATGTGAGGTTGCAAAATATACCATTCCTGCCTTCTGTATCTAAGCATGTTGCATACTGAACTGATGGAATCAGGCCTATAGTAAAATATTTATAACAACATAAGACAATGATATGTCATTCAGCATGATATCCTTTCCCTTCCTATAGGGCTTTAAGGTTAGAAAAATACTATCTTTATGACAGCCCTGTGAGGGAAGTAGTGGGAGTTTTGCTCTCATTTCATAGAATCAGAGGCTCAGAAAGGTGGTATTGACTTGCCGATAGTCAAACTAGGAAATTGAGTGGTGTCTTAGGAAGGAAGGAGGAGTGCATTCATGTGGTTGCAACACATATAGTGTGCCATGAGATTCAAACCCAGGTGTCCTGAGTCTAATTCCACGACTCTTTAAATTACATTATATAGGCGATGATGCAATTGGTTGGGGAACCTATCTTTCTGAAAAAAGAGTAGACTCAAAGCCATTGAATGGAGGGACTTGGATAAAAACCAGAGTAGTCCCAGAACTGAAGGTCAGGAAGCACGTTATACATGACTAAAGGAGCTGAGTTGCTGTTGTTAAAGAAATGTTTTTTTTAGAGAACAGGAAGAATTTAGTGATTGTACTCTACATCTATGTTTTAAAATTAAGTCAGTTCAACCTACCTTTCCCAGAGTGATTATATTGTTACCTTAAAAGTCTAGCATAGGGGCAGAGTCAAGATGGTGACATAGAAGCAAGAAAACTCCATGAGCTCCCTCCATAACCACCTCAAATACCTATAAAATATAACTCTAAACAAATTTTAGAGCCCCAGAACCCACAAAGTGACAGAGAAACAAATCTCCCACTGAAGGCAGCCTGGCAGGCAGATAGGAAAGGTTCATCACAGCGTGCTGGGAACCAAGCACAGCATGCTGGGAGCCGAGCCCAGCCCCACATGAACCCGTGGTTTTAGCCCAAGGGCTGCCTGACCAGCCCCACTAGAGCATTTGGGAGAATAGGTCACCAGCAGCTGTGGCGGTTTCCAGACTTATCAACACATAAATGCCAAAGACAAAGTGAAAGGTCAATGGAATTCAGCTAAATTTGGGGGGGGGGGGTTGGAGGAGCAGGTCTGGTCCTTTGCTCCCAGAGCCAGAAGCAGCAGAAGTGTTGGCCCTGAAGCTGCCAACATGTGGCTGTTTCAGAGCTCCTGGCCTGCAGGTTGCAAGGGGGCCAAATGACCATTCAGAGGCTAAGTGTTCTTACCTTAACCTGCCTGGATCAGGATTGTGGTCTTGGGTGGTGGTCCTGAGATGTGTGACCAGTGAGCCAAAGCTGGTGGGGGCTGTAGAGACAGCAGCCTCCTAATAACTCTGGTACCTGTGAAAACCCCAGCAATTTGGGACAAAGCTCTCCCATCTGGAAGTAGAGCTCTATGTGGCAAAGAGCTCCAAAGTCAAGTAAATTGATTGGCAACATGAGCAGGCAAAGGAAGCAAAGCAAGCACAGCCATCCAACTTTCGATTCCTTTTTTGGGGCACAAAAAGGAACAAAGCATGGAACAGGAGAAAGGCAACACATTCAGCACTCCTACACCAAAAGCTTCCAAGAAAAATATGAATTAGTTACAGGCCATAGAGGAGTTTAAGAAGGATTTTGAAAACCAAGTAAGAGAAGTGGAAGAAAAATTGCGAAGAGAAATGAGAATGATTCAAGAAAATCATGAAAAGAGAGTCAACAACCTGACTGAAGAAAACAACACCTTAAAAAATAGACTAATTCAAATGGCAAAAGAAGCCCAGAAAGCCAACGAGGAGAAGAATGCCTTAAAAAGCCAAGTTTGCCAGATGGAAAAAGAATCTCAAAAGCTCACTGAAGAGAATAATTCCTTCAGAATAAGAGTGGAGCAAATGGAAGCTAATGACTTTATGAGAAATCAAGATACTATTAAACAGATCCAAACAAATGAAAAAAAAATAGAAGGCAATGTGAAATATCTCCTTGAAAAAACCACTGACCTAGAAAATAGATCCAGGAGAGATAATTTAAAAATTATTGGACTACCTGAAAGCCATGATCGAAAAAAGAACCTAGAAATCATCCTTCAAGAAATTCTCAGGAAAATTGCCCTGATATTTTAGAAATGGAGGGCAAAGTAGAAATTGAAAGAATTCACTCATCACCTCCTGAAAAAGATCCCCAAAAGAAAATTCCTAGGAATGTTATAGCTAGGTTCTGGAGTTCCCAGATTAAGAAGAAAATATCGTAAGCTGCCAAGAAGAAACAATTTGAATACAATGGCAACGCACTCAGGATAACTCAGGATCTAGCAGCTTCTACATTAAGGGATCAAAGGGCCTGGAATATGATATTCTGGAGATCAAAGGAGCTAGGATTAAAACCAAGAATCACCTA
>CM053588.1:204249272-204271006 GCA_028646515.1 Pseudochirops corinnae | reverse complement strand
CTAGTATCAAAAATAAAAGGGGTGAATTCACTACCTCTAAAAAGGAAATTAAAGTAGGAATCAGGAGCTATTTTGCTTAATTATATGCCCATAAGTCTTATCATCTAAATGAAATGGATAAATATTTACAAAAATATAAATTGCCCAGATTAACAGAAGAAGAAATAGGATATTTAGATAATCTCATTTTAGAAAACATAAGTTGAACAAGTCATCAATGAGATCCTGAAGTAAAAAATCCTTAGGGCCAGATAGATTCATAAGCAAATTCTAACAAACATTTAAAGAAAAATTAATTTCAATAATAGATAAGCTATTTGGAAAAATAGGGAAAAAAAAAAAAAGATTCTTACCCAAAATCCTACCAACACCAAATATGGTGTTGTTACCTAAAACAGGCAAAGCAAAAACAGAGAAAGAAAGCTATAGACCAATATACCTAATGAATATTGATGCAAAAATTTCAAATAAAATACTAACAAGGAGATTTCAGCAACATATCATAAAGATCATAAGCTATGACAAGGTGGAATTTTTAACAGGAATGCAGGGCTGCTTCAAAATCAGAAAAACTATGGGCATAATTAACTATATCAATAATGAAAGCAACAAAAATTATATGATTTTCTTAAGAGATGCAGAAAAAGCTTTACACAAAATCCAATACCAATTTTTATTAATGCTAGAAAGCATAATAATAAATGCAGCTTACCTTAAAATGATAACAGAACCTATCTAATACAATCAGCAAGCATTATCTGTAATGGTCAAGAAGCCTTTCCAATAAAAACAGTAGTGAAATAAGGATGCCCATTATCACCAGTATTATAAATATTGTAGTAAGAATGTTGGGTTGTTTTTTTTGGGGGGGGAGAGTAGGTAAAAGAAACTATTCTTTGTCCCATTCTTTACCTAGCCTTAATCACTGAATGGACATCGCCCCAGTAAAACTGAAACCTGGGAAAGACCTTATCGTAAAACAGCCAAGTTCTCCCACTGGATCTGGGGCCATCTCCAGTCATCCTGATTTATGTCTTGACACTGGGCCCAGATGGCACCAGAGAAAAAAATGAGGTTGGTGACTTTGTATAGCCCTCCCTGACTGAAATCTAATTCACTTGCAAGTTATGGTATCAACTTCCTGATACCATGATCCTCTATGAGTATGAAGGACAAACAACCACCACAACAGCAAGAAATGAAACTATCACTCTTTGCAGATGATATGATGGTATACTTAGAGAATCCTAGAGAATCAACTATAAATTTTAGCATAATTGAAGGATGTAAGATAAATCTATATAATCATCAGCTTTTCTATATATTACGAAAAAAGACCCAGCAGCAAGAGATAGAAAGAGAACTTCCATTGAAAATAATTGTGGAAAACATAAAATACTTGAGAGCCTAACTGCTAAAAACAAACACTGGAACTATATGAACACGATTAAAAAGCATTTTTCTCACAAGAAAGTCAGATCTAAACAATTGGACAAGTATCAATTGCTCACAGATAGGCCAAGTCAATATAATAAAATTGACAATTCTACCTAAATTTTGTGTTCCACATGAAAGCTATAGTCTGACCTCATAGCTTTCACCTGGTATAGAGATTGAGAAATTAACATCAATAATTTGTGTTGTTTTCACAGTGCAAACCAGAGAAATCATCTATATAGAAAGTCTGTGTACCATAAATATAAACTGCTTAGTAAGAATGACCACTGTTTTTTTTTTCCTTCCAAATGCTATGAATGTTTACTTATGGATCAGCACAGAATGAATACTTTTCCTTTGTTATTACTCTCTCATGCCACCTCTTTCCAATTGTTTATTTTTGTGATGATTCCTGTAATACTACATCTTGAGCACACTGATAATATACTACAACTTAGAGTTCTGATTCTTAGGAAGTGGATCAAACTTCAGAATTCCTTTAATGAGGACAGGACTTCAGAGTCCAATGTGAGAAAAATTCCCCCAAAATTTTGGGCATAGATATTTTATAATTCAATGAAGTTGCCCAGATATAGACATACCTGTACTTAAAAAAAAATTAATTATCCATTCCTAGTTCTTAACATTCACTTCCACAAATTTTAAATTTTCTCCCCCTTCCTGGCCACTCCCTCCCAAAGAGAGCCTTCAATCCTATATGCGATCCTATATCTACACACACATTCCTATTAAACACATTTTCATATTAGTCATGTTTCATAGAAGAATTATAACAAACGGAAAAAAACCATGAGAAAGGGAAAAAAAGCTCAACAAAATAAAACAAAACAAGAAAGAAAATAGTTTGCTTCGTTCTGTATTCCTACGCCCTAGTGCTTTCTCTGGATGTGACTGGCATTTTCCATCAAGAGTCCTTTGAAATTGTTTTAGGTCCTTGCATTGCTGAGAGGGGCCAAATCCATCAAAATCAGTCCTCAAATGCTATGGTTGTTACTGTGTATTACCTGCACTTCTGAAAGAGGTTTTGGCATACATAGCCTTGAAAGAAAATGTGAACTTCATCAGTAGAAATTATTTTTTTCAATCTTTAGTCCTCTAATCTCTGAATTGTTTTTGACAGTGACAAATTTGTAGCAGTCATTAGAAACTGATTTTATTTTATTTTTAAGTAGCATTCTCAATCTTATTCTAATTGCCAGAAGCTTACACTATTTGGTGAGGAATCAATAATAAACTCTTCAGCTGCCATTCCCTGAGAACTTCTTTCTTGCCTTCTGAAGATTAATTAGGATGTTTTGTAGCAATAATTTTTCAGTACTTGACTTTTGGTTTCTCTTTCAACTGAGACTTCTTTTGCACTTTAGTGTTGCTGATTCTGTTTCATTATGGGATTGAAAGTTTCTTGAAACACATGTCTTCCCACCCAAACAACCAGTGCAATATCTCTCAGAGTCATTGAAATATGTTCTTTAAGAGTTATAATTTTTGCACATTTCCTTGGAGCAATGTCCCTTCTTAAAAAACTCAGAATTTAAAAAACTAATCAAAGAAATCAATGAAAAGCATGTATGGCACAAAATTTTTCACTCAACTGAATAAGAATTGAGGGAGAACTAATTACAGCTGGGGAAATTAGCTCAATCTTGTTTCATCTGGTTAAGATCAGGTGTTCTGAGTCACCCTCATATCAGTAGAAGCACACATGCCTGACCATTGCTGTCACAAAAAGAAACCATGTAAAAATTACTGCTTGTCCCAAGTAATTTACATGCTAATGTATCAAGGAATCTTGACTGATTTTAACTTATTTTTGGAAAACACATTATAACTGAAGCTGTGGTCTGTGGTAGAAAATTCTCTGAGAAAATGTTTTTATTCTATTTAATTTTAATTAAGGATACCTTCCAGATGTGTCCAGATGATTTCCATAAATATTTACTAGGGATTACACATTATCTTCCCAGTAACCTATTTTTCCCCATTGCTTCAACGTCTTCTTTTTGAGATATATTAGAATTGTTTACTTTAGTACCTTAAAAAATTGTGTGATTTGCAATACAGATTTATTCTGTAAATACTTGGTCTCTTCTAACAACTTTTTCAGACTCTTAGGATAGAAATTCCTTGTGACTAGGGAATTATTTCATTGTTTGTTCTTGTTTCCTCAATGCTTAACACAGTATGTGACACATACTAAGTACTCAAAAAGATTCCATGCAGGCTTGATTAACTGTCACTTCAACATCCTCAGATAGCAGATTGGAAAGAGAGGGAGTAAAATACAAATATGGCTATTTCATTGTCACAGACTATGAGAATATGTTGCCATAAAAATTATGGCAAATTAATATTACTCATATTTGTTGTTTTGTCCTTAGAGTTCAGTACCTGACTCACAATTTTTTTTTCTCTCCAACTCCTGACCTCATACTGGGGGTCTTCAACGTATGTACAAAAGTATCTTAACTGCTCAGTTCTTCAGCTTACTCATTTTCCATGACCTACTCCTCCACCTTCCTCAGTCATTCCCAAAGGTGGTAATACCCATCATCTTTCCATCATCCACAAATGTACTACCACTATGTTCAAGAATTCTGAAATCCTCTTATTTGATCATAATCTATTGACTTTTCACTTCTTTCTGTCTTCCCTTACAAAACCTTATTCTTTTCCCAAACTGTGATATCCAATCCCTTGACCTCTTTTTTTTTTTTCATGCCATATCCCTTGCACAGGCTGTTCTTACCTCTTTCCATCATCTTGAACCCTTGGTGAATCAATATAAACTCTGCATTATTTTCCTTTCTAGGCTCTCATTATGTACAAGCTTTGCTCTAATATATTGTACTGGTAATGGAATTTGGAGATGCCTCTGTATTGGCTTGGTTTTGGGGTTGAGTGTTAAAACCCAGAGCTTGTGAATCCCACTTGTGGGATAGACTTGTTGACGTGAAGAGAGAGGGCTGAACTGGAAGGAGCTGTGAATTGGGAAAGAGGCCCAAGCCTAAAAAAGGCCAGAAGGACTTTGGGAGAGCAGCATCCAGTATCATGGAGCCTGAGTTGCTGAGAGACAGACTTTTGGGAGCCTGTTGGAATTGCCACCTGGAACTGCCACCCGGAATTGCCAAGAAATGAGGAGGCATGGCTGTAATGCTGGTATTTTGTCTGTCTGTTTTGATGTTGTTTTGCCAGATTCACCTGATGGTGAAGGACAGTGCTGCTGTTGTAGAGGTCCTGGAACCTGGCTGTTGGTTCAGAAGCCCTGAAGGAGGATTTTCTTGTAGTACCTGCACAGAAATCCTAGAAGAGGGCCTTGCCGATGTTTTCAGGGTTTCTGTTCTAAAGGCAGAGAGTGACTTGATGAGGACACTGGCAATGGCTTTGTTGAGCCTTGTCTCCCCAGGAACTGAGATTGCTGAGGGCTTGCATCTAGTGAAGATGAAAGAAAGCCCTTTCCTTGGATATTCAATGCTGAGCTTAACCTTGTAACTTAAGGGTAGATGGCCTTTTGTACTCTCCTGCCCCTTTTGAGATTCGGGGGTGCGAAGCCTTTGAGTGATTGACCAAATGAATGTACTTTGTTTATGGTTGGAGACTAATCTCCATTTGAGAAAAGACTTTTGACTGACTAAATGAAGGTACTGTCTAGGGGTGGAGTATTGCCTGGATTGAATTGAGAACTTGCTAAAGGAACAAGTTACACTGTATTTTGACTTTTTCTGTTCTGTGAATGTTTGCTGAATAAATGGGGTTTACTATGCTGGTAATCCGAACCTTGGAAGTTGCCTTTGCTTAGCATTACATATATGTGATACCAGATGAAAAGGAGAAAGTCATGCAACCATTCTAATTGGGTCCAGTATAAATTTATGTTACATGATCACTATTGGGCCCTCAACAGTGCTAGACAATTCTACCACACCTCTGTTATTGATTCATTATCCTACTCCACAGGGACTCTTCCCAAATTTTTTGTCTTTCCTCAAACTTTCCATGACTCCACTGCCCCTCTCCATTGAGAGGGCAACTCCATCCTCCCAAATCCTCAGGCTTGTAGATCCCTGGCCCATATCCAATCTATCGCAAAGGTTTATCAATTTTACTTTTACAACATCTCTCAAATGTACCCCCTTCTCTCCTCTGACAGTACCATCATTCTGGTGCAGGCTCTCATCAGCTTACATATGAACTATTATAATTATCTGCTATTGGATTTGTCTGCTTCAAAGCTCCCTACTCCAATTCATCCTTCAATCAGCCACTAAAGTGGTTTTACTAAAACACAGGTCTAATCATGTGACACCCTTTTGTGCTCTCTTCCCCCCCCCCCCCCACACTTAATAAACATCAGTGGCTTCTTATTACCTTCATGATCAAATACAAAATTCTTTGTTTGGCATTCAAAGCCCTTCATGACCTAACCTTCTTCTCCCTTTCTAATTTTCTAACATCTTGCTCCTGCCACATACTCTTTGATCCAGTGACACTGGCCTCCTGGATGTTCTAGGAATAAGATACTCCATCTCACTGCTCTGGTAATTTCTCTGGCAGTCTCCCAAGTCTGTAAGATTCTTTCTCTTCTATTCTACCTATTGGCCTCCCTGGATACCTTTAAATCCCAAATAAAATCCCATCTTTACAGGAAGGCATCCCTAACCCTTCTTTATTCCAGTGCCTTCCTCTGCTGATTATTTCCTATTTGTCTTGTATATCACTTGATATACATTCCAGAAACCAGAATGTAGATAATTAAAAAGAGAGTAAAAGGAAAGAAAGTGGAGGCATAAAATAAAATAAAAAAAAACATATATTTGTTTGAATGCCATCTCCCTCATTACATTGTGAACTCCATAAAATCAGAGCGTGATTGGTGAGTGTGTGTGTGCGCGTGCCTATTTTGCCTCTTATTGTAGCTTTAGCAATGTACCTGGTGTGTAGCAGGCATTTAATAAATGTTAATTGACTGATTGATTAACAAACTGTGAATTTTAATACTGAGACTCAGAAAGGTTAATTGATTTCATAATAACAACACACAAAGTACATATTGGAGGTTGAGTTATATTCAAACCCTTGAATATAATAATATTGAGTCAAAACTGGATTTACTTGAGGTGATGAGGTGATTTTAAAAATTGTTATCATTTTTCATTATTTTATCTCTTCCAAAATAAATATTTTTATTGAAGAATAATCTATTACAAAATGGATATTTATATTTATACAGTATTTCATGTTTTACAAAACACAAAAAAAACTCATTTGAGTCTAATTACAATTCTGTGAGGCAATTAAAGGAAATATTCCCATTTTACAGATGATAAAATGTATTCAGGAGGTCAAATAACTCTCTAATTGTTATGCAACTAATAATAATTATTAATATGATATTATTAGTTATAAATAGATTATATTACCAACTAATTATATTAATAATTAATTTTTACATATGATGTTATATAAATATGCATAGTACATAATACATATAATTGTTATATATTAATACAATTTAAATACATTATTGTTGATGTTCACTCACCACTGATGCTCTTCCAAATGTTATTTCCTCTCAAATATCCCATGGCTCCTTCCTCTTTCCCCTCTCTGTTGAGATTCTTGTCTCATATTTCACTGAATAAAAAGTGAGACTGATTTCCAAGAGCTCCCTTTTCTCACCTTCTTCTCATCTCATATCATCTAGATGCCTTTTGTCGCTCTCTTCTTCATCCCTATCTCTCATAAATAGGTGGTCCTTCTCCAATAGATTACCCTCCCACCATTCCTACCCTTTATTTATCTTCAATCTCTCTTTGACTACTACTCATTTTCCTACTATCTACAGAACTACCCATGTTTCATTCATCCTCATTTACTCAACTGTCTATCCACGTTAGCTATTATACCATATCTATTCTCCTGTCTTTGGATAAATTTCTAGAGAAAGGGACTTGCATTTTATGCCTCCACTTTCTTTCCTTTTACTCTCTTTTTAATTATCTACATTCTGGTTTCTGGAATTCACCTGTTCTCCTCAAAGTTACCACTAAAATGTCAAATCTAAAGGACTTTTTTCAATCTTCGGAAATTTTGAATTCTCTGATGCTCTTGATGCTGTTGATCGCCCTCTTCTCAACCTCCTTTCTTTCTAGGTTGCTGTGACACTGTTCAGTTCTGTTCTCTTCCTGCCTTTATGGAATCATCTTCTCAGTCTCCTTTGCTGGATCTTTCTCAAAGTCACATACATTAAGAATGAATGTCCCCCAGTGTTCTGTCTTTGACTCTCTTTTTTCTCTATCTTACTTCACTTGGTCATCTCATCAGCTCCCATGTATTCAGATATCATTTCTATGCTGATGATTTTTCAGATATCCTTATTATCTTTAAATTTCCTTTTACCTCTGGTCTCTCATGTCCAATTGCCTATTGGAAGTCTCAAATTGCATGTCCCATAGACATCTTAACCTCAACATCTTTTTACCCAAACCATCTTCCATCTAAATTCTAAACTTTCCTATTGATGTCAAAGACTCTACTATCCTCCCAGTCGCTCATACTTGTAAAGTAATTGTCATCTTCAACTCCTCACTCTCTTACTCCCCATATCAAATCTCTTACCAAGAACTACTGCTTTTACCTTTGTAACATCTCCCATAAATTCCACCTTCTTTTCTCTGACATTGCCACCAGTCTAGTGCAGGCTCTCATCACTTAATTCCTGAACTATTGCAATAGCTTTCAGGTTAGTCTCTCTTCCTCAAGTCTCTTCCTTCTCCAATCCATCCTCCACTTAGTCATCGAATTGATACGACTATGTCACTCCCTCCTATTAAAACAAACAAACAAATAAACAGACAAAAAACTCCAGTGGCTCCCTTTCACCTTAAGGATCACATACAAAATATTCTATCAAAATTCATACAAAATTATTTTTATTTCATACAACATATTCTTTACAACTGGATTCCCTTCTATCTTTCTGTTCTTATATCTTTTCCCATACCTCCCTTTACCACATAATTTATGATCTAGGAAAATTGTCCTCATAGTAACATTTCATCTCCAAACTCCAGGCATTTTCGCTGTCTGTTCTCATGCTTAGAATACCATCTCTTCTCATTTCTGCCTTCTTGATTCTCTGGCTTCCTTCAAATCCCAGCTAAGAGCCCACTTTCTACAGAAGTCTACTTCTAATCCTCTTTATTGCTAGTGTCTTTTCCTTATTTTCTCCAATTTATACTGTATATATCTTATTTGTGTATGTTTGCATTCATTTTGTCTGCCCCTTTAAACTAAACTCTAAAAGCAGTGACCATCTTTTGTCTTTGTATCCTGGATGGTTAGAGCAGTATTTGTCACAAAGTAGGCACTTAATAAATTCTTGTCAGCTTACTGACTTGTCTGTGGTCATGCACCTAGCAAGCTTCAGCAATAAGATTTGAACCAGGTTTTTCTGAATTTAAATTAGTAATCTTTCTATTCACTACATCAATCAATCAATCAATCAACAAACATTTATAAAGTGCTTGCTACATGCCAGGCACTACATTAAGTGTTAAGTATCCAGAGACAAACAGTGAAGTAGTCTCTGTCTTCTGCTTATATCTTAAGATATTTTAACTCGCTAGCAGACATCTAAAATAGTGACCTAACAAAGACTGCCCAAATCACCAAAGGCAAACTCCTATAACAGTTTAAACTACTTATTTTACCTATAACAATGGTTCATGCTACTTGCCCAACCTGTTGAGACTCAATTTCTACCACAATTATGAACTACTGTGCCTTTCTAGGGGAGTTTATTGTCAAAAAAGGGATTTAATAACAGTGACTTTTCCCCTAAACATTTTGGAGTTTATATTGAGAAGTACAATTGAGACCACCAAGTCATCTCATGCTGCCTCTAAGACTTGTGTCCCTCCCCTTTTCACTTAACAGGAATATAAGAGATTTAAGAGGAAATAATAAATGGGAGCCTTTGTGGGCAATATTGTGTATTATTACATGCTTGTGGAATATTTGCCTCTTTAATGCTAAGTATTAGGTAGAATGGCATGTTGCTACACCATTCTTACACCCCCTTGTTAAGTGACATACACTTCCATACACAGTTTGAAATAATAAGTGAGCAATTTGAATTAAGTGTAGGTGTTCATAGCATTTGCAAAATTTCCCACATTTTGCTGTGGTTCACACAGTTAGTCGTATAACCATTGAGAAACTGACGCTAAATATCCTTCACATGGACGATTCTTTTTCTTTACTGAACCCTGGTGGAGTTGGCTATTTCCACAATCCATTTTTTCATCTCTCTCTTTCTTTTTCTCTCTCTCACATCTACCTGCCTACCTCACTATCTAACTATCTTTATGTATGTATATATATATATATATATATACACACACACACACACACACACACACACACACACACACACACACAGAGAAAGAGAGAGAGGAAGAGAGAGAGAGAGAGAGAGAGAGAGAGAGAGAGAGAGAGAGAGAAATTTGACTTTTGAAATAAGTGGCATTTTAGAAAATTTGAGCCAGAAATCCTTAGAGATTATTTAGCTTACCCAGTATATAGGTGAGGAACCAGGCCCAATGTGACAAAAAGTCATGCAAGTTTTAGAGCCAGTCAGATTCTCCATAAAAGAGAGAATGTATGTATATGAAGCAGCACTTTTTGATATAATTTTCATATGTCATTTGCATTGGTTTCCAAACTCCAAATTCTTTTTGTCTTGATAAAGATATGCCCTTCCCATGCTAGGAAGATAGGAAAGGTGAAAGAAAGATTTTCAACCCATGACTTTCCCTGAAAGAAATTCTATTTTTTAAAAGTGGAGTTATACAATTAAATCCATATAGGAATTTTCTTCTACTTTTGCAATAGTTTTTGTACTTACTGACACAAAATTACATAACTCAACTTAGTAGAGGCCTCAGAGGCTACCTACTTAGAGAAACCTGTTGCATTTTTTAATTTGTTGATCTGTGGACATTTTAATCTATTAATATTTTTGGAATGACTGGGATCAATTGAGTATAATGCCCAGCTATCTGTAGACTTGTTTTTATTTCAACTGCAGTATGATGTTATTAGATGCTACTTTTCCTAATCATTCTCATCTGTAGTGTTTTATAAATGAGTTTGCTGCCTCAACCCATTTTGTCCTTGGTTGCAATTTCTCTCTGACTCACAAAGAGATAAAGTTTCTGCTAGCTGATGCAGTTTTAGGGGTTATTTTGGCCTCCTCATTATGGTAATCTTTTTATATCAGTTAAACTTTTTCAGGCAATGATGATAATCAAGGTCAATATACTTGCTTTTTTCCCACTTTTTTTTTAGCATCAATAGTTCATCTGAACAAGTCAGGTTTAAACTATTATGATTGTTTTCAGTTTCTTTTTATAATACATCTTTTAATTTGAATAATTGTTAATAATATTAATTTGATTATTATTTTAACCTTTGTTTTAAGCAGTCAATAGTAAGACTGTACTCAGACAGTTAGGGGCAGATGAGATAGGCCTGGAGTCAGAAAGACTTATCTTCCTAAGTTCAAATCTGACCTCAGACATTTGCTAGTCATGTGACTCTGGACAAGTCACTTAATCTGGTTTGCATCAGTTTCCTCGTCTATAAAATGAGCTGGAAAAGGAAATGGCAAATTACTCTAGTGCAGTGGTTCTCAACCTTCCTAATGCCGCAGCCCTTTAATACAGTTCCTCATGTTGTGGTGACCCCCAACCATAAAATTATTTTTGTTGCTACTTCATAACTGTGATTTTCCTACTGTTATGAATCATAATGTAAATATCTGATATGCAGGATGCATTTAAATTGAACATAACCCACAGATTGAGAACTGCTGCTCTAGTGTCTCTGCAGAGAAAAGCCAAATGAGGCCATAAAGAGTAGTACATGAATGAAAAGCGACTGAACAACATTAACAACCACTAGACAATTCAGTCTGATATCACTTCCATATAAGAAACTTCTCAATTCCTAAGATAGAATTAAGTTTATTTTGGTAGGATTTTATCTAGTATTTTCCATGTCCAGTGTTTTCTCAGCTACTTCTAGAATAAAATATTCAAAATAAAGGGACTTGAAGTTTCTGCATATTCTCCAACCTTTTAACTTCTTTTGTTTCTGTCACCTGAACCACATTTTCCAATTTTTTTCATCTTCCTTTATATTCAATTTCACTTTCAAGTCAACAAGTATCAGCACATCTTTCTTTTTTCAATTTATAAGTTTTTGTTGAGATTCTGTATTCATAGAATTCCAATTAATTCTAATTCTATAGTGACATAATTTCTCTATTTCTTGGTTCTCTTCAATGTATATTGTCACATAGGTTACAGTAATGTACTGGACTCAAACTTTGCCTCTGGCACTTGAGACTTATGTGACTTTGGGCAAATCATTTATCCTCCTTGGGACTTAGTGTTCTCATATATAAAATGTGGGGGTTGGATTAGATGACTTATGTAGTTCCTTCAAGCTCTAGATTTATTGTATTATTAACCTTCTATTTGGTGGCCCTTTTGATTACGATCATAAAGAGCAGTGCAATATGAGATAACCAGATGTTTCCCAGAATGATCTCATTTCCTTTGGGCCCAACATCTAAAACACTTTCATTTGAGGCCCAAGGAGGACATGTGGGCCATCTTTCCATTTAGCTGGAACTTTCTTATATCTTCTTCTGTCATTTATACCTAAAATGTCAATATTTTTTTCTATTTTAAAAAATTTTTACTTTAGACTCAATCGCCAGAACACAGATGAAGAAAAGAGAAAAGAAACAAAAACATATCATAAACTTAAATATCAGAACTTAAGTTCAAAGTTAGAAAGGAAAAAAAAATTAATATCATGTGTATAGCAGAACATAAGAGAGGATTCTAATGATGTAACAATAAATTTTCATTTCAAGAAAGCCTATATGAAAATAATGCTTGTTGTATCGAGAATTGTTCATCTTTTTTTTTGCTTCCTTGTGAATTTTCTTTTGTTCCCTGCTGTGCACTTTTTTTTACTTTGTTTACTAGTAGCTCTGGTAACCTTTATAATATTTATATATATATACATATATATATATATGTATATATATATATATATGTGTGTGTGTGTGTGTGTGTACATATACATATATACACACATATACTTATATATACATATATACATACATACACACATATATACATACATACACATACTTAGAAGAATATAAAAGTCTTCAAAATTCAGAAGAAATAACATGGTAGGGGTATAGTCAAGAGGGAGAGAGCAAGGGAGGGATCTATAGAGGGAAGGGAGAGGGAATAAGTAAAAAGGGACTATAGAAGAGTATTTAGATTTCCAGAAATGGGAGAGTAGAGCAGGGATCCTTGGAGAGGTGTAGGCAAGCAATAGAAGGGCAAGGTAGTGGGTAAAGGAGACAGGAGGGATAGGAAACAAGAGATATGCAGAAACATAAAAACAAAGATTAGAAATAGAATATGTTTGGGAAAGTACATATCTATATTTGTGTATACATGTATATGTGTATGTAGATATTTATAGCCATCAAGAGACATATCTAAACTTTATTGTAGCCTTCTAGAGGGTTGGGGGAAGGGAAAAAAAAGCAAAGTAAAACTCGAATGTCAATGTTTCTATGATTCCTTCCTCCATAAATATTGCTCACACACTGGCCACTGGAAGATAATCTCATATTTGGAGTATCAACCTAAAAATTAATTTTATAGGCAATCTAAACTTTCTGTGATTCTTAAACCTTCTCTTCTCAGTTCCACCACTTTTTCACTGTGGAAGAATAAGAATGTTAAATTGAACAAGGAATGTTTTCTTATTTTAATTTTTCCTTTGTTTCTGTGTCACCATATTCAAATAATTCATCAACATGAAGAAAGCTTGATTTACACTTTAGGTGTGATAAGGTCCCTTGTCATGGTGGAACTCAATAACATTGTTAACTATGCCATGCAGGGTCACCCAAGATGGACAGGTATAGTTATTGATCTAGATCCAGATTTCCCTATAAATGAAGTCAACTGGACCTTAGAAAGAATTGATAAAAATAATACTAGTGGAAGTGATGAAATTCCAGCTGAACTATGTAAAACCCTAAAAAGATGATCCTGTTAAAATACTACACTCAATATGAACTTGGAAAACTTAATGCTGGCTACTGATTTATAAAGATCAGCTTGTGTTCCAACACTAAAGAATGGAATCATTTAAATTTCATAATTGTGTGGCAATAGTCACCATCTGCAATGATCTTTCAGTCTTAGAATATTAAATCTGAAAATGCTTCCCTTTCTTCTCCATCTATTTCCTTGGAAGTGATGGGATCAGTTGCCTAGATCTTACTGTTTTTTTTTCTCATTGTTAAGCTACAAGCCAATTTTTACTCTCTCCTTTTTCACCTTCATCAAGAGAATTCTAAAGTACTCTTAACTTTCTGCCATCAGAGTGGTATCATCTGCATATCTGAGATTGTTGATATTTCTCCCAGCAACCTTAATTCCACCTTTTGATTCTCCAGCTTGGAATTTCACATGATATGCTCTTCATATGAGTTAAATAAATAAGGTGATAATATGTAGCCTTGTCATACTCCTTTTCCATTCTTAAACCATTCAGTTGTCCCATGTCAGTTCTAACTGTCACTTCTTGGATCCCATACAGTTTCTTCAGGAGACAAGTAAGATGATCTGGTGTTTCCATCTCTGGGGTGACTTGCCACATTTTGTTGTGATCTACACAGTCAAAGGATTTAATGTAGTCAATGAAGCAGAAGTAAATATTTTTCTAGAAAATTTTTGATTTCTCCATAATCCACTGAGTGCTGGAAATTTTGCTTTTCTGGCAATTCTCGGTTCACATATTGCCAAAGCCTAAGTTGCAAAATCTTAAGCATAACCTTGCTGGCATGTGAAATGAGTACAATTGTTTGGCAATTTAAACAACAAAAAAAACACTTAATCATATAAAGCAACTATATAAAGGTGAGAACACCAAGATTTAAACTTAGAAAAAGATAACAATGTGAAAACAGTTACAAACAAAGCCTCAAAGAAAAATTACTAATTGGACCCAAAGCCAGCAAGAATTCCTGGGAAAGTTAAATAGATACATGTGGCAGAGGAAAAATTGGGAAAAGAAATGAGAGGAATGCAAAAAAATTATGAAAAAGAAATTAACACCTTTTCCTCCAGCTCTGCCATATTCCAGTGAGTTGCCAAAATGACGAATACAAAAGGAAAAAGAAGAGGGACACGATACATGTTTTCTAGGCCCTTTCGAAAACATGGTGTTGTTCCTTTGGCTACATATATGTGAATATATAAGAAAGGTGATATAGTAGATATCAAGGGTATGGGCACAGTTCAGCAAGGAATGCCCCACAAATGTTACCATGGCAAGACTGGACGGGGCTATAATGTTACTCAGCATGCTGTAGGCATTGTTGTAAACAAACAGGTTAAGGGCAAGATACTAGCCAAGAGAATTAATGTGCATATTGAGCATAGTAAGCATTCCAAGAGCAGAGATAGCTTCCTGAAGCGGGTAAAGGAAAATGATCAGAAGAAGAAGGAAGCCAAAGAAAAAGGCACTTGGGTTCAGCTGAAATGCCAGCCTGCTCCACCCAGAGAAGCACACTTTGTGAGAACCAATGGCAAGGAACCTGAGCTGTTGGAACCAATCCCCTATGAATTCACGGCATAAATGACTGTAACAAAAAGAACAATAAAAAAAATCTTGAATTAAAAAAAAAAAGAAATTAACAGCTTGGTAAAAAAAAAAAGACAAAAAATGCTAAAGAAAATATCACCTTAAAAGATACAGTTGGCCTGATGGTAAAAGAGGCACAAAAATTCATTGAAGAAAAGAACTTTTAAAAAATAAGAATAGGCCAAATGAGGGGGAAAAGAGGTACAAAAACTCACTAAAAAAATGTAAATCTTTGAAAATTAGAGCTGAGCAAGTATAAGCTAGTGACTGCACAAGACTTTAAGAAACAATAAAACAAAGTTCAAAGAATGAAAAAAATAGAAGAAAATGTGAAATATCTCATGGGGAGTGGGGGTAGGGAGACCTGACCTGGAAAATCAATTAAGGACAGATAGTCATAATTTAAAAAAAAACAAAAACAAAAAAGCCTATACATATTTCAAGGAATTATAAAGGAAAACTGCCCCAATATTTTAGATCTCCACGACAAAATAGAAATGAAAAGAATCCATCATTCACCTTATGAAAGTAAGCCCAAAATGAAACCACCCAGGAATATTATAACCAAATCCCAAAGCAACCAGGTCAAGACAATATTACAAACAGATAGAATGAAACTACTCAAATACCATGAAGCCACAGGCAGGATCACACAAAAAATTAGCAGCTTTCACATTAAAGAAGCAGGGACTTGGAATATGATATTCCAGAGGGTAAAAAAAAAAAAAAAATCTAGAATTGCGACCAATAATAAGCTATTCAGCAAAACTGAGTACAATCCTTCAGTGTAAAAAAGTGGACATTAAATGAAACAATTGACTTTTAAATATTCCTGATGAAAATACCAGAGCTGAATGGAAAATTTGAAATTCAGACAAAAGATTTAAGACATGCCTCAGAAGGTAACTATGGAAGAGCAATCATAAAGTATTCAACTGAGTTAAACATTTTATATTCCTATATAGGAAGAAAATATGTGTAAATTCCTAAGAACCTTATCATTATTAGGACAGTTAGACTCTACATAAACAGAGGACAGGAGTATAAGTTAATTATGTTGGGATGATCTATAAAAATGGAATGTTAGTGTGAGAAAGAGAAAGCACTGGGAGAACCAGGAAAGGAGACACAGTTTGAGGAAATTTTCTCACATAAAAGAGGTATGCAAGGAAGAGCTTTTTACGGTATAAAGGGAAATGGAGAGGGGGTGGTGGGCAAAAGATTTGGTTCAAATAGGGAAGAATATTCATATACATATATACATACATGGAAACACACACACACACACACACACACACACACACACATATATATATATATATATATATATATATATATATATATATATATACACACACACACATACACTTGTGTGTGTGTATGTCTGTGTATACAAACTCAGGCAGGGAGAGAGAGAAATCTGTCTTACCCAATATTGTCTTCTTCTGGTTCCATGTTTTGATTCTTTTCATCCCCCCAAAAGATTCTATAATCTGATTGTACTTCCTCTGCTTGCTCAACTTGTGAGCCAATGACTTGACTTTTGAGTTCTTTGCCATTGTACAACTCTGATTCTAGAGTGGAGAGAGCTGTGTCTCAAATTGTTGGGGTTTTCGCAGTTGCCAGAGGCATGAGGAGGTTGCCCTCTCTAAAGCTCCTGCAAGCTTTGGCACATTGGTGTTCCTCACCCTAGGACCATTGCCCAAGGCTGCAACCCAGATCCAAGGAGGTCAAAGCAAGAGTGATTACCCTCTGAATGGTCGGTTGGTCCCCCTACCATCTGCAGGCCAAGAGCTCTGGAGGCAGTCATGTGGCAGCAGCTGTAGCTGCCATGCCTCTGCCCCCTCTTGCCCCAGAGTCAGGGGCCAGATCACACTCTTCTGTCACCCAGTTCCAACAGAGTTCCCCACTGACCTTTTACTTTCTCTTTGGTGTTTACAGATTAAGAAGTCTGGAAACTGCCAAAGCTGCTGGTGATTCAGTCTCCTAAAGTCTGCTCTGTCCCATCTGTGCATCTGGTTGAGGCCTCCCTGGTTCTAGGCCTGAGCAATTCTACTAGGCTCCCAGTCTGGTGCAATAGACCCTTCCTGTTGGCCTGCCAGGCTGCCTTTAGTGGGAGATTTGTTTCTCTTTGTTATTTTGTGGGTTCTGTTTAGAGTCATTGTGTTACCAGTATTGGAGGTAGTTGGAGCAGGACCTGAAGCAAGTTCCTACTTTTACTCCACCATCTTGGCTCTGCCCCCACTACTAAGATTTTACCCCAAAGTGATCAAAGAAAAAGGAAAAAGAACTATATGTAAATATATATATATATATATATATATATATATATATATATATATATGTATATATATTTATAGTAGTTCTTTTTTGTGCTGCAAGGAATTGGAAATTGAAGAGATGCTCATTGGTTGGGGAATGGCTGAGCAAGTTGTGGCATATGATTGTGATGGAGTCCTATTGTGGTATAAAAATGATGAGCAGGATGGTTTCAGAAAAACAAAACAAAGCAACATCAACCAAAAAGGAAAACAAAACCCAAACAAACCAAAAAAAACCATGGAAATACCTATATAAACTATGCAAAGTGAAGTGAGAAGAACCAGACTGAACCCAAACCTGTAGACTCTAAAGCCATGAAACTTCAGGAATGCCTGCCCGTGAAGTGCTCATTCACTTTGTAATTGAAAAGGGTCAAGTTATTAGCCAAAAATCAACACTGTGACCTAGTGATATGTAACCCTGTAACAGTGCTGATCACTTCAGTTTTGTTAGTTGCATACTCCTTTTAGTCAAATTACATATTTGCCACAGCACCTCATGAATAATAACTGTTTGAAATAGTCATGGTGATTAAAATCTATCAGTAGTCCCCAGTCCTCCTGAGTCTCACTGAGATTTCTAGAAGCTCAAATCACTTAGAGACCAAGGCAATTTGAAAGTGAAAAATCCTGGGTCTCCAGGAACTAGAGTTATTTCAGGACTTAATTCCCCATGAGTCCATTAAACTCCAACCCCAGTATTAATATTTCTTTTTTATTTATATATTCAACATCCTTTTCATTTAAAATTTTGAGTTCTAGTTTTTCTCTCCTCTCCCACTCCTTCTCATCCACTGAGAAGGCAATCATATATGTGAAATCATGCAAAATATTTCCATAATAGACATGTTACAAAAAAAAGCAAAAAAATTGCAAAAACTATACTTTATGTTGCATTCAGATTTCATGTTTTGATCAGTTCTCCCTCTGGAGATGGATAGCATTTTTTTTTTCATCATGAATCCTTTGGAATTGTTTTAGATCACTGTATTGATCAGAGTAGTTAATTCTTTTACAATTGATCATCATTACAATATTGATATTACTGGTCACATTGGGGCTTCTTTCTTTGCTTATAATTCCCTGGACTAGAAGTGGCCACATTATCCTTTAATGCCTCAGATCTTTGGTGACTAGGAATTTTTTTTATTTTTCTCCTTTACTATATGGATATTTGAACTCTCTTGTTTTAGAATCTTTTTCTTTGTTACATTCTTTATCTTCCTTCCTCCTTCCCTCTCTCCCTTCCTTTCCCCTCCTCTCTCCTACTCTCTTTTCCTCTTCTCTCTTCTCCTCTCTTCTCCTTTCCTCTCTTTTTTCTCCCTTCTTTCTCCTATTGTCCCCTCCCCTTCCATCCACTTCCCTACCTTCCCTATATTTTTTGTCCTCTACTCCCCACTCCTTTTTTCTCATCACTTTCTCAACAAGGTGTGGGAGGGATATTGGTTTCTAATTTAGCTTCATCTTCTTTGCAGAAACATGTGAGTCTTAAAAATTATATTCCCAATTTATAGAGGTTATTTTGAGTAGAATTGTATGTTTTTATAAAATTTTCCACAAAGTCCATGTGCTTGATAGACCGGTGTCTCATTAAATACCTTTTTCCTTCAAGGAAATTTATAAACTCTGACTCAGTCAAATGAAAAAAGATGCTGGAAATTACTGACTGGGGAAGGAAAATGAATCAAACCTTCAAATTCATTGTTTTCTCTGCTGTTAGTAATACAAGAAGAATCTGATGAGCTCAGATTTTAAAAGGACTTGTACAAAAAGGACAGAAGGAGAAGGCGTAAAACCAAGGACAAGTACAGTAGATGGGCAAGAAGAATAGTGTCAGGAAGACTAAAGCATGGAATGTGCTGAGGCTTGCAAGAAACACTAAGGACAATAAAAGGATTCTTTTTTTTATTAAGCTTGGTTTGGAACAAAAAGAACAAGAAAATACTGTATTTGGAGTCAAAGGATTTGGGTTAAAAATCTGTCAAGTCACAACTACTCTGGGCCTTAGTTCCCTCAACTTAAAATAAGAGATTTGTACTTACTGACTTACATTCTTTTCTTACAACAAAATAGTATTCCATTACTATCATATACCACAACTTGTTCAGTCTTTCCCCACTTGATGGACATCCCTTCAATTTCTAGTTATCAGCCATAATAAAAAGAACTGCTATAAATATTTTTGTATATGTGGGTCCTTTTCCAATTTCAGCTTCAAATCTCTGATCATGATCATTCATGGGTCTTCTGGTTCGAATAAATGATCTCTTAAAAAGAGAGATAATAGAGTAAACATAGAATTACACAATATAGTGAAAAGGGCAATGAGCCTATGACTAGTGAGATGAATGAAAATACCAAGAGACAGAGTTTCTCGTTAATTAGTGATCAACTTACTAATTAGGCTAGTACATAGTCAATAAATTGATGGTCAATGGTCTCTCTCAATAACCAAACAAAATCATGGAGATCCCTGAATGTTTAAATACCTTTGGAAAAGGAGGTGCCTAAAGTCCAAATGGGTACATGATTTAGATATAAAGACTAATACTATGAACAAATTAGGAGAACAAGGAATATTTTATTTATCAGATTTATGGAGAATGGAGGGATTTATGACTAAATAAGAGATAGCGAACGTTTATGAAATGCAAAATGGATAATTTTGATTACATTAAATTGAAAAGTTTTTGTATAAACAAAGCCAATGTCACCAAGATTAGGAAGGAAGCAGAAAACTGGGAAGAAATTTCTAGTGTTGTGTCTCTGATAAGGCCTCATTTCTAAAATATGTAGAGAACTGAGTCAAATTTACAAGAATACAAGTCATTCCCCAATTGATAAATGGTCAAAGGATATGAACAGGCAGTTTTCAGAGGAAGAAATTAAAACTATAGTCATGTGAAAAAATGCTCTAAATCACTATTGATCAGAGAGATGCAAATCGAAACAACTCTTGAGTTACCACATCATACCTATCAGATTGGCTAACATGACAAAAACAAAAAGGAAAATGATAAATGTTGGAGAAGATGTGGGAAAGTTGGAACTTACTAATTCATTGTTGGTGGAGTTGTGAGCTGATCTAACCATTCTGGAGATTAATTTGGAACTATGTTCAAAGGGCTATAAAAATGTGCATACCCTTTGACCTTTTCCTCAATTGATTCCCATGGAGTACTATTGTGCTCTAAGAAATGATGAACAGGTGGACTTCAGAAAAACCTGGATTTATATGAGCTCATGCTGAGTGAAGTGAGCAGAACCAGGAGAACATTTTACACAGTAATAGTCACAGTGTGTGATGACTGACTTTGATAGACTTAACCCTTCTCAGCAATGCAAGCACCTAAAACAATTCCAAGAGATTTATGATGGAAAATGCTGTCCACATCCAGAGAAAGAACTATGAAGTCTGAATGCAGAGTGAAGCATACTATTTTCTTTTTTTTTTTTTCCTTTCTCATGGTTCTTCCTATTTATTCTAATTCTTCTGGACAACATGACTATATAATTCTTCTATACAACATGTAGAACCTATATCAGATTGCTTGCCCTCTTGGGGAGGTGAGGAGGAGAATTTTTTTTAAAATTAATTTATTTATTTTTAGTTTTCAACATTCATTTCCACAAGATTTTGACTTACAATGTTTTCTCCCTGTATTTCCTCTACACCCACCCCAAAATAGCAAGCCTACTGAATACCCCTCCCCCAATCTGTTCTCTTTTGTATCCTCCCCCATCATTCCCCCCTAACTTTCTACTAGGGCAAAATGAATTTCTATACCCCAGTGCCTATATATCTTATTTCCCAGTTGTGTGTAAATAAAAAAAAAAATTTAAACATTTGTTTTTAAAACTTTGAGTTCCAGATTTTTTCCCTATTTCTCTCCTCACCCGCCCCCACTGGAAGTTAAACAATTCAATATAGATTGTACATGTGTAATTACCCAAATCATTTCCATAATTGTTATATTGTGAAAGACTAATTATATTTCCCTCCATCCTATCCCCCATACCCACTTATTCTATTTTCTCCTTTGACCCTATCCCTTTTCAAAAATGTTTGCTTTTAACTACATTCTCCCCCAATCTGCCCTCCCTTCTGTCATTCCCCCTCTTATCCTCTGTCCCTCTATTTTCCTGTAGGGTAAGATACCCAGTTGAGTGTGTATATTATTCCCTCCTTAAGCCAAATTCAAT
>CM053588.1:204223306-204248772 GCA_028646515.1 Pseudochirops corinnae | reverse complement strand
AGAAGCCCTGGGGACCTTGCTGGAAGCCCTGAAAGAGGATTTTCTGGTTGTATGTTTACAGAAGTCCTGGAGGAGGGTTTTGGAGGTCCTGGGACTTTACTGATGATTCATGCTGACCTCTTGAACCTGGTTTGTGGGTCTGTGTTGATTTCTATGTTGATGATTTGTGTTAAGTTCTCAGACCTGTTGGTGGATCTGAGTTGATTTCACAGGCAGATAGTGAATTAATGATGGTGCTGGCAATGTGCATGAATATTTTTGTGGCTCTGTCAACCTTTGTCTTCCCAGAAACAGGAACTGTGAAGGACCTGAGGTGGACTTGACACTGTGAACTTCAATATGGAATGGGAACTAGATGAAAAACTGGACGAGGAGCTGAACAAGGAACTGGGAGATGTCTGCCTTTGAACCCAAGTGACAGTTGCAGCTGGAACCATGGAAAAGGTACCATGGAAGCTGAGAGCCAGCCTCAAGTCAAGCTGAAAGACTTTACCTGGATACTGTGTACTGACTGAGAAGATTATGATTTACTGTGACCTAGGGGTGGAGAACTTTAACTTTTGTACTTTGTGATTGAATTAAGGATTTTGTTATTGACTAAATGAATTTACTTTGTTGACAACTATGTGACCATTTTGATGAAAACTAAGTCACCATTTTAGTAATATGTTGTTGAGTTGTGACATGGTGAATGCTATATTTTGATTTTCTGTGATAAGTTGTAACATTGTGAATGTTATACCTTGATTTTTTGTGAATGTTTTGCTCTGATTTGTTATTGAATCAATAGAAAGTTTGCTATGCTATGTAATCAGAACCTTGAAAACTGTTCACAGCAGCAGTCCTCTGGAAAGCTGCTCATGCATGGCTTTACAACCAGTATCAGTGATTACAGACGTGTACCAACATCATTATTCTTTTAGTTAGATTCTATTGATAATAACCATAGCATTTATATAATAATAACAACTACCATTTACATAGTACTTTAAGATTTGTAAAGTGCTTTACAAATATTATCCCTTTGATCCTCACAACACTTTGAGATTGGTACTATTATTTTATCTATTTGATAGATGAAGAATAAATCTGACACTGATGGAAATTAAGCAAATTGTCCAGAGTCACACAGATAGGAAGTTTCTGAGGTGGAATTAGTTCTTAGGTCTTCCTGATTCCAAGTCCAGTGCTCTAACTGCTATCTAGCTCCCAAGTGATTGATAAAACTACCTTGTTGATGCCTTTTGCTTTATAACAATGTTATTTTAAGAATATAACTTCCACCTTTGATAAAGAAAAACATGCATGGTGACTGTATTTAACAGTATATAATCATTTCACAGCCATAATAACTTGATAACTTCATCTTTATATCAAAAAGAAGAAAGTGTTCCCTTCCTTCTCTGCTACCAAGGGTCATTGTGTTCTCCTAGTCAAGTGTTCTCATATTTCTCTGATTTTCCCATATTCATCATCTTTTAAAATTTGTAATAATATCTGATTACATTCACATACTGTATTTTTTCAACTCTTCCCAAATCAAAGTTCACCAATTTTATTTTTATTTTTTGTTGTTGCCAAAAGAGTACAGCTATGAATATTTCTATATGTGAGGAGTCTTTCTTTCTGCCTTTGACCTTTTTGGCTTATATACTTAGCAGTTAGATCTCTGGGTCAAAGTGTACGAGAAATTTAATGACTTCTTGAATAATGGTGACATGTTACCAAAACTAGTTATGGAAAAAACTACTCACCCATACACCAATTTTTTTTTTCTTATCTGTGCACATTTTCTTATCACAATAATCTAAATAAGCATAGAAGTTATCTTTGATGAAAAAGGAAGAGCAAATCTTTACAAATGATAATCTACAATAGATCACAGATTCTTAGTTACTCAGTTAACTGAAAGGTGTCGGAAATAGAGGATCTCACTGGATTAAATGTTACTTGCCTGTATTTGCACAGCCTGATTGAGTGAGATGATTCCCCCTCCCCCAGACTTCTCCCTTTTTTCATTTGTGTATTCCTTTTCATGTCATTTTCCTTTTTGAATAATTTGATTCACTTTGTGATCTCTGATTGTATTAGTGTTTCTAAATAGTTTTTGTTGATGACTGTTGTTCCTTACATCATCATAGTTACCCCGAGTATCTTTCTTCCTTTCCCTCCCAGACAGCCATACCAAATAACAAATACTATTTTTGAGGGTTAAAAGATAGTACAATTGATCAATACATTGAAAAAGTCTAAAAGCATATACAGCATGTTAATTTATTCTCTCCTTTCCATTTATTCAAGTCCTGCTTGACCTTTATAATTTTGTTAACATTTACTTTTGATTTTTTATTGTGTAGTTGTTCTTTCCATTTAAAGTTTTAGTTATTGATATAAGCCTAGGAATGGAGTTTCAGATTCAGGGGTATGGATATTTTAGTCACTTTGAGTAATTCCAACTTGCTTCTCCATAGGATTAAACAAGTACATTTAAAGTTATAAGAATTAGGTCTATATCTATCTGTCTCTAATCCCTATGTGTCTCTAATAATTGTTTATGTTTTTTTCAAGTTATGACTTTTTTTCCTCTTCTACTGTAAACATGGTGTTATGTTCCTTCACTTATTTTATCTTAGTCATTTTTAAGGTATCCCTGTTCCCACTGGCTCTCTTCCTTCCCCTTCTCTTATCCTTGATCTTTGATATTTTGCATGTTAATTCCTTTTTCTCTCCTCCTATTATAACATTATAAATTTCTCCCCCTGCCCTTTTTTCAATCTCAGACAGTCAAGTAGATTCCTCTATTATTTCTTTCCCTTCAGTTAGTCTTGTTCATTAGTTTGTTTTTAAATTTCATTTTTGTGCTCTTTTCTAAAAATGATTTCTGTCACTTTCATTATCCATCCTCTTTGTCTACTTTAGACCCTCATTCTCTGAATAAGGTCTCTTAATAATTATCTATTCTCTTTCTTTTCTCTGTATTCCTCATGTACCCAAAGCTTCCAAGGTATTAGTAGGTTCTTCACTTAGTGGTTTTACCGCTGCCTTGCTTGCCTCATGGATTCCCTTTTTCCTTTGTGTCTCCTTCCCAAAACATTGCCAATTACTGCAGATGCTAAAGAAAATGCTGCCCTTCTCTTAACCACATCCTTGATGCAGTAGCCTACTACTGATCTATATTCTCCCCTGGGTTCCCTTCTCCTACCCGTTTGCCTTAAAATCTCCTTCCTGGGTCAATATTCTCCCACTCCCCCAAGTTACAATTCCCTTCAGGATCGACAAGTAGACTTTTTTAGTACCATATCCCCTACACCACACTTAGCACAAGTTCCTCCTCTCCCTTCACAGAACATCTCTCTTCAACCAAAGGAGGATTCATCAGTAGAACCTTTTCCCATCCCCAAAACAATATCTCCTTCCTTCCCTCTCTTTTTCAATCATCCCCATCCTCACCAACCCCTTGTAGGAACTTCTTTTTCTGAGACCACAGGGTTCATCTATTGCTAGCTCTCAATTTGATGTGGGCATATAATATACCCTTCTCTATTCCCTTTCTCTTCATCTTTGCCTTTTTGTATCCTCCCTTGTTTGTCTGTAAAATGGTAATAATAATAGCACTTACCTCCCAGGGTTATTGCAATTATCAAATGAGTTAATAATTATAAAGCGTTTAGTACAGTATCTGACACTTGTAAGTACTATATAAATGTTTGCTATTATTATTATAAGTAATCTCTTCAGGTCTAGTTTTCTCTCCAAATTTTTTTCAAATGCTTCATTGTTAGTGTAGACCCATCTCCTTATCAAGTATGGCTAAACTCATATTTGCAGGGTAGGGCTATGGCCTAGATTTGACTATAATATTCCTAGCTTTCTTTTGGGTGTTTCTTTCTGGAAGTAAAAGGTAGATTCTTTATATTTCCACTTTATCTTCAGGTTCTAAGAGATCTAGACCATTTTCTTTTCATCTTTTCTTGACATATAATGAGGCCATTTTTTTTGGTTGTCACATATTTAATATGTCTAACATGCAGTCCAATCTGAAGTCAATTGGAAATCAATTAAGGAGTATTTATAAAATACTGATTGTGTATCTGGAATTAGGCTGAGTATTGGGGGTATGAGAAAAGGCAAAAATAGTTCATGCTATCTAGGAAACCAAATTGGAATTGTGGAGATAATATGTAAATAGCTAGGCATATATAAGATCTATATAATATGAAGAGAATATAATCTCAAAGGGGAAAGCACTAGCAGTAGGGAAAACCAGGAAAGCTCTCCTGTGGGAGGTAGTATTTGAGCAGAGGCTTGAAGGAAGCCAGGAAAACTGGCTAAGAAGTAGACTCTTCCAAGCATGGGAGATGGTCAGTGCAAAGGAATGGCAAGGACAGATGGCATGTCACGTGGGAGGACCAGTAAGTAAAGCATTGTAACACATAGAAAGAGTATGTATAGAGAGAAAAAAGGAGTCATAAAGCTGAAAAGTTAGGAAGGGCCCAGGTTGTAAAGAACTTTAAAGGTCAAAAAGGAAATTATGTTAGATTTTGGAAATAATAGGGAGCCATTGACATTTATTGAGTGGAGGTATGTTTGTGTGGGCCTGACAACCTGTTAGTTCAGCATGCACTTTGAGGTAAAGTGAGGCACTTGTAAGTCATTGAATAATTAACAAAAGAAGATTTGCTTAGCTCTAACATAACAAGAATATATAACAAGGATGCATGGCACTTAGTTTCTATCAATGTGCCTCTTCCCCTCCTCTTCCCCTTCCCAGTTTCCATATGATAAAGCAGGTCAGCAGGGCAGAGTGTGGTGACTTTTGTAGACTTTAAAAATCTACAAATCATAGGGGTCCTGAACCCATGGTTGATGCTTTTTTTTTTTTTGCTTTGAGTTCTTTAAGATTAGCAGGCACCTATCAAATACTGACAAAAACCTGCCTTGCCTTTTGGTAAAAAACCAAAACCAAAATCAAAAAACACTATCAGGAAAGGAAATGGGGCAACCCTGACATTTGACCCACTCTAGCACCTCTCTTGGGACAGCTGGTTGGTACAATGCATCTTCCTCAGTTCAAATCTGACCTCAGGTACTAGCTTTGTAACCCTGGGCAAGTCACTTAACTTTCTTTGCCTCAGTTCCTCATCTATGAAATGATCTGGATAAGGAAATGGCAAACCACTCCAGTATCTCTGCCATTAAAACCCAAATAGGATCACAAAGATTTGGATATAACTGAAACTGCTGAACAACAACATTACAATACCCCTCTTTGCACTCAATGAGTTCTAGTGGCTCCCTATTACTTCCATAATCTAGTAGAAAGTCTTTTGTTTGATTCTTAACCTTTTTTTGTGTTGTGGTTCTGGTAGTCTGGTGAAACCTTTGGATCTCTCCTCAGAATAATGATTTTTTAAATGTATAATGTAAAATACATTACATTACAAAGAGAATTAATCAAAGTATAATTATCAAAACAGTTCATTAACTATTTTGTTGAGTTAAGAACCCTTGTTATAGATGATGAGGTTCCTCCAGATACTTATATTGGAAAATGATATTGTGTTGATTATATCAAGCTCTAAAACATCAGAGAGCCTCTTAAATAAGATCTATAATAATTCAAGAGAGTTGAACCTATCTACATACGGGGGAAAAAAGAAAGCAGATGAAAAATACCTATTGTCTATACTAGAGCTATCAAACTCAAAGCCCACTGACTGCAAATGACCTACATACAAAATGCCCCTGAACTGAAATAAAATGTATTTGAAAAATATTTAGCAAAATTAATAAAAATATAATATAACATAATTAATGCTAATTCGTGGTTTTCTAAGAAAATATGCAGCCTGCAAAGATCTGTTTCTGTTTGAGTTTGATAACACTGCTCTAGACTATTTGCAGTTTGCATGGACTATCCACAGATCTAATCCATCAATACATGTATCTTGCATATAGGAGTTGGGTCCACCAGGAAAAGGGTAGGCTGGTTTGTACTTGGGAAACTGCCCAGTGTTTTTAATGTCTCTAAGCTTCTCCATGAAACAATGTCCCTTCCTATTAAACACCTGGTAATCCTCTAGGACTATGAGTCATGAGATTTCATAATCTTCAAAACATTGACATTGTAGTTCAACAACAGGGTTGTAGAGAGTGGCTCAATAGATGGGAATAAGCTGTAGCTTGTAACCAATAGGGAATTCCGTAGGAGAAATAGAGTAATATGTCATCTGAGAAATCTATATCTGGAAAAGTAGGTGAGGCAGTCACATAGCATGCATTCAGAATTAGTGATTGTCTCTGCAATCTAAAGAGGTTCAGAGAAAGATTCCTATCAAGTTGGATAGGATTTACTACTGAGGATTTAGAGGACCTGGAAATAATTCACAGAGGATAAGAAGGCATTGGTGGGTTTCTTGTGTGCTTCATTGGACAGGACACTCACAACACCAACATCAAAACCCATTGAGTTATGGAAATTGCCTTTGATTTACTTGAACGAAGTTAAAGGTAAAATGAAGAAAGGTCAGGGTGAGAATTGGAGTTCAGAATGTGCTTCATTATGTAAACTAGAGACAAAGGGTAGATAAAAAAGACCTTCAACTATAAGAATATATTAATGAATTGTTCTCTTTTTCCCCCTGAAAACCACTTATTTCTTAATTTTGTCTCCCTTTTTCTCCTTTCATTTTAACCTCATTTTTTGGGGTTCAGAGCTGTTATACCAACACCACCTCCAAGATCTTTGGAAAACATTGGTCTTAGTAGATGTTGTGGAAGATTTTTTTTTTTAACGTGCTTAGAAAGCTTTAAACTATTTTTATTATGCACTTTTATAGTTGTTTTCTTTCAAGGAAACTACAATGTATTTGCAAAACAAAACATTTGGACTGACCAATGCAAATAGTCAAAGGCCTTCAAGACAATGCTTTGAAAAGTAATTATGTTACCTAAATAAACCTATGGACTTAGCAAACCTCCTCCCACACCCTCAATTGCCCTTCCTTTTACCTGCTAGTTTATGGGTTTTTTTTTTTTTTCTTTTCACAGAAGGATCACACAGGATTTAGAGCTGAAAGAGACCTTAGGTATCATTCAAGACAGACTCCTCATTTTACTACAAACAATTTAAGAGAAGGTGGGATTTGTAATGATTCTCCCTAAATCTTTTTTTATTTTTAAAAATCAAATTCTTTATTTCTCTAAGTTATTTTCTGCCTTTTATGCAAAATGAAACAAGAAAATAACTTTCATTCACAGTTTTAACTCCAATTCATATCCTTGGCTTAGTGAACTCTGGTTCCCTAAGCAAGTTCATTTTTAAGGAGAGAGCACCCTCCTGTGGCAACATGCTGCCATGCTTAATTCTGAGTTTCCCTTAGTATTCTGTATTGGCCTTAATGGCCTTGTTGAAACATCAAATCATCATATTTCAGAAGGTAGGGGCAAGACATATGTTTTTGTTTGTTTGAATGGTGAGGGGAAGGAGAGGCTGAGTTGCAGGAGACCTAGAGTACCAGTGGGAATTACAAACATGCTTTCAATTCAGATTCCAAAGACCCTCTTCTCTGGCCATTAAGAGAGTGTGAAAACCTGTGCCCAAAGTTCCCATTAAGACCTAGTGAGTCACTGCATTAAATTAAGCTACTGGAAGGTGGGGGACTCAATAGTACACCGAATGAAAGAAGTTGTTATTAGTTTAGTGCTTTTCCTGGAACAAGGGAATAATTTAAGCAGGCAACAAAGTTATAAATAAAATACTGAAAGTATGCTAAGGTCTAGGGGAAATCTTGGGTAAATAGTGCTAAGCATTTCTATAAACAAACTTTCTACCTAATCCAAACTGTGCTCTGAGGTTGAGTTAGAGTCCTTTAGGTCAAGAATTTTTCCTTCTGACTTTGGATGTTTATTGTTAGGGAAATGCCAAGCTTCCTAATGAAAAAAATAGTAACCTCAATAAGACAAAAGATACTGAGGTTGAGTATGGTGTGGATTAAAATTCCCTGAAATGTACTGAAAGGGAATCATTCTGTTCTCTGTTAATGACATCAATAACTCTTTTAAATGAAAAGCCTGACTTTTGAACAGCACAATGGGTCGTGGTTGTGGGGTGAACACATTAAGCATGGAGTTTTACTCCCTGAATTTGCCACTTAAATTTTCTGTATTTAATTTTTTTTTAATGTTTAGGTAAAATTGTTCCTTTCCCCAGTGGATTTCAAAAATAGTCATTTCACTCATAGAAACATGACTATTTTTATTAGTAAGATTTGAGACAAGTGTCACATATCATGCATATTTGAAAAGAAGACATTCAGACTATATGTTATTCTTCTTTGCCTTAAAATCTCAATTTTTGTCAAAAATATTTTAGCATCAAATATGGCTCATCTAGCATATTTTGTGCATGTAGGCTAAAACAGTTGTAAAATTTGTGGTAAGTTAGTAAACATCTTATTACCTTTTGTTTCCCATGGAAAGTCTTACAGTGAATGAATTACTTAACTTTAAGAAAGTTCATAGTAGTCAGGCAACCCTACATTTCAAACAGACACATTCTTCTTCTGATCCCTTAAATATCCTAGTATGGAAATAATGGCAAGTTCAATGCAATTATAAGTCATTAAAAAAAGTATGTCAAAGTGTATAGTCAAAGTACCATTTCAAATTGTCATTGAAGAATTCATCACGTCAGGAGCTGAGAATGATGGAGTTTACGTGATGGCTGTAGGGAAAAGTAGGTACCAGGCCACTCTAGGAGCCTATTAAACAGAATGAAGAAATAGCCTCAGAGCAACTGCTCAGTTTTTTTGGAGTTTGAGATACCAACCTTGGAATATACTTACCTATGTGACATTCCTCAGCAAGAAGCAATGGACTTGGGCATGGAAATCTTTCTTCACGCCTTGCCTTAAGCAACAAAGTGTGTTACCAGATTTAAGGTCCTAAGACCTAAGGTCTAGTTAGGCTTACCTTACTTACTCTACTACTACAGGAAGTTCAATTCTATGGACAGTTCCATCTTTTCTCTTTTATAAGAATAACTTGCTTCCTCCATGTTTTGAAGAATGTAATAATATTTAGGACTAATAGTTTTTAGTTGCAAAAGCCATCCTTCAATATCAATTTTTGTAATCTGTTTTATATGTTCATTTTAGACAGTAATTTGAATCTAAATCTTTTGACTCCAATATTCAGTATTTCTTCCATTTCCCAAGCTATTTTTTGTTTTATTTATTTTTTTTTGTGTTAATCCTTGCCCCCAAACCCGCTGGTATCTCCTTACTGCCCTGTTTTTTTGTTAGGGACAGGGTAGAGTTGACATAGAACTCCAGCCTTCTTCATTTCTTTTTGAGACTCAAGCCTTGACTCTCCTTTGAGCTTAAAATCACTCCAAGTGCGTCTGGCTTCTAGATTCAGAAGGGAAGATAGAAGAAACCAACCCAATTTCAGGTTGCTGAAGGAAAAGACTGGGGAAATATGGGAGAAGCTGGCAGTCTCTATCATGTCCCTACCCCCAGTTTTCTACACTAGAGACTGTGAAACTTTATTTTCTACACTAAAGACTCCCCTTGGGTTGTTGGTAAGAGTAGGTAACTCTCCCAATGGGAGAACTTCTTCACTCTGTATTGTCAGGTATACATTCTCCTATGTATATCTTCTTTGATTTATGTTTCACTGTGATTTGGATAAAATGGGTTTTCTTGGCTAAGCCCTCGGTATGTTCATTGTGCAACTGGTATTTGGTGAGAAAGGGGTCAAACCTTCTATATATGGTTTGTGGCATACTTTATCCCCGAAATGACAAAGCAATCAGAAGTCAGGTTTAACCTGATCATATGCCCATGGAATCCAACATTTCTTAAACTTTTCCCACTTGTGACCCCTTCAGTTCTTAAACTAATAATATTTAAGGAAGCAGATAGATATAATTCTAGCCTGGCACCTTGTCTCTCTGAGGAGAGAGAAAGTAGACTCTTGCTCCAACTTTCTGCTTTACCTCCTGGATGGAATGAAAGTTTTCCTTGGAGAAGGGAGGGAGAAAAGAAGCTAGAGATGTCTTTTCAGACTTCTTTAGAGAGACACAATGACAGGAGAGTTTCTGAGCAATTGGGGTCATGTCCTTGCATTTGCTTGCTTATTTGTTTCTTTTTCTTGTCCCGCCTAATGAGATTTATCTATTAAAAAAAAAATAGTTTAATGGTGACTACTTGGACAGTATATAACATTTCATAACCCAGAGTCCTTCAACTTTCTAACAAAAGGAGGCAGGTACATATTCTTATCTCTTTTCCAAGACTAAGATAGTTGCCCACCATTCTGTTTTATTTTTAAGTCTTTAAAAATTTTTTTGACACTCATTTAAAAAAAAATTAGTTCTGAATTCCCTTCCTTCCTCTAATCCTTTCCCCACTCATTGAAAAGACAAGTAATACAATATCCATTATATGTATGAAGTTATGCAAAATATTTCCACTTTAGTCATATAAAGAAAAATATAAGAAGACATAAAGTAAAAACAATATGCTTAGAAATGCACTCAAAAGTTCATCAGTTCTCTCTCTGTGGGTAGATAGAATTATTTATCATAAGTCTTTTGAAGCTGTTTTGGAAAAAATGGATATTCAATGAAATAAAGGACTTTCAAGCATTCTTGATGAACAGACCAGAGCTGAACAGAAAATTTGACTTTCAAATATAAGACTCAAGAGAAGGATGAAAAGGTAAACAAGAAAGAGAAATCACAAGGAACTTATTAAAGTTGAACTGTTTGTATTCCTACATGAAGAGACAATATTTGTAAAATATTTGTTAAATATAAAATATTTGTTAAATGTAAAAGTCATGAGATTTTCCTCAGTATTAGGATAGCTGAAGGGGATATATGAATAAATATAAATATATACATAATGTGTTTGTATAGAAATATATATGTATGTGTATATATAGACAGAGGGTACAGGGTGACTTGAATATGAGAGAATGATATCTAAAAAATAAAATTAAGTGGTGAGAGAGGAATATATTGGGAGGACAGAGGGAGAAATAGAACAGGGTAAATTTTCTCACATAAAAGAGACAAGAAAAAGCAGTTACAATGGAGGGGAAGAGCAGGAAGGAGAAAGGGAATGAATCAACCTCAGTCTCATTGGATTTGGCTTAAGGAGGGAATAACATACTCACTTAGTTGGATATTTTACCCTACAGGAAAGTAGGAAGAAAGGGGACAAGAAAGGGAGGTGATAGAAGGAAGGGCAGATTGGGGGAGGGGATAGAAGCAAACACTTATGGAAAGGGACAGGGTTAAAGGAGAAAATAGAAGAAATGGGGTACGGAATGGGATGAAGGGAAATATAGTTAGTCTTTCACAATATAACTGCTATGGAAATATTTTGCAAAACTATACATGTGTAACCTATATTGAAGTATTTGTCTTCTCATTTGGGATGGGTGAGGAGGGAAGAAGGGAGAGAACCTGGAATTAAAAGTTTTAAAAACAAATGTTAAAAAATTGTTTTTACATGCATCAGGGAAATAAGATATACAGGCAATGGGATATAGAAATCCATCTTGCCCTGAAAGAAAGGTGGAAGGGGGGAAAGGGGTAGGGATTAGGGGGAGATAGAAGAAAGGACAGACTGGGGGAAGGGGTAATCAGTGTACTTGCCATCTTGAGGTGGGAGTAGGGGAGAGATGGGGAGAAAATTTGGAACTTAAAACCTTGTAAAAATGAGTGTTGAAAACTAAAAATAAATAAATTCCAGGAAAAAAAAAAGAAATCGTTGTGAATAATTTTATTGATCAGAGTAACTAAAATCTTTCACAACTGATTGTCATTACAGTTCTGTTACTGTGTTTAATATTCTCCTATGTCTGTTCACATTGTATCAGTTCATACAAGTCTTCCGAGATTTTCCTGAAATTATCTTCTTCATTATTTCTTATAGCACAGTAGTATTCCATCACATTCTTGTAACATAATTTGTTCAGTTATTCCTTAATCGGTGGACATCCCCTCAATTTCCAATTCTTTGCCCCTACAAAAAGAGTTGCTATAGATATTTTTGTGCATATAGATATTTTTTTCCCTTTTTATTTGATTTTTTTTAAAGGATACAGATCTGGGTCATAGAATATACACACTTTTATAGTTCTTTGGCCATAATTTCTAATTGTTTTTTTGAGTGGATAGAACAGTTCATAATTCTACCAACAGTGTACTATTATCTCTTTTTTCTCACATCTACTTTGCACAACTCTGCTTCACTTAAAACCAATTCACTTGCAAGTCAAGACATTACATTCTTGATGTCATTGATAGTCTTCAAGAACAAAGGACAAATAACACCTAATCTATTCCACTGATTCACCCCTCTATGTCTCAGCCAACACCAGATGGTTTTGATGATTACCATTTTGTAATATAATTTGAAATCTAATATTGCTAGGCCAATTTCCTTCACTCCCTCCACCACTGATTCCCTTAATATTCTTGACCTTTTTTTTTGTTCCAGATGAATTTGGTTTTTACTTTTTTAGCTCTATAAAATAATTATTTGACTGTTTGGCATGGCACTGAATAAGTAAATTTATTAGGTAGGAATTGTCATTGTTATTTATGTTGTCTTGGCCTACCGATGAGCAAATAATATTTTTCCAGTTGTTTAGATCTATCTTTATTTGTCTGGAAAGTGTTTTATAATTTTGTTCATATAGTTCCTGGGTTTGTATTGGCATGTAGCCTTCCAAGTATACTTTATACTGTCTGTAGTTATTTTAAAGGGAATTTCTCTTTCAATCTCTTTCTTCCTGCTGAGTTTTGTTGGTAATATAGAGAAATGCTAATGATTTATATGGGTTTATTGTATGTCCCACAATTTTGCTAAAGATGCTAATTATTTTGTTTCTTTAATTCTCTTGTTCTCTTTGGTTTTATTTTGTTTATTTTATTGCAGCCATTATATATATCACTTTCCTAAATCTGCCTATTTCACCTTTTATTAGTTCATACAAACTATCCTGCGTTCATCTTAATTCCTCATTGTTGCTAAAGTAATAATTAAAGGTTAACTTGCATTTATATGATAATTCAGGTTTTGAAATTGTTCACAAATAGCATTTTGTTTTATCATTCAAAAACCCAGTTAGGTAAGATATATTGAACTACATATTTGGTCTGTATGTGCTTGTAAGTATACATTTCATCTCTCTTTCCATTAGGAAATGGATTGCTGGCCAGAGCCAGGATGGCAGAGTGAAGGCAGGGACTCATTTGAGCTCCCCCCACACACTTTCAAATAGTTTTAAAAATGACACTAAACAAATTACAGAGCAGCAGAATCCACAAAAAGGTGGAGTGAAATAATTTTCCAGTCCAAGAAAACTTTGAAGTTTAGTAGGAAAGGTCTGTTGCACCAAGGTGAGAGAGAAACTGTGCCAGTGTAGACCAAACCCAGAGTAGGCCTGGGAGCAAATGAATCACTGGCAGCAGTACCAATTTCAAGACCTCTCAGCCCACAAATGCCAAAGAAAACTTAAAAATTCAGCAGAAAAGGTCCATTGCATCTGGGTGAGAATGGAGCAAAGTCCAGCGCAGTCTGCACCAGCACATCCCTGGCCACAGAAAACCAGGAATAGGCCTTGGGAGTGACTGAATCAGCAGCAGCAGTAAGAGTAGCATGGAGAGCAGCAGCTTCCAGATATCTTAGCTCACAGGTAAGGGGGTCAAACAACTGGCCAGAAAGAGATTATAGGTATCTTTTTACTAGCACACAGGCAGTATTCTGTTGCTTTGCCCATACTCAGATCTAGGTTGCAGTCCTGGGTGGCAGTCTCAGGGTGAGGAGGGTGAGGAGAACTAGCATAGCAGAGTTTGTGGCCACAGTGGGGGGGAGAATCTTCTTCACACTGCAAGGCATAAAAAGAGTGCTTGTGGTCACTCACATGCCAGAGCATAGACCAGGAGAGGAGTAAACACATCTCCTTAGATCATAACACCTTAGAAGAGCTGAAAACTTACAGGTCCCTAGAAGTATTTCTGAAAACATCTGCACAAAATCCCTGACTTGGGACAGTGCACCTTCTACCCCAAAAGCAGATCCCTACTTTAACAAAGGGTTAATAGTCAACTAATAGACTGGGAAAATGAACAAACAATGGAAAAAACAACTAAAATAGAAAATAGATTCAGGAGATAGAGATAGAATTTAAAATTTAATAAAGCCTTGATAAAAAAAAAATGCCTAGACATCACCTTTGAAGAAATTATCATAGAAACCTGCCCTAATGTGCTAGAACCAGAGCTCTTTTTTCAGGATGTGATTGGTATATTCCTTCAATTTCTATTTTACTCTCATCAGAATTGTCTCAAAGAGGGAAGAAGATCCCCCCAAATTGCCAGGAACATACACACTCAGTTGGGTATAGAAATCTATCTTACTCTACTGGAAAGTAAGAGGGGAAGAGGATAAGAGAAGGTAGGTGGGTGGGTGATAGAAGAGAAGGCAGGTTGGAGGGGGTAGTCAGAAGCCTTCCTTTTCAAGATGAATAGGGTGAAAAGAGAGAATAGAATAAAATACTAAATAGAAAATTGATAGAATAGAATGGAGGGAAATACAGTTAGCAATAGTAACTGTGGAAAAAAAAATTGAAGCAAGTTTCTCTCATAAAGGCCTCATTTCTCAATCACAGAGAACTGAGTCAAATTTATAAAAATAAGAGCCATTTCACAATTCGTAAATGATTAAAAAGTATAATCTGTTTTCAGATGAAGTAATCAAAACTATAACCGTATGAAAAAATGTTTTAACACACTATTGATTATATAAATGTAAATTAAAACAATTCTGAGGTAGTATCTCAGACCTATTAGATTGGCTAATAGGAGAGAAAAGGAACATGATAACTATTGGAGGGGATATGGGAAAAATGAGACTTTAATGCACTTTTTGTGGAGTTGTGAACTGATCCAACCATTCTGTAGAGCAATTTGCAACTATGCCGAAAGAGCTAAAAAATCAGTCATAACCTTTGATTTAGCAATACCATTACTAGGACTATGTTAATTTGGGGTTCACTGGCTAGATTTCTTTCTCAAAGACTAAGACTTAAACCCAATTTACTTTGTATTTCAGGGTCTGGACAACAATGGGTCCCTACCCAAGTACCACTTAATGGTTATTTCTTGGGCCCTCGTGGCTCAGAATGAATGTAAATAGTAACTGTTTCTCTTTTGGCCACCAACTCTGACTCTCTTTCCCTCCCGGTTTAATTTTTTTTTTTAAAATTAAGGGAGCCATCCCTTGATTCGCTTCTTAAAGAAGCCTATAGGCATTATCTAATAGGTATTACCTTACTCAAAGTGAGAACTTGAAAAGACCTTAGCTTAAAAGGGCCAAGGTCTATCATTGCATCCTGGGCCATCTCTAGTCATCTTTATCGATATCTGGTCACTGGACCCAGATGACTCTGGAGGAGAAAGTGACATTGACAACTTTGCATAGCTCTCCCTTACTCAAATCAAAGTCAATTGCAAGTTATGTCATCATCTCCCTGATGTCATGGTCCTCTTCAAGAATGAAGGACAAACCACATACACAATCTCATAAGAGATGAAAAACAAAAATGAAAGGACCTATATGTACAAGAATATTTATAGCAGCTCTTTTATTGAGGTAAATAATTAGAAGTTGAGGGGATGCCCATCAATTGGGAAATGGGCACAAGTTGTGGCATGTGATTTTGATGGAATACTATTGTATTATAAGGAATTATGAGAAGGATGCTCTCTGAAAAACCTGGAAAGACTTGTATGGGCTGATGCAAAGTGAGATGTACTATGTACAAAGTACCAGCAATATTGTAAGATGGTTGACTGTGGATAACTTAGCTCTTTTTAGCAATGCAATGATCCAAGGCAACTCTGTAGGACTTATGATGAAAAATGCTATCCATTCCCAGAGAAAGGACTGATGGTGTCTGAATACAGATTGAAGCTTACTTTTTTCTTTTTACTTTCTTTATTTTTGTTGTTTTCTTTCTTGTCTGTTTCCTTTCACATCATGACTATTATAGATATGTTTTGCATGAATCCACATGAATAACATGTATTCAATTACTTGTCTTCTCCAAGGGGGTGGGGTTGAGAAGGAGGAGGGGAAAGAATTTGGAACTCAAAATTTTAGAAACAAATGTTAAAAAATATTTTTGCATGTAACTGGAAGAAGATAAAATACTAAATAAAAATGGATTGTTTCATGTTTTTGTCTCCCCAGCGTCTACCTGACACATAATTGTTGCTTAATAAATACTTGTTGAATTCCAAAAGACAGCAATAATGATAATAATAACAGCTATCATTTATATAGTGTTTACTTTATTTTAAGTTCTGGGTTAAGCACTTTGCAATTATTATCTCATTTGTTCCTCCAAAGAATCCTGGGAGGAAGGTATTATTATTATTATCCCCATTTACAAATGAGGAAACTGAGGCAAATAGAGGTTAAGTGACTTCCCCAGGGTGACACAGCTAGTCAATAACTGAAGTTGGATTTGAACTCTTGTGCTATTGACTCTAGGCCTGGCACTTTATCTACTGAGCCATCAAGCAGCTGATCCCTTTAATTCATTAATATCCTCCCCCCCTCCACTGATGTAGGTCACAACCACCTTGACTAAACTTACACATGACTTCTTGAATTTCTATGGCAAGAATATTTATTACCTGTTGGGTTACCTTGTGATGAAGAGATTTTTCAAAATTCAGACACATCACTTGCCACATATCCCTGAGATAAACTATCTAAGAAACTTAATACCTCTCAGAAGGGGATAACACAGACAGTTTCCTGTGGGAGAGAATCAAGTTCGGGAAATTAATAATGGTAATAATAATAATACTTCTGAAAATAATCACTATACTGTGTTTTCAGAATCAAGGGGTAATAGCAATTCAACAAATCTTGGTCCTTATACCTAGGAATCTGCTGTTAGAGTAAACATTATCAGTGGCGCTTGTTGCTATAACTTCTCCACCGAGAGAGGTCACAAAGACTAGGTGGAAAAATGGAACAACATAGATGGATGTGCAGAGGAGTTAGGACAAAGTTGGAAACTGAAGTATATCAAAAAAATGCCAGTTGACTTAGTACCTAGGATGATGTGAGGAAATAACACATTTCTGTACTTATCAGAGAAGGTGAACTACCATGAAAAGCAGAGTCTTCTTTTTATTTCCCCCATTTGGTCATTGAATGACATAAAATATATTAGCTATGTATTAGTTTCCTGAAATTAAAAAAAATTGGATGTATATTAACTTTAATACCAGTTCTGCCCCCCAGAAATCACTTTGGGTGGAGACTGAGAGCAGTGAAACATGGATTGCAAAGTGTGAGAGGAGGCTGACGCAACTTTGAGATTCAGTACAGAGAAACCACGTTTGAAACACAGAGTCAAAAAGGGAACAATACAGGAACATAAGGGGGAAAAATAATGAAATTACCAAGCATCTTAGGTGGAAGAAAACACTTAAAAATCTTAACCCTAAGCAGATAAAACAACAGGAAAGATATTAGTAAGAGAAGGAAATATGGTGTCCGGATCAACTAAATGAATCCAGCCATCTATGAAAAAATATTCCAAGACAGAGGAAAATGAATAAACACTTGATGAGACAGAGGACTCTATGGATTTCCAAAAAAGCATTAAAATGCAGCAAGATGTTTCCAGATAGTTAAAAAAAAAAAAACAAAAACAAGAATTGTGAAAACAGACTTCATGACTTGCATAATAGAAGTAATTGACAGAACAGAAAAAAATTGGATTATTTGTTGGCATGTTTCACCAAAGAAACAAAAAAGAGAATAACTAGTTGGGAATGCAAATATACAGTGCCCTCCCTCTATTGATTAGCTCTACTTTATTCTGTATATAACTTGTTTATACATTAGTGTTTGCATGTTGTATGTCCCATTAGAATTCAGACTCCTTTGAAGCAAGGATTGTCCTTTCTCTTTCTTTTTGTCAACAGCACTGAGGATAATATCGGGAATATATTATCCATTTAATAAATGTTCATTGACTGATTGTTAATCTGTCCTCCAAAATAACACTAACTATGCAATAATATTAAAAGAAAATGTGATCTTTATACTAACTTTGTACTAACAGCTAACTATACTTTGAAGAAAGGCTGCACCAGGACCACTTAAAAGTTACAAGTCTCCCTGAAAAACAAAAAACAAAACAAAACAAAAATAAAACATAAACAAACAAAAAACCCCAACAAAATAGCAAACCAAACATACAAGAAACATGGAAAAAAAAGTAAACACCTGAACATCATAATGCAAGACATATAAAAAGAAAACTGCCAATTTTGGAATATGGGGAGAAAGCCAATTGAAAGAATCCATAGAACGGTCCAGATGAAACAAAAACTAAAATACTATGATTCAAACTCAAGGTGATTAAATTTGACAGGTGCAGATTATATAGCACAACTTGTTCAGCCATTCACCAATTGATGGACATCCTCTCAATTTCTAGCTATTTACCATCACAAAAAGCTGCTATAAACATATTTCTACTGATATGTCCTTTTTCCTTTTCTCTGATCTTTGAAATATAGGCAGAGTAGTGGTATTGCAAAGTAAAAAAGAAATTGACAGTTTTATAGGCCTTTGGGCATATTTCCAAATTGTTCTCCAGAAGAGTTGGTCAGTTCACAACTCCACAAATAGTCCATCAGCATAACCTATATTTCCCCCTCAAATCTATCCTACCACTTATAATTTTCCTTTTCCTTCATGTTAGCAATCTGATAGGTATGAGGTAGTACATCAGAGTTGTTTTAATTTTCATTTTTCTATTTAACAGTGACTAGGATCATTTTTATGTGACTAGTTATAGACTTGATTTCTTTTAATAATTGCCTCTTCATATCCTTTCATCATTAATCAGTTGGGGAATATTTCTAATTTTTTATTTTATAAATTTTTACTCAGTTCCTTATATATTTTAGAAATGAAGTCTTTATCAGAGAAACTTGTAAAAATATTTTCCTAGTTTCTTACTTTCCTTCTAATTTTGGTTGCATTGTTGTTGTTTGTGCAAAACTTTTTAAATTTGATGTATTCAAAATTAACCCCTTACTTTCCATGATTCTTTTTATCTGCTGTTTCATAATACCTTCTTCTCATCGATAGATCTGACAGGTAAATTTTAATGTATTTAAAAAAAAATTTTGTTCTTTTTCTAGTATTTTAGTTGCATGTAAAATGCATTAGTTCTTTCCTTTCTTGATGTAAGCATTTAGAGATGTATATCTTCCCTTAATTTGCTCATGATATCACCATTTATGTCTAAACAATTTATCGATAATTTAACCTATTTTGGTATATTGTGTGATATGTTGGTCTATGCCTAATTTCTGCCAAACTGCTTTCCAGTTTTCCCAGAAATTTTTGTCAAATAGCATGTTTTTACCCCAAAAGCTTGGATCATTGGATTTAACAAACACTAGATTACTATGGTTGCTTTATATTGTGTATTGTGTATCACTATTTCTTAGCCAGTACCAGATAGGTTTGATGACCACCACTTTGTAATACAGTTTGAAATCTTGTTCTGTTAGGCTGTCTTTGTGGTTTTTTTTTTCAATTGTTTCCCTTAATATTCTTGACATTTTGTTCTTCCAGATGAATTTTGTTATTGTTTCTTCTTTCTCTCTGAAATAATCATTTGGTGGTTTGATTAGATTCACAAGGAATAAATAAAATAGTTTAGGTGGAATTGTCATTTTTTATTATTTTGGGTCAGCCAAAACAGGAGTAATTAAATTTCTCCAGTTGTTTCTGTCTTTATTTGTGTGAAATCTGTTCCGGCAATTTTGTTCATATACTCCCCAAGTTTTTCTTGGCAGGTAGACTCTTAAGTATTTTATGCTGTTTACAATTATTTTAAATGGAATTTGTGTTTCTATCTCCTCCTTCTGGGATTGCTGGTAATATGTAGAAATTCTGATAATTTATGTAGGCTTAATTTATATCCTGCGACTTTGCTAAAATTGTTAATTGTTTCAACTAGTTTTTTCAGCTATTCTCAATGCTTCTCTAAGTGTACCATCATATAATCTTCAAAGATTGATATTTTTGTTCCCTTATTGTCTGTACTTATTCCTTCAATTTTCTTTTCCTTATTGCTATCGCTAGGATTTCCAATTCAATAGTGAGTAATAATGGTGAAAATAGACATCCTTAATTTACCATAATCTTATGGGAAAGACTTCTAGCTTATCAACATTGCAAATAATGCCTGCTTTGGGGTTTTAGATAGATACTACTTACTGTTTTAAGAACAGTCTCCATTTATTCCTATGATTTGTAGTGTTTTTAATAGGAATGGGCATTGTATTTTGTCAAAATTTTTTTCAAGATTGATTTATATAATCAATAGATGCTTGTTGTTTAATTTTTTTACGAAAAATTATATTTGCAGTTTTCCTAATATAGAACCCGTTCTACATTTCTAGTGTAAATCCTACCTAGTCATAGTGTACTATTTTCATGAAATATAACTCTAGTCTTCTTGCTAGTATTTTATTTAATTTAAAAAAGTTGGCTTCAAATTTTATTCTCTCTTTTTGATCTCTGTGATTTAGGTTTCAAAATGACATTTGTATCACAGAAGGAATTTGATAAGACTCCTTTACCAATTTTTTCAAATAGTTTGTATATTATTAGAAATAATTCTTCTTTAAAAGTTTGGTATAATTCCCTTGTAAATCCATTTTTCCAGGAGTTTTTTTTTTCCTTAAGAAAACCTATTTATCATCTTCAATTTCTTTTTTCAAATTCAGGGTTATTTAAACATTTTATTTCTTCTTCTGTTAATTCTGTAAATATGCATCCATTTTACGTAGATTATCAGGTCTTTTGCATATAATTTGGCAAAATAGTTCCAAATAATTGCTTTAATTGCACCTTCAGTGGTGGTGCATCCAATCCTTTAATGTGGACACTGGCATTTATCTTTTTTTTTTTTTAATCAAATTAAGGAATTGTTTATCGATATTCTTGTTATTGTCATAGTTGTTTTTCTTTAAAAACAGCTCCTGGTTTTATTATCTAAGTCAACTTTTTCAGTCATTTTTTATGAATTTCTACTTTGATATTCAGGGTTTCTATTTTGGTGCTAAATTGAAGATTTTTAATTTGTTTTTTTCCTAGTATTTTAGTTGCATCCCCAATTCCTTGACCAGCTCTTTCTTTTATTGATATAAGCATTTATACACATAAATTTCCCCCTAAGTACAGCTTTGGCTCATTCCACAAATTTTGATATGTTTTCTCATTGTTGCCGTTATCTTTAATGAAATTATTGATTCTTGTTTTTGATTTGCACTTTGGTGCACTCATCCTTTGGGATTTGATTATTTAGTTTCCAATTATTTTTTTAAACCCTGCTTTTTTTTCACTTCAGCTGAAGCATAACAGGTTTTCTTTCATCCCCTTATTTTAATTCTATGTTGTTACATGTGTTTGTTTGTTTCAAGTGTGTTTCTTATAAACACAATGTTGGATTCTAGTTTCTAATCCATTCTGCTATCCACTTTTTATGGGTGAGTTTATCTCATTCACATTTACAGTTATGAATATTCACTGTATATATACTTTTATCCATCTTATTTTCTTCTATTTATTCTTTGCTCAATTTCTTTTGCACTTTCCTGCAAATATCTCTTTTGCTTCTGACCATTTGTGTCAGCAATGCAGTATTCACAATGCCTACAGCAACTATAAATATGCTGATATGGTTATTAATCACAAAATGTAACAGACTCTCTACATAAGAAATATAGCTAGAGCATTCATTTAAATACCAGAAAACTGAGTCCCAAAACCAGAAAGTCAAAGCCAGCACAGTAGTTACGAAGTTGGCACATGTCATTAAAGTAGTAAACACCCACATTCTCAAGCCTTCAAACAGGACAGGCTACCTCAGGCAAAGATTCTCCTCTCCTCACACACACAACTGCTCAGCGTTCAGGCAGCTTGCTCCCAGCAGCTCCGGGCCCCCATGGTTCCCGTCTCTGGCAGTCCTCAGCAAGAGTCTTTAGCAGAGATTCTGGCCCGGGTCCAAGCAAAAGGAGTTCGCAACCGCAGCCTCTGCCTCTGCCGCTGCTTCCAGTCAGTACCGCATGGACACTACCTTGGTTCCGGAGTTCTCTTGCTCCACCCCTTCCTGCTACATCAGCAAGTTCAAGGGGCCTGGAAGATCTTCAAATCCCAGTATCGTTACACCATCACCTCCCTTCATCTGCCCTATCATTTAATCTTACCTTTCTCTTATCCTTTTGCTCTCCTACTTCCTTCTGATATAAAATAGATATTTACAATCAAATAAACATGAACTATATTCTTCCCTCTTTGAACAAATTCAGGTGAGAATGAGGCCCAAGCATTATCCATCCTCCCTTATTTTCTCCTCCACTGTTAAAGTTCATCCTTGTGTGCCTTTTTTTTTTTTTTTAAGATAATTTCCCCCATTCTTTCTCAACCTTTCCCCTTCTTCCAGGACATCCATTTTTGCTCAGCCCTTCATTTTTTTGAGATCATCCCAATATAATAAGCTCACATCTGGGCTCTGTTTATGTAGACTCCTTCTACTTGCCCTCATAATGATAAAGGTCTTAGGGGTTATATGAATAATCCTACCATATATGAATGCAATTATTTGGACCTAATTAAGTCCCTTATGATTTCTCTTTCTCTTAAATCTTGTCTTTGAATGTCAAAATTTTCATTCATCTGTCATCTTTTATTTAGGAATGCTTGAAAGCCTTCTCTTTCATTAAAGATCTATCCCTCCAGTATTCATGATTATACTCAGTTTTGCTCCTTGCCTTCTTACATATGGCATTCCAAGCCCTCTAACCCTTTAACATGGTAGCTGATAAATCTTGTGGAGTCCTCACTGTGGATCCATGGTACTTGAATGGTTTCTTTTTAGCTATTTGCAATAATTTCTGCAAACTCTTGAAATTGGCTATAAAATTCCTGAGAATTTTCATTTTGGAATCTCTTTTAGGAGATGATCAATGGATTCTTTCAATTTTTATTTTGCTCTTGTTTAAGATATCAGGACATTCTTTTTATTTGTTTGTTTGTTTTTGCTTTTTGGAGGGGGGAAGGCAGGGCAATTGGGGTTAAGTGACCTCCTGAAGGTCACACAGCTAGTAAGTGTTAAGTGTCTGAGGTCAAATTTGAACTCAGGTCCTCCTGACCCCAGGGCCAGTGCTCTATTTACTGCACCACCTAGACACTCCTTCTTTATAAATTCTTGAAATAAGATGTCATTTTCATCATCGTTTTCTTTTAGTCCAATAATTTTTAAATCATCTCTCCTCAATTTATTTTCCAAGTTACTTGATTTTCCAGTGGAATATTTCACATTTTCTTCTTTTTTTTTTCCTTCTTTTGACTTTGTTTTTACTGTTTCTTGATGTTTCATGAAGTCATTAGCTTCAATTTGTCCTAATCTAATTTTTAAGGAATTATTTTCTTTAGTGAGCTTTTGCACCTTTTTAAACATTTATTCAATTTGTATTTTTAAGAAAGGTTTTTTTTCCTCTGGTAAAGTTTCATTACTTACCATTTGGCCAATTCCATGTTTTTATTTTTAAGGTGCTATTTTCTTTAGCATTTTTTTGTGCTTTTACCAAGCTGTTAATTCTCTTAATAATTTTCATGCATTTCTCTTACTTCTTTTCCCTATTTTTCCTCTACCACCTTTACTTGATTAAAAAAATAATAACTCTTCCAAGAAATCTTGTTTGTCTTGTACCTCATTTTTATTTCTCTTTGAGTCTTTGTTTGTAACTATTTCCCCACTGATACATTCTTTTGAGTTTGTGTCTTGATCTTCCCTGTTCCCATTGTAGCTTTTTATGGTCAGATTCAGTTTTGTGTTTTATTTTGTTGCTTGCTCATTTTTTTCAGCCTTTTTCTTGACTTGAAACTACATGTTAAATTTGGATTCTGCTTACCTGGTAGAGGGAGTGTTAGAACAGGTTCAGGCTTTTTTCAGCTATTGTTTTCACACCTAGTTCTTGAGTTTTTTTAAGTTTTCAGTGCTTCCAATATGGTGGTTTGGGGAGAGGTGTGATCACTGTTCTCCTGGTCTGTGCTTTCCCAGGAAGGACCCCTGTTCTGCTACAGGTGCAAGTATTAGTGGTATTCTCTATCCAGGAACCCAGAATAGCTTATAAGCAATGGAGTTGACAAACAGTGTCTCATCCTGTGCCTAGTGCTACCAGAGGAGTCCATTCTAAACAATTTGTAACTGAAATTCCCTTACTATATTTGGGCTGAGAGTTTCTGAAACTACTGCTGGTGCTTTCACAGCAGCTTCCCAGGCCCATCACAAGTATTTCCACTGTATCCACTCTGGGTGAATCCCATATGAGGGTCAGAGAGCTTATTCTTCCAACCACCTAATTTGACTTGAGCTAGAAAAATGTTTCATTCCAATCTTATGTTTGCTACGTCATCCCAGAATTTGCTTTAAGGTTTTATTTTAAAAAGTGTTTAGAATGGAATGTTAGGAGAGCTTAGTTGGGTTGCTACTCTTACTCTGCCATCTTGGCTCCATATCCCTATAAATAGTTTTGAAGTGGGACATATCAATAAAAAAGCTTGGGAATTTCTGTCTTAAACAGATGCAACAAAATGGTACTAATATATGAGTCAAAACAGCAACAATGCTTAAAATTACCTTCAGTGACCTAGATTCATTGAAAAAAGAATGCAATTAATCAGTCAATAAATAATTATTTAGTGCCTTTTATGTGCCAGATATTTGCTAAGCACTGAGGATTAAAAAAAAAAGCACAAGACTGCCCTTGTCTGCCTGGAGCTCACAATTGATGGTTAAACAGTTTCCTTCAGATAGTATGGAACTTTTATTTGATTGCTATTGCTTTAACATAATTCCTTCGAGCCTCTATAAAATGATGGAAACTCCTCTGTTATGCATTTAAAGCTCACAGTCCCCATATGTGCAAAGATATTTATTGCAGCTCTCTTTGTGGTTGCAAAGAACTGGAAATATAGGGGATGCCCATCAATTGGGGAATGGCTGAACAAGCTATGGTATATGGAATACTATTGTGCTATAAGAAATGGGAAGGAGATGGACTTCATAATTACCTGGAGAGGCTTATACGGACTGATGCTAAGTGAGAAGAGCAGAACCGCGCAAAACCTGTACACAATCACAGACACATCGTACATATGATGACCAACCTTGATAAACTGGACTATCCTCAACAATGCACAGCTAAAGACAACTCTACAAGCCTCAGGATGGAAGGAGATACCTAAACTCAGAGAAAGATATAGAAAGACTATAGTTTAAATGGAGACTGAAGCAAAACTCGTTATTGTTCTCTTTCATGTCTGGTT
>CM053588.1:204199251-204222806 GCA_028646515.1 Pseudochirops corinnae | reverse complement strand
CTTTCATGTCTGGTTTTGCTTTTTTTTTTTTTCTTTTCCTAGTGATCACTCATTGGTTACAACCCTTCTATATGACCAAACTATTGTACAATGTGAAAGTATTTGCAGATCCTATACATCATTGCACGCCACCATGGGGCGGGGGGAAGGGAGGGGAGAAAATCTGAAACTCAAGTGATTGTGGAACTGAATCTTGTAAATTAAAAGTAAATGAGTAAATAAAAAAATTAAAAAAAAAAAGAAGGAAGCCAACCAAAAAAAAAAAAAAGCTTACAGTCTCTTATCCTAGGGACAAACAAGAACAAAAATCGGATGAGAATAGAAGACATGAATCAGTTGCAATGTATACAAGTAGAAAAAAATATACAAAAATAAGACTACAGGTACATTGAGCATTTAAATATTTCTCTATCAAAGTTGGGATGCTTATAAGCAGAGAATAGGTTTCTCTCTACTAGTACATACTATGTTTACCCTTTTCATAAGAGGATTCCTCATGCTGCAAATGCGTATGTATACTCTGAGAAGTGTAAAACATTCTAATTCGTTTATCTTAACTAAAGTAGAACCTGTGAACATCCTCAAATGGCCCTCCTTTGAGGGTGGCCATCACTTCCTGTTTATTGCACTGAGGATCAAAAGGTATAAAAAATGTGGTTTTATTTACAAATCAAAAAACAAAGAAAAAACTTTACGGAGTCGAGAAAACCATTTTCCTTTTTAGTGGGCTTCTGACTGTATACACAAACCTGTGCAATCCTCTGGATTTACAGTATGTCTCTGGATTGAGCTCCTGACATGGGAAAAGGAGTCTAGCTGTGGCCACAGAAAAAGAGAAAGGCTTGGGGTTGAATCCTCAATATTGGGAAATGTGCACCTCAGTTGCTCCTTGTCCTTTCTATGGTTGTTGCTTTCCAGAAACTGCACCTGCTCCACTTTGGTTCCTTGTCTTATTGGTCCATCTCTGCCCTCTCCCCATTGATGCTCCATCATTCCACTACAACTTTTTCTAGCCTCTCTTTGACTTGCTACCTGCAGCATTACTCTTTTGCCTTCAACTGCCATTGGTCCTCCATTAGTCCCCTGACACTGTCATCCATTTCCTTCCCATCAGGTGTTGTGGGCCCATCTGACTAAGGCCACTGGCCTCTTCTTTGGTAGGATATGCTGTCATTTTTCTCAGTTTAGCTACAGAGTTCCAGTTCCCTGTTGCATTATTTTTTCCTCTCCAGAAGATGGTGCCAGTTCTCAAATGATACAGATATTTCAATGCCCAGGGTGGGAATGCCTCTAAGCTATTTAAGATTTTTAGCTCTTTTAGGCCTGAGGTATGAATTTCTTTAAGCTATTTACAATTTTTTTTTTTAATCTAGGCCTCATAGCATCTTCCTGGACACAACTTGTCTTTTCAGGCACCTAGGTGGTACCTGCAAACAACATTGCAAGTCAGCTCATGATGGTTCCACTGTCTATGCGTCTCCTTTTTCCAGGCAGTATGCCTTCTTTTAGCACACATTATTGAGCTTCAGTGTTCAGAGAAACAGCTTCATTTCTGCTATCTCCTTGTCTTCTCATTCCCTATCTTTCTTTGGCAACTACATAGTCTATGCAAATTAGCTTGGGTCACTTCTCCAAAGTTTTATCAGAGATCTCAGAAAGGAGGAGGCTAAGGAGAGACCTAGGCTGTGCTTCAATTAACTGTTCCCAGACAACATCCCTGAGACAAAGGCACAAGTCTATTATACTATCAAAGATTAAGTTTGATAGTAGACATGAACTTGTTTCCACAGTTTTCCTGGCTTGGAAGGTTACAAGTTAATGAGGGGAAAATGCCCCCAAAATATACCTGTGCACTTTGGATAGTGAAAACATCTGGTGTGAGGATTGCAATAAAAGCAGAGTGAATTGTAAGATGAATCTTTATGACTAATCCAAATACCTCAAGGACCACTTTTTCTTTAGACTTTATGCTTTGCGTCAGATCTTTTTAGTTTCTTGGAGTAACAATGAGGAAAGAAAGATGAACATAGGAAGTGATCTAGGAAGTTTGACATTCATACACAATGGTTAATATAATTTAGAAAGATCTTAAAATATCTACCTCTTATATATATATAAATATATAAAATCATACTTCCCTATATATATATATATAAAATCATTCTTCCCAATAATATAGGGGACAAAAATAATACGTATTTTTCTTAAATGGAAGATATATATTAGGTATACTTACAACCAAATTATTATGTTGTGACATATTATTTATGTTGTGACATATTATTTATGTTGTGACATAAACTCCTAGGAAATCTGGTCCAGTCTATAGAACCCTTCTCAGAATAATATTTTTAAATACATAAAATAAAGTGCATAGAAATACAGAGGAAACAAATCATATTGAAAGTGATTAAATACTTAAAAAATTTAAAAAAACAACTTCTTAGACCCCGGATAAGAACTCCTGCTCTATATTCTCATGCAGTTTGCACTAGTTGCTCAATTCTAATGAGTTAAGTCAGAAAGTTATTAAAATTAGCTTTCAAATAATATTCATTGCAATAGAACCAAAGCATTCTTCTCATTTGTCTATCTAATGATATTCTAATTGGTTTGGGGCCTGACATAAATGAAACATGTAGATATACTAATATCTTAAAATGAGAGGGCATCACTAACTCATGGTTTTCTTGTGTTATTTGGAAAATAATCTTTAGCAAAAGACATAGGATAGGACTTCTCTTCTTAAGCCATCTTTTTTTTTTTCTCCTGCTTACTTAGAAAAGATAACCTCCTATCTCATTTTACTGAAGTTGAAAGCATGAAGATGATTCACTCTATTTTTTCCTATGGTTGCTTATTCCTATACATACCTCTTTCTGTCCCTCTGCCTCTACTTGGATGTTTGTCTCTCCTCTTGTCCCTCCCTACTTCTCTTTCTCTCTCACTGTACGTACATACATACATACAAATATATGCATATGTATTTGAAAACTCTTCATAATATATGTACATATGTATGTACATTTACACATATATATGTATACACACATATTTTCACTTTTAACAGATTTTGTCATTATGCCCCTATGTCCAATGATACTGTTTTAGACCCATCCACATTTTTTCATCAGTAAATTTCTGTTCATATCTTCAAAAATTATGCATGATACATCCACCCAACATGCCACATACCTCTTTTTAGGTCTCTTGGCATTACATATGTACCATGCAATCCTACCACTATAACAAAATCTGTACATGATCAACTTACGTCTTTGTAATCATGCCTTCCTGCTGAAATCTGCTATGGAAGTATATATAATTATTTCATAATTCTTAATTTGCTACAGGGCATTGTTAGCTACTATATATGTCTCTACTGTCCTTTGGGTGGCTCACAAATTTGATTATTAAGACATTTTGCTACTTTTCTATTTATAAAATAAAAAAAAGTTTTATGATAAGTAATTTATTTACAAAAAGGACATGAAAGAAAAATCAAGAGTCAACAATAAAGAAATCAAAGAGTCAACAATAAAGAAAGATGAAAGCTGACCAAAGAGTAGAAATTGGTAACTATTCAAAGAAAGGAACTATGTTAAAGTATAAACCTTTCACAGTAAAGGCAACTGAGTCAAAATCCAGGAGGAAGGTGAATGTATGACAATAATTTCTATAAGCCCCACTAAAATTATAATAGAACAATTCCAAGAACATTTAGGACTGTTCAGAAAAAGTTACAAAGAATTAAATGAAAAAAATCAAATAAATATGGACAAAGTTATGGAAAAAATCATTAAGACTAAAAACAATATAAAGTGTATAAAACGAACAAACAAACAAGAAAAAAAAAAACAGAGACACTCTTCCCAATGGTAGATTCTCTGAAATGGAGAGTGACAGTATTAGAATGCACAAGTACAGAAGGTGAAGGCAAATTAATTGAATGAAATAAAAAGATAATAATAAAACTAGAAGAACTACAGTGCAAAACTACTACTAGAAATATTGAGCTTTCAGAAAAAAAAACCATCACTAAGGGATGGAAGGATGAGATTACTACTCAAATCAGTTGATGTCATAAGATATAAACACAGGGATGAGATTTCAGTGTGTTAATTAGGTGTAAAACCCTGTGATCCCTTATGAGATATGAATGCTAATGTGACTCAAGAAGTGAATAGTTATGATTGGCTAAGCAAACAAGATAGTCAAATCTCTGGGGCATTCAAATAGCTAATCCCTGTACAAATTTACACAGTTAAAGAATTGGAATGATTGCAAGCTGAAAGGTACTTATTGAGACTAGTATAAGGAAGGGAGGAATTTTTTTCTCTTTCTCTCATCCATAACAATCATTTAAGTTTAAAGGCAAACTATTAAACCAGTAGGAAACAATGCATCCACCAGGGAGCAGACACACACTATATAGACAGACACAGTTACAGAGGGATGCTCACTACAAGAAATAAATGTCTGAGAGTTGAACTTGGGAGAAGAGGAAACCCTTGGGAATCCAACTAAGCAATATGCCCTACAGAGATATTTCACCCAAGGGAAGTTATATGAGATCTCTTTGAAGGGAGTAACGACTTCCAGACCCTACAGTACCAGTAGTTATGAGTTGTTTTGGCATAATGCCCATACATATTTATCACTACCATTGTACTCTGATTTTGAACCCATGCTTCCCATAGCAATGAGAATTCTGTGAATTTTTTGGAAAATTTATGAGGAAATGTTTGTAACTACTATTCTTTTCTTACTGGATGTTTACTAATAGAAAACACACTAATGGGGACCCATGAGCTCTCATGTCAGGAGCATAACTCTACTAGTTTATCCCTAGAACTTGAAGTGGCAGGTAGCAGCCTCCTTCTAGGTATACAGCCTGATATTTCAGGTATACTACCAAAATGTTGCATAATATTCATATAAGAAAAAGTGAGGACTATGAAGGAATTCTCATAAGTATAGCTATCAGATATAATCATGACAGAAGCCTTTTGAAAGTATTACTGAAACTCTATGAAAAGGAATTGGAGGATTATATCAACATGTACAGGGATATGTAAATTAGAATGGAAAAACTAATTATAATTTTTATTGCATGCAATAAAGCTTAAAAATTTTTACATCTATAAAAATGTTTAATATATAATATATCATCCTTTTGCTTCATTCACTTGCTTTACACTTTGCCATAGTATTAAGATTCTGACACACTTTCTTTAATTTCACGTCATGAAACTACACTTTTAAAGCAATAGATTTTAGGCATGACTTTGACAAACAATCCATTCTTCTAAATCTAGCCTTAATTTGGGCCTATACAGTTTCAAAAAGGTTAAAACAGGCCATCTTCCCAGGCTATTGAGATCTTATCTGGAAGATTCCCTCTCTCCCACAGCCTTCTCACTCTGGAAGATCCTCCCATCCCTGTGATCTTCTCTTGTTGTAAATAAATGAGTCTTCTCATTTGATAAATTCATCCTAGAACCTCAGTTTTGAGGATATACCTATGGCCCTTGTTTTCACCATGAATCTGGCTCAGCTCCTGAATCTCCAGACCACTTTGACACCATGCCCCCACATGAACACTATCTCTCCTCATCAACTAGCCTTTCACCTTGTATGCGTTTTCTTCTCTTATTATAATATAAGCTGCTTGAGGGCAGGGATTGTTTTTCATTTTTCTTTATTTGTATGTCCAGCACTTAGCACAATATCTCCTACAAAGTAAGTATTTAATAAATACTTTATTGATTTTATCTTGTTCTCTTGGGCAAATTCTTTTATCTTTCAATATGTATACAATGGTACAAGAGTATGTTGTAGTGTTACATATTCTTATGGGAATTTCTGTTAACTGGAATAATTTCATTTCTCAATACATTTATCAGAGCTGATCATGGCTACATAGGGGATAAGACTTCTGGCTTATTAAGAGTAAAGGTTCTCCAAACAGATCTTTTAGATTTTGATGAAGTTGCCCACCTGTATTTTTTTTTTTTTTTGCTTTTTGGAGGGGGAGGCAGGGTAATTGGGGTTAAGTGACTTGCTCAAGGTCACGCGGCTAGTAAGTGTTAAGTGTCTGAGGTCTGATTTGAACTCAGGTCCTCCTGGCTCCAGGCTCTGTGCTCTATTCACTGCGTCATCCAGTTGCCCCAATCTTGATTACTTTTGACACTGATTTTAATAGCCTTGAATTTTTAAAGTAATTTTCTTTAAATTTCCTTCCCCCCCCAACTTTTGGTGCCCCAGCTTTTCATTCTGCTTTGCCAATGACAACTTCTTTTTCATAGTATTTGTTAGGTGGGGTGGGGTTTGTTTGTTTATTTGTTGTTCTTTTTTGCTCTTCTTTTTTTTCCAATTTCAAGAAGCCTATATGGCATTGTAGAAGTCTCAAGTGACTCTCCAGATTCCTCTGAAGGACTCTGTTCATCTTCTGAAAACTAATTAGGTGGTCTTACATCAATAATTCATTAGTTTGGGATGTTCTTTTTATTTTTGGACCCATTTTCCAGTAAGTGTCAGTGTGAATGAAACTATACATGAACAATTCTTTATTTGCCTGACTCTTTCAAACCAACTATCACTGAAATATCTCTAACAGTCGTTGATTCTTAGGTGCACTTTAAAAACAAAGTCCTTTACATATTTCCTTGGAGTAATATCCATTCTTAAAGACCACAAAATTAAGAACACAATAAGAGAGAGCAATGAAACCCATGTTTATAGAGTAAAATCTAGCAATCAATGGAGAACTAACTGAAATCTGGGGAAACTAGCTCCTTTCACTTTCATTTGGTCAATTTCAGTCTAGTGTCTTTAGAAGCACAGAAGCATAGCCATAGTTATTGTTGTAGCTGTAATGCACAATAGAAAATCTGAATACCATTTTATCCATTAAAGGCAACCCAAAAGAAGCATTTTGTAATGGAATCAGGAAATATAATTCTACCAGTCATTCTTGATTACTTTAATGAGTAATTTAAATCAAAAGTCAAAATGTGATCCAAGAAGTCAAAGGTAAAAAAAAAAATCATCAAATAATTCAATAAAAAAATCAAATAATTCAATCTTATTTTCCCTAAATTCTAATGGGAGAAAGCAACAAATAAAGGAGAATTAGAAGGGAGGTGCTGGTATACACATGGCTACACACTTTAGACATGTTCAGGAAGCATTGTGAAGGTCCAGTTCCATGCAAGACAAGATTAAAACTCATCTTCTAGAATTTGCAGTGCCAGTGGCAGAATCCTGGTTGTGGTGAGAAGGGGATGAGGATGATGGTCATAGTACAGACAGTGTAATTTGGAAATGTATAGGAATTGCTACGGAGGGCTCGCTAAAAACTTAAACTATTACATGCCTTGTCAAGAGTGCAAGAAAATTCTCTCACCTATTCTCCATACAATTTTTTTTTCTTTTACAAGAGGAGATGAGTTAGTGAGATCTTCCATGTCAGAGAATAAAAACCCGGAACCCATGGACTGGAGATACCTGGAACAAACCATCAGCATCAAACATATGTAAATGTTTGCTTAAGAACCACAGGAAACTTATCAGGTAGTGTTAACTAATACAAAGTTTTCTTTGAAGAAATATTGCCATACAATGTTAGATGATGATAGGGAACATTATTTGATTAAGCTGAATTTTAATAGGAACAAATCTATATCTAATACTCTGAGTAATATTTTAGTTCAGAGATTAATTTCACATTCTTCTTTTGTGTATTCCCATGTTTTGGACTGCTAAAGGAAAAAGAAAATAGTAGTCAGTGGAAAATTACAATCAATCATCTTTTCGGCAACAGTGCATAGTCTTTGTCTATATAAACATGCACCTTTTTAAGAGAGATACCTGAATATGAAGATTGCCATTCATCATCCCATTATCAAATAGTTAAAATCAGAATTTTTTTTTTCCAGAATATTTCTTGGGTCAACTTTGTCCTGCCTCTTCTAATCAATTTGATTTCATGGTTTTTATTCCCCAGTTTCTTTTAAAAAATTACCTTTATTTCAGGATATTTCTAAAAGCAAGAGAGCCTTTTTTATTGACTACATACTACAGATTTGGATAAATATATGCTATTGTAGTTCACTGGTTTCTGCCAAAATAGCATTCAATTAAAAATAGATGTTTAAATTAGCACAATTTGTTTATAAGTGAAAAAATAAAAGGTGAGAATCATTTTAATGCTGAATTCCTCTATGAATCTTCCTTTGTATCTTTTCCTCTATCTGTGGCTGTATCCCAAGGCTATTTCTGGTTGCCTTCTCCCCTCTCCTTCCCTTCTTATCTCTCTCCTCTCTTTTCTCTTTCTTCTTCTCTCTTCTCCTTTTATATTATCTCCCTTGCTACCTCATCAGATACCACAGATTCAGTTGTCATTTCTATATCAATAATGCTGAAATCTGTGAATTAAAATTTATTCTCTCCTGAGTTCCAATCCTACATTACAAGGACTGCCTTTTGGATGTTCCAAAATGAATATTCCATAAGTATCTAAAACTGAACATGTACAGAGCATCATTATCTCTCATTCCCTAACTGACCCTTTTCCCTAACTTCATTATTTTATTAAAAGCAACACTATTATTTTGCCACCCAGGTTCTTAACTTTAGAATTATACCCAATGCCTCATCCTCCCTCAACCCATGTATCCAATCAGTTGGCAAATAATTATGTATATGAAGAGTTCCAAATCTTTTTTTTTTTAATGTGTCTTAACACCTGTTTGGCAATCTGGTGAAGCCTATGGGCCCCTTCTTAGAATGATGTTTGTAAATATATAAAATTAAATACATATCATTATAAAAGTAACCAATTATATTAAAATTCGGGTATCAAAATATGTTTTAAAAAATTCATAGACTCCAAGTTAAAATTTCTTTCACTCCCTTGCACTGTATGTTGGTAGATGGTTGAATGTGTTGCTATTGTCAAAGTACCTTGTTCACTGGAGGCTAAGCTTTCTGTAATAAGACTTCAAATTGAGCTAGGCTTGTCCTGATTAAAAAAACAAACAAATATAAGAGTTGTATATGATTTTGATGGGATTCTGTTGTGCTGTAAGAAATGGTGAGCTCATTGGTTTTAGAGAAAAAATATGGATAGACTTGCACAAAATAATGAAGAGTGATATGAGCAGAACCAAGAGATAGTTGTATACAGTAGCAGCAATATTGTTTGAAGAACAGTGTTGAGCAACTAAGTCAGTTTGACAATTATCAATACCCAAATTAATTACAAAGGACTTTGGAGACACTACCACCATCCAGAGGAAAAAAAGTAGAATATATAGAATGGTTTTTCATATATGTGTATATGTACAGACATATGTATATATGTATATATCATGTATATATACATATATACACATGTGTATATGCTTAGGCATTTATAATATATAACATATTTCTATATAAATTTATATATAATATGCACATATATACACATTTATATATTGTATATATTTAAATATGTGTGTGTATTTGTGTCTAATGGTAGCTATCTCTGGGATGGGGGAGAGGGGAGAAAAGAAAGGGGAAAAAAAGAAAATTACATGATAATTTTATATTTTAAAAGAATAGCAAGTTGTATATAATATATTTGCAATTTCATGCACAATTATATCTTCTTATGCTGTTATGGGAATGTTTATTTCATAAATTAAAATTTTATATATGCATGTAAATATGTCTGTCTATCATCTGTCTGTCTATCTATCTATCTGTCTGTCTGTCTGTCTGTCTGTCTATCTATCTATCTATCTATCTGTCTCTATATCTATCCATAATTCAGCCCAAACTTGAAGCATTTCTTATCTGGTCAGGTCTATTGGTGTTGTCTTCAAAATTTGAGGATCAACTCCATGCTATGATGAGGCATTAAAACGGGTCTCAGTGGTTAGACACATAACAGGAGCTTAGTAAACGTTTATTGATGGATTGAATAGACTGAAGAACACAATTTTTCCTCCCTTCATTTATAGTTAAAAAAACTTTTAAGTATTTCTTTAGCTTGTTTGGGCAGAGGACATACTGATCATCTGTTTTAAATGTTTTATAGCCATTAGAAGAACCACAGTGAGAGACATACCTTATTTTGTTCTCCACCCTATCCTGAATTGTTTTATTCTGTATGACATTAAAGCAGCAGGAGGTGAGAACAAAGAATCGCATTCGATTTTATTGCTCAACTGAGTCAACAAAGTGTTTCAGGATTGGTTCTCTTTTAGGTTTCAGGCTTAGTGATAAATAAAATGCTTTTGCCTAACCCTTTCTGAGAGGACAGTCTATCAATATTTAATTTAGCTGGCCAGAAAATGCATTAACATAGCATAAAATAATTTATGAGACTGGCTTAGTCTTGGATCTCCCTATTAAATGTAGTTAAAGTAGATCAACAGCAATGTATTGTGTTTTTTGTTATCTTAATAATTCTAATTAACTTTTGGTAATTGCTGAGAATCTGCATCTAACTAACAAGGGCCATTTTTCATGGTTATTGTTTTCAGCAGGCAGCAAAGAAATGAATAAAATAAGTTTTATGAGAAATTAAACTTAATTCAAAGCAACAAAGCTTTCATTCTTATTGGAGAACATAAAGTTCACCAATGGATATGACCATTTATTTACATTTGAAAGACAAAAGCATTCCATAAAACTTTATAAAAGTGTTATAATTTAAAAAAAATCCATCACCGTCGAACCATCATGCGATCCTTCAGAATCTTTTCTCATTACTACTAATTACTGAGATGTGCGGCTGCAACGATAGCTTCTTCCTTGTGATCAGGCCATTGTTTTTGGTGTCTAATTCACTTTGTAACACTGCAGTCCAGTTTTGTACATCATTCTTGCTAAAATTGTGATGAATTGCAAAGTAACTAACACAGAATTGAACTACTTCAGTGTTTCAGATGAATTCCAATGCAGTCCGTGTCACAGAACAATTTGGCATTTGCTCATTGACCCTGGGAAATTGAGCTGTTCATCTTTCTCCTTTGCTACAGACCTCATGCCCATGTCACAGAAGAGATGGCTATAATTAGCTTGCGCCCATGGGTCTGCAAGGGAATTTGTGACTCAAAGTGGCAGGTTCTGCCAAGAGTTTGGGATCCAAAGGTTGCTCACTTAAGGTCATTCATTGGATAACAGACCTTGGAAATGTTTTTTTTTTTCTTTTTGGAGGGGGGAAGGCATGGCAATTGGGGTTAAGTGACTTGCCCAAGGTCACATGACTAGTAAGTGTTAAATGTCTGAGGCTGGATTTGCACTCAGGTCCTCCTGACTCTGGGGCAGGTGCTCTATTCACTGTGCCACCTGGCCACCCCAGACCTTGGGAATGTTATTGAGAAAAACCATGGAGATGACAGAGTGTGGCCCACACAGTAATAAACAATGATAATATATTTAGATATTTTTATTCTAGAATTATAAGGGGCACTGAATTACTTAAAATCATATTTTATAAAACATAAAAACATAATAATCTGATCCTTTATGGGAGTCTATAGCTCTTGGAATAGTTCATAGGGATAGACCTTGGTAACACTTCTACTCCAGACACACAAGTTCTGTCCACATGGGTAAATTTGCTTAAATGCTCAATCCTCCAAATGACTTGCTAATTTAGTTTTATTTTTCATTACTTTGTATTTGACAAACATCACTATATTCCCATTTCTCCAACTCCTAGCATCAAATAAGCATATTCAAATAAAAACTCATTCCTCAACGGGCAGCAGTGAATAAAACGCAACCTGTGCCTTGATGACATTCAGTTTCATACTGGACTTCATTATATGCAAAACTTTCTTACCTGCCTCTTGAAGAATCGTTTGTGTTTATAAGAATCATTCAAAATGGCCAACTGCCATCTTTTTTTGATAGGCCATGGGAGAGTCTTCTCATATCCTGAATGAATGGCACATTTGTATTGTTATCATGATAAAAAATATACCCCTTGTACTCCTGAATAGAAAAACCCTCACTGTCGTTATTGTTCTCTTATAACCCTTACTTGATGATTTCTTATACGATAAGATCTGTGACTGTACTTTGTCATTCTCAGCAAGTTAAGAATCTTCTTTGTTCTAAGGAATTCATATCTCTCCTCCTCTGGAAAGACCTCAAATCTGTTTTTAAGTTCATCTATACAGTTGTCCTTTGCCTTTTTTTTCTAATACTTCTCTCCTATCCTGACAATGGTTAAGTCTCCCCTCTTTTACATTACATAATATCTGAATATATTATCATTGTTTATTCCTGTGTGGGCCACACTCTGCCATCCGCATGGTTTTTCTCAATAACATTCCCAAGAGTCTTTTTTTCCCTCCCCACTGAAGATCTACTTCTCTTTCACTCAGAAATATTTTATTCTCTCTACCAACCTGGAGTGTCAGAGCCATTCTTTGATTCTCTTCACCTTCTCTTACAAGAACAAGATTGGCCTACACTTGGAATACAGAAAACATGCACTTGGCTGTGGGAAAAATACAACCACCAGTCACTTGATGCAAGTCACTGCACAATTCCACTACTTTCTTTTCTGGTTGAGATTTTTATGCTGGTCTTTAAATGACAAAGAAAATAAAATGACCAAAAAACCCTTATCTTGTCTTATCTTAACCTTAATCTAAACCTTAACCTTATCTTCTCCATCCTAAGTTCCTGGTTAAAACTTTTAGAGTTAATACCACCTCTTATTAACTTGACAACCACATTTAACTCCTTTTCCTTTGATCCTTTGTTTCAAAATCATTTCTACATCTAAATTCACATTCTATTCAGTCTTATACCAACCTCTCATCTGTTTCAATAATGTGTCCCACTTGGGATATATTACTTGCCAGACTTATAGATAGGCAAACAATTTGTGAATAAACAAGAGATAGAGAATATTGTGACGTGTGAAGTGGATAATTTTGATTATATCAAATTAAAATGGTTTTGTAAAAATATAAAAAATGTAGCCAAGATCAGAAGGAAATCAGAAAACTGGGAAACATTTTTATAGACAGTTTCTCAGATAAAGGTGTCATATCTTAAATATATTTATAAGAAACTTTGTCAAATCTATAGGAATACAAGTCATTCCCTAATTAACATGGTCAAATGATATAGGCTACTTTCAGATTAAAGAATCAAAGGTATCTATAGTCATATAAAATGCTCTAAATCACTATCGAATGAAAACAACTCTGAGTTACCACCCCATACAGATTGGCTGAAATGATAGAAGGGGAATGCTACAAATGTTGGAGGGGAATTGGAAAAACTGGGTAACGATATTAGTGGAACTGTCAACTAGTCCAACCATTTTGGAGAACAATTTGGAATTATGCCCAAAGAGTTATAAAACTGCCTATAGCCTTTGATACAGCAGTACCACTATTAGGTCTGTTTACCCAGATGATTAGGGGAAAAGGAAAATAACCTATGTGTTCTAAAATATTTATAGCATCTCTCTTTGTGGTGGCAAAGAACTGGAAATTGTAAGGATGCCCATCAAGTGGAGAACGGCTGAACGAGTTGAAGTATATTATTGTGATGAAATACTACTGTGCTATAAGAAATAATGAGCTTGATGATTTTAGAAAAAAAAAACCATGGAAAGCATTTCACAAAATAATGAAGAGTGAAATGAACAGAAATAAGAGAATGCTGTACATAGTAATCCCAATATTATTTTAAGAAAATCTTTGAGCAACCATGTCATTTTGACTATTATAAATACCCGTATTAACTACAAAGGAGTCATAAAAGAAGGTGTTATCTGAATTTAGAGAAAGAACTGATAAATAGAAGTATGTATAGTATGAATATGTGCATGTACATGTATGTGCATATACACACATACATATTTATGCCCAATTGTAGCCATCTCTAGGGTGTGGGGTAGAAGGGAGGAAAAATAAAGTTACATGATATATTTATTAAATATTTAAAAAGGGAAACATGTTGTACATAATTTGCAGTTTCATGTGAAAAAAAGGGTTAGCTCTTAAAAATGAGTTTCTGTAAAAAAAAAAATGAAATCCTGCATCCTAAAACCAAAAAATTAAATATATAATTTGCCTCACTCTATCAAGCTATTCTATCAATTTGCTTTATTCTCTCATTTATCCACTTATATTTCTTTACTTACCTTGTTCTGGTCTTGACAACTACCTTTTTTTATTTCTTTAGTTTTCCTTTTCGGGTGTTACTTCTTATTGGTCCTAAAGCATCTTTTCCTCTTTCAACTAAGAAGTAAAATCTTGACCAGAATAATCTTTTCCTTCAAATTTCTGCAATTATCCAAATTTCTCCTCCCTGTAATGGTAATGGTAATTTGAAGATCTTTCTTTCCCTTTAATAGGCCCTAAGAGAATTTGAAGACCTGACTTGCCCTTTAACAGGCCAAATGTAATCACATGGAGCCCACTGTGGGAGGAGCTTGCTGAAAGGGTGGAACAGGAAATAACAGAGGAGAGAACAATGCAGAGCTGGGAACAGGCAGCAGGGAGGCAGAACAGCTAGCATGAGTAAGAGAGGGACATTTTTGCATAAGAGAGCCTGTTTTGTTTTGAAGCCCTGATGGAGGGAAGTCTTGGGGATGTTGGTGCTTGCTGCTTTGGTTATGGTTATATGGTTATTCAGTTTTCTGGTGTTTGAATAAATGTTTTGGTTCTGTCTTCCATGTGGAGAGTCTGTTACATTTTGTTATTCAGAACTACACAAGCATATTCGTAGCTCCCATGGGTGCTGTGAATATTGCATTGGCATTATACTCCCTATATTCAAATTTTGGCCTTCTTTATTTATGCAAACCCTTAAGAATTGCCTACATGATTCTAACTTTCTCCTTATTTACCTCTAGTCCATCACTTTTCTCCCACAGAAGCTAGGTGGAGTTAATGTTTGATCACCTAGTCCATTTTTCTAGTCCACCTAATTCACCCCTTCATTTTACAGATGAAGCTATATTTATAGATGACAGCTTCAGTGTGCAGTGGATAGATGACTAGACTTTGAATAAGCTAGCCCCTGTTCAAATCCTGGCTTAGACATTCTTTGTGTGATGCTAGACAAGTTTTACTTAACATCTGGCTGCTTCAGTTTCCTCATCTGGAATGCAGGGATAATAATAGTACTTATATCCCAAGATTATTATGAGATCAAATAAGATAATATTTGTAAAATCCTTTGAAAACCTTAAAGCCCTATATAAATACTACTTATTTATTATAGAAGTAGTCATGTGACTCAGCAGATAGAATGCTGGTCAAGGATACAGGAAGACCTGGGTTCAAATCCTGCTACAGACACTTACCAGCAATGCGACTCAGGACAAGTCATTTAACTTTTGCCTTCATTGGTTTCCTCATCTGTAATATGGGGAAGATAATAGTGCCTAAATGCCAGGTACATTGTGAGGATCAAATGAGATAATACTTATAAAATGCTTTGCCAAACTTGAAGTCCTATGTAAATAATAGCTATTTATTACAAAGGTGACTACATGACTCAGTGACTAGAACCCTGGGAAAAGGAGTCAAGAAGATGGAGTTTGGATCCTGCCTCAGACACTTACAAGCTATGTGGCAAGTCTGGTAAGACATAGGCAAGTCACAACCTCTGTCTGCTTCAGTTTCCTCATCTTCGAAATGGGTATAAAAATCTCACCCCTACCCAGGGTTGTAGTGAGAATAAAAATGAGAAAATTATAAAGTAATTTGGAAAATTGGAAGTGCTATGTAAATGTCAGTTTGATGATGTTGGTAAGGAAGAGGAGGTAGAGAAAGATGAGGAAACTAAGATCCAGAAAGTGAAATTACTTGCTCAGTTCCACACAGATAAAAAAAAAAAATGGTAGAGACAGATAGAATCCAGGTTCTTTGACTTGAAATCTAGCCCTGTTTCAATTGCACAACAAGAAGCTGGGGGCAGAACAGCACATGGTAGCATATACAAGTTTTGCTGAATTTATGGGTGGAAAAGTACTTTTGAGAGATGAGAAATCATCCAGAGTATGGGTGTTCATGTCACTGATGACAATGAACAATATACTGGAGCAATTTCAAGAAATAGCTTGAAATAATTCAACTAAAATCCTACTTTTATGTCTCATCGTATTGTAAAGGAGACCCTGAATTGATAAGGGCTCTTCTATTAGAGCACAGGCATTCTGGAGTCTCTTGAGTATGGGCATGGGGATGGATTTGAGTTCTGTTGTCTGGGGATGTAGAAGAAGAGAGAACTGTGTCTCCCTGTGACTCCTACTGGCTGTGTAATTCTCCCTTAACATCTCAGTGCTCTAGGAAACCCTTAGATTATAAGTAGCAAAAAACGACTCTGACCTGAGGAACCTACAGTGAGATTAAATATTTCTTCACTCAAGAGTTCCTTGTACCAAAAAAAAAAAAAAAAGAAATCACAGAATCAGTCCATGCACAAATGTATGTGTATATATACATATATGTATAGTCATAGAGATGTAGGTATATGGTGATACCTATCTAGCTATACACACATATTCACATATATGTGTATTATGTGCATGGAAATATGAAATATAAATATGTGGAAACATGAATACAGTTAAAACTTACAACTAAGCTAAGACTTTTGGGACACACTGTATATCCCCCACAGATACACACACATAAATATACGTATGTATGTGTGCCCTACCTATATACATAAAATGCATATATATGCAGAAAAAGAATTCTTAGGTATTGGGGAGAACATTATAAATGGGAATAGTCAACCCATTTAATAACCCTTTTTATCCCGCTATTTCATGCTTACTTGACACTGTGTAATAAGAAGTTTGAGGATGAGGACAAATAATAGAAGCTTGAGTAAATGGAAGGGAAAAGGGAAACAGGTGGGAAGAACACTTGAGAATAGTTTCTTACCTGCCAAGAAATGAAATAATGGAACTGAAACAGCCAAAAGAAGCAGAGTTAATTTGTTTCTCATCTGCTGCCATCTAAGTCCTGCCCTCATTATCATATTGAGACATGGGGTGGGGGGAAGCAGAGGATTCAGGGATCCCAAATGAAACATATCCAAACTACACCAGAAGGTCCCAGGGCCTCTTTCAGGCTCTCGGGAATATACTGTGAGTCATAATAAAATACGAATAAAATAAATGAAAGAAATAGAATAAAAATACATTAAAGACAAGTTCTCAGCTTTTGCATGTCTTATGCTTCTCTCCCTAGATCATGAATTCTTCCCCAGACCTTCCTTTTAACAAGAAGTAAAAAACTCAAAATATATAAAAGACATTGTTCAGGGACTCAGCTGCGAACCTCCTTCTCTTGCTGTTGCAGGAAGGGAACATCATTACCACTTATGGAATTCCATGGCTAGGCTAGGTGCTAGAGATCCAATCTTGATTTTCCATGTAGTTTTTGCCTTGCTCTTGTCTTAATTCCAATGTCCATTCCATTCAGTGACATGACTGCCAATTATTTTTGATCTGGACATACTTCTTGTTTCTCCTTCTGTCCTGCATGCATTCACTGAAAATGATTAAGTAAAATTAAGAGGTTCAAAAATTTATTGAACAAAATAACTCTTTAAAATTATAATTATGTAACTATAAGTAAATGATTCCATAAAGCTTCAAAGTAATAAAACAAAATCAAAAGAATGAAAAAAAGAAAATATGAAGTATCTCATAGGAAAAAAGTATAACTAAAACAGATGGAACATAATCTATTATGCTCCAATTGAAATTTTTTAAAAAGAGTAGGAGGATAATCATGATTTCAGACAAAGAAAAAGTAAAAAAAAATAGGCCTGAATAAAAGAGATAAAGGGGAAAATATGCTTTTTTTTCGCTAAAAGATACCATAGGCAACGAATATTAATACTGCACATATATACACCAAAAGCATAGGATGTAAAGTCTTAAAAGAAAGACTAAATGAGTTACAGGAGGAAATAGATGGTAAAAATATAATAGTGGGACACTTCTATTTACCCCTCTCAGACACAGAGTAATCTAACTATAAAATAAATAAAAATGAAGAAATAAATAAGGTTTTAGAAACACCACATATAATAGACCTTTGGAGGATATTGAATGAGTATAGAAAGATGTGTATATATATGTGTGTGTGTGTGTGTGTGTGTGTGTGTATACATATATGTGTGTGTGTGTGTGTATGTGTATTTTTAAGCTGTGTTTGCGCCTTCACAAAAAATTGACCATTTATCAGATCATAAAACATCACAAATGTAGAAAAGTAGAAATATTGAATATATTTTGGACCATAATAAAAATAAAAATTATATTTCATAAAGGGACATTGAAGAACAGATTAAAAATTAATTGGAAATGAAATACTCTAATTCTAAAGAATGAATGAGTCAAATAAAATCACAAAATCAATCCATAATTAAATAATTATATAATGAGACAACACAAAATTTATGGGATACAGGCAAAATGACATTTATGGGAAAATTTATATCACTAAACATTTTAATCAGTAAAAGAAGGAACAGGACAATGAAACAAGCATGTAGCACAAAAGTTAGTAAATAAACAAATTAAAAACCCTTAGTTAAACAGAAAAATAGAAATTCTGAAAACCAATAGAAATTAATAAAAATGAAAGTTTTAAAAAAGTCATTCAACTAATAAACAAAATTAGAAGTTTTCGTTTAAAGAAACCAATAAATAGATGTCACCAGCTAGATTTTTTTCTTAAGTAAAAAGAAAATTAAATTACCAGTAGGATTTTTTTTAAAAAGGTGAATTCACAGCAAATGGAAATGAAATAAAATTACTTATTAGGAAATATTTTGCACAGCTATATGCCAACAAAACTGAAAAAAAAATACTTATTTTACTTTTATTTTTACTAGTTATTTGTTTTTAATATTCCTTTCTTTTTAAATTTTGATTACTGAATTCTCTCGCTTCTTCCTGCTTCCTACTTCACCCACTGAGAATACAAGCAATATGAAATCAATTATACATATGAAACCAGGTAAAACTAAAAATAGCCATATTTAAATAAAAAGTAAGGAAAATAAAGTGAGAAATTATACTTCAATTTGCAGTCAGAGTTCATCAGTTCTTTTTCCAGATGTTGATAGCATCTTTTCATCATGAGCCTGAAAGAGGCCCTGGGACCCTCTGGTGTAGTTTGGATATGTTTCATTTGGGATCCCTGAATCCTCTGCTTCCCCCCACCCCATTTCTCAATATGATAATGAGGGCAGGACTTAGATGGCAGCAGATGAGAAACAAATTAAGTCCACTTTTTTTGGCTGTTTCAGTTCCATTATTTTATTTCTTGGCAGGTAAGAAACTATTCTCAAGTGTTCTTCCCACCTGTTTCCCTTTTCCCTTCCATTTACTCAAGCTTCTATTATTTGTCTTCATCCTCAAACTTCTTATTACACAGTGTCATTGAATTGATCAGAGTAGCTAAGTGTTTCACAGTTGGTTTTCATTGCAATATTGCTGTTTCTGTGCACACTGATCTCCAATTTCTTCTCATTTCACTTTGCATCAGTTCATATCGATCTAGATATGGGTTTTTTTGTTTGTTTATTTGTTTTCTGAAGTCATCTCCCTCCATTTGATCATTTCTTGTAGCACAATAGTATTCCAAAGCAGTCAGATACCACAGCTTTTTAACCATTTCCCAATTGATGGGCATCTTTCAATTTCTAACTTTTTACCACCACAAAAATGTTGTTATAAATATTTTTGGGTATATAGGTTCTTTTCCCTGCCTTTGATCTCTTTACACCATAGACCTGGTGGTATTGCTGGGCCAAAGGTATACACAGTTTTATCGTCCTTTAGGCATAATTTTAAATTATTTTCTAGAAGGTTGGACCAGTTTACAACTTCAACAATTCATTAGTGTACTTATTTTCACTCATCACCTCCAGCATTCATCATTTCTGAGAGGTGTGAAGTGCAAAGAATTGAAAAATGAAGGGATGCTCATCAATTGGCGAACGGCTAACCAAGTTATGGTATATGATTGTGATGGAATACAATTTTGCTATGATAAATGATGATCAGTATGCTTTCAGAAAAACCTGGACAGACATGCTTTGATACAAAGTTAAATAGTCAGAACCAGGAGACAATTGTACAAAGTAACACCAATATCATACAGTTATCAAAGGGTGAATGGTGGCTATTTTCATCAATGCAATGATTTAAAACAGCTTCAAAGGACTCATGTCAAAAATGCTAAGAAAACTGATGAACTCTGAATGCAAATTGAAGTATAATTGTCTTGTTTCATTTTTTCTTACTTTTTGTTGAAATATGACTAACATAAAATATATTTTGCATGATCTCACACATATAATTGATTTCATATTGCATGTCTTCTCAGTTGGTGGGGGAAAAAGTGGAAGGGAGCAAGAGAATTCAGAACTCAAAATTTAAAAAGAAAAGAATGTTAAAATAAACTAATAATAAATTGAAACACCAAAAAAAAAATTAAAAATAAAAGTTTAAGAAGAGTTTTGCAGTTTCATTGACATATAGTTGTACAAAACATCTCCTGATAAATGATTTTATTTCATTTTTTATAGGGAATACACAGTTAAAAAATTCATACTGGTAATTTAATTTTCTTTTTACTTAAAAACAGTTTAGTCAATGACATCTGTTTATTAGTTCACTAAAAAAACCTTCTGATTTTATTTATTTGCTGAATGACTTCTTCAAACTTTCACGTCCGTTAATTTCTACTGGTTTTCAAGATTTCTATTTTTCTGTTTACTTGGAGTTTTTAAATTTGTTTATTTACTAGATTTTTAAAATTTGCATACTTGTTTGATTGATCTGCTCTTTTCCTGTTTAATTGATGAAAGTGTTAATTGATACATAAAAAATTTTCCCATACATGCTGCTTTCTCTGTCCTATAAGTTTTTGTGATGTTTTCATTTTTTAAGTATCTTCATATCTAGGTTTGTAACCCAAAGAGATCAAAGAAAATAGAAAAAAATTACTAATGTGCACGAAAATATTTATAGCCACTTTATAGAACTGATAGAGTCTGAATTTCAATTCAAGCATACTTTTTATCTTTCTTTTTTCTTGTTTTTAAAATTTTTTGATCTATGTTTTCTTTCACATCATAGTAATATGGAAATATATTTTGCATGACTATGCATATAAAACCTACATAAAATTAATTGCTTTCTCAATGAAGAAAGAGGGGAAGGAGGAAGAAAAGTTGGAACTCAATTAAAAAAATAATGTAAAAATTGTTTTTACATGCAATTGGGAAAAATAAAAAAAAATTAAATTAAGAAAGAAATGCTTTATATCACCTAATAATTAAAGAGATTCAATTCGAAATAATTTAAACATCTCACATCCACCAAATTTGGTTTAGATGCCAGAAAAGGAAAATGGCAAATGGTAGAGGAGATGTGATAAAAGAGATAACAAATTCGCTATTGGTAGACCAACCGTTCTAAAAAGCAATTTAGAACTATGGCCAAAAAGGTATTAAACTCTACATACCCTTTGACCAGTAATACCTCCAAAGAGATCAAATAAAGAGGAAAGTTATCCATATATGCAACCATATTTATAGCAGCTCTTTTTGTGATTGCAAAGAATAGGAAATTGCAGGGGTGCTTAACAATTGGGGAATGCTTGAAAGTGGTATGGTATATTAAGTGCTTTGAATGCTATTGTATTGTAACAAATGATGCATTAGATAGTTTCAGAAAAATCTGCAAAGACTTGTATGAACTGATTCAAAGTGAAATGAGCAGAATAGGAAAGCAAGTTATATAGCAACATCAATATTGTAAAGATAATCAGCTTTGAAAGACTTAGTAACTCTGAAGAATGCACACACACATATTTGTGTTTTTGTTCTGTTTTGATTTGAGTTCTTAGTGGATGGAGAAAGTAGAAGTGGAGGGAGAGAATTTGACACTGAAAATAAAATAAAATTGAATTTAAAGCTTATAATAATAAGCACCTGCAGCACAAATTGGTAGTATTTTCCTTTGAACCTACCAAGGCCAAGTTTCACATATTTTTCTAGGCATCTGCTGACATTTGGGACCATGAAAATTTTTTCTACTACTTTAAGTTTTCTTGCTTTCCCCAAATATCCTTATTGCATTGTGCAGTGCTTTCATGATGGTAGTGCAAAATGTCTGTTCTCTGTTATCCTATATGGGACTAGTTACATTTGGATAAAATTATTCCATCAAATATATCCAATTACTGACATTGATTTAAAAATAAAGTTGTCTTGAGAGTTACTCTCTTTCTTCTTGGTTTTTATTTTTCATAGCCCTTCATCATGCTATTGCTCTTGTCACTAGTTATTCAAAGATAACCAAGACAAAGAATATTTATTCAGTAAAAAAACCAAATTAGTGAAGAATAGTTTGGGGGGTGGAGCCAAGATGGTGGAATAAAAGCAGGAACTTATATGAACTCTGGCTCCAACCACCTCCAATACCTGTAAAGAAATGACTCTAAACAAATATTAGAGCCACAGAACCCACAGAGTGACAGTTAGAAACAAATCTCCTGCTGAAGGTAGCCTGGCAGGCCAACAGGAAGGGTCTATCGCACCAAGGTGGGAGGCATTCACGGTCCCATGTCAGCCGCACTGGCCCAGACTTGTGGCCCAGACAGGTCCAAGCAGACTTCAGTTTAAAAGTTATTGGACTACCTGACAGCCATGATCAAAAAGCTAGCCTAGATACTGTATTTCAAGAAATTATCAAGCAAAATTGCCCTGATATTCTAGAAGTAGTCCCAAAAAGAAAACTCCTAGGAATATTATAGCCAAATTTCAGAGTTCCCAGGTCAAGGAGAAAATATCACAGTCAGGAAGAAACAATTTGAGTATTGTGGAAAGACAATCAGCATAACACAAGATCTATCAGCTTCTACATTAAAGGATTGAAGGGCTTGGAATATGATATTCTGGAGGTCAAAGGAGCTAGGATTAAAACCAAGAATCACCTACCCAGAAAAACTGAGTGTAATTCTTCCAGGGAAAATCTGGTCATTCAATGAAGTAAAGGACTTTCAAGCATTCTTGATGAAAAAACCAGAGCTGAACAGAAAATTTGTCTTTCAAATACAAGAATCAAGAGAAGCATGAGAAGGTAAACAGGAAAAAGAAATCATAAGGAACTTAACAAATTTGAAGTATTTGCATTCCTACATGTAAAAATGATAATTGTAACTCATGAGACTTTTCTCAGTATGAGGATAGTTGAAGAGAAAATAAATGTATATACATATGTATAAATACATATATATGTATGTATAGGAGGGTGTATGCATGTATAAATATATATGTGAATATGTGTATATGTGTGTAAATGTATACATAGAGAGAGGGCAGGATGAGTTGAATATGAAGGGATGATATCTAAAAAATAAAATTAAGAGAGGAGAGAGGAATATATTGGGAGAAGGAGAAAGGGAGAGATATAATAGAGTAAATTATCTCAGATAAAATGGGCAAGAAAAAACTGTTACAATGGAGGGGAAGAGCAGGGT
>CM053588.1:204165234-204198751 GCA_028646515.1 Pseudochirops corinnae | reverse complement strand
ATGAAAGGGAATGAGTAAACCTTACTCTCCTTGAATTTGACTTAAGTATGGAATAACATGTACACTCAATTGAGTATCTTGCCCTACAGGAAAGTGGGAGGGAAGAAAATAAGAAGGGGGGGGTGATAGAAGGGAGGGCAAATTGGGGAAGGGGGTAGTTAGGAGCAAACACTTTTGAAAAGGGACTGGGTCAAAGTAGAAAATAGAATAAGTGGGGAGCAGGATAGGATGGAGGGAAATGTAGTTAGTCTTTCACAATATAACTACTAAGGAAACGTTTTGTGTATCTACACATGTACAACCTATATTGAATTGCTTGTCTTCCCAGTGGGGGTGGATGAGCATGGAAGAAGGGAAAGAATCTGGAATTCAAAGTTTCAAATACAAATGTTAAAAAATTGTTTTTTCATGCAACTGGGAAATAAGATATACAGGCACTGGAGTATAGAAATCCATCTTGCCCTACTAGCAAGTTAGAGCAGGGATGGAGGATGATATAAGAGAGAACAGATTAGGGGAAGGTTTATTCAGTAGGCTTGCCATCTTGGGGTTGGGGTAGGGAAGTGATGGGAGAAAATTTGTAACTCAAAATCTTGTGTCAACGAGTGTTGAAAACTAAAAATAAAAAAAATAAATAAAAAGGTAGTTTGTATACTTTTGTAGATATCTCAAACTCTCCATTGCACTTTAATATTTCTAAAGTATATTTCCTCTATTGTACAGGATTTCTTTGTTCCTCATATAGGTATCACCATACCTAGAATCCATGTGACTTATGGGACAGAATAGTTGCATCCACATTTGTTTTCCTGAGACTAACATATGTATTGAACTCAGAGTTGGAGAGGGCCATAACCCATTTTACGATAGGCAGCATCAAACTTAGCTTAGTCCACATGAAAGTCAACAAATATTTGTCAGTTCATTCTTGAAATTGAGCGTCATAGAAATAAATCTTATAACTTATCAGTAGTATCTCATTTCAAAGCTAAAAATTCCAACATATGTATAAAATCACAAGTGTCATTTGCAGTAAGTTGTCTCTTAGAACTTGGACTAGATTTCTGTTGACCATCACTCACAGTATAGAATTTCTCTCAAGCCTTGCAGCATGCACTGTATATCAGTGTATAGTATGGGGAATTTGCCTGGTTCAATATCTATCAGCACCACTGGATAAATTTCAATCAAATCCTTAGCAGCTTATTCACATTTCTCATCCCAACAATATTCAAATGATGTTGAAATAATCAGACCAGATTGATCTTCCTTATCATTCTACTTTTGATCCTTTATATACCTCTGAGTAAAGTCACTGAGAGGTTTAGTGATGATAATTTAGTTTTTCATAGATTTCAAATAGAATCTACAAAATATAGGACTAGCTCTCTGTTTGAAAGAGTTCTTTTTATATGTCTGGATGACAAGCATTTTTTTCTTTTCCAAATCAGAACTTATTTCCTGATGAGATAATATGTGGACCTCATATTGGTAGAAACTACAAAACTGGCACTTATCAATTGAAAGTTTCCTACTGCCATTTCCCTGCAATCATCAGTTATTTTAAATGTAGTTTAAATATCTTTCCAAAGATAACAATGTCATCTAGATATACCAGCTAGTTCTAATATCTAAATATCCTGAATAAATAAGCATGTATTTATTTATTAGGCACAATATGATAAGCACCATCCTAAGTAAGGAGTATATAAATACTAAAGAAAAATAATCCTTGCCCTCAAGGAGCTAGCATTATAGCAGGAGAGATAACACATATAAACATGTAGTGGCCTGGAAGGTTGTATTTTGTTCAGGGATGTCACAGGGATTGAGAATGGTGCCACTTTTTTACAGTGGCAATGTCTGCAGTTATTTTGTTATAATTCCAACTTGAAGACAGGTAGGACTGAGGGGGAGGTCAGGGTATGTTGCAAAGGGCATAGTTATGGCAAGGTCTGTTGGTCTGGAATGGTACAATGGTAGGTAGGGTAGATATTAATAAAATGACCAAGGCAAAATTTGAAGAGTAATTTGAGCTGGCTACCTATAGTGAGCCAAGAAACACATTCACTGTTATGGGACTATTTTGTGAAGTTTACTGTGTATAATGTTAATGAAGTTGAGATGAAATTGCTTATACTCTACGACATTGATGATCAATATATCTGAATAATCTTACAAGCAGTTGCAGCTTTTTTCTCCATCCACCCCCATTCTCCCTGTCTACCTTGTGTTCCTGGAAGTAGCCAGTGGCCTGGACACATCCACTGATCCAGGTAATGCAGGATCTAGGGTGGGAGTTCCAGCACTTGGGTACTCCAGGAGGATGGAGCAAAAGAGCTGATGACAAGAACATGTCTAGCATCAAATGTGATGTATGGTTGGGTCAGGATAGATAAAGCAAGTCATATTTACCATAAATCATTGAAAAGGTACAGGAACCCTTTCAAATTCTTGGAATGAAAGCTGACATTGATAGATTGTTACCATGAGCATGGAGGTTGCTTCTTTTTGCCCTTTTCTTCTTCTACTATGAGGATATGATATATTTGCTGCACAGGTGCAACACTTCAAACTCCTGGATGCCTAACTAACTTGCCAGGGTTATCTTTTAACTCATGATATGCAATACTGGATCCTCCCAGTCATCTTCCATTTGCATAATTTTTGATGATTCAGATTAAACACAAGGCTCTGTGATAATGACTTTGAAGAACAAGTTTTCATTTTTACTGAGGACTTTAGTCACAGAAATACTAAAGTCTCTTTTTCGTTTGTTTGTTTCTTTAATCAGGAATAACTAAGGTATATTATGTATGTTGTTCCATAGGCACATCCAACATTGTACTCAAGCTGTACAAATGAATCAGTTTTCTTTTTCAAGTGATCCTGTCAATCTATGGAGAGCCACCAAAATCAAACTTCTTTGAATCCACTTTCAATATTTCAGGAAGACTAACACCTCTGGTATGAGGACTTGCCAATCCTTTCCAAATTCTTTCAAATCTGTCCACGAGTTCAAATGGAATGGGTAGATAAGAACAATTTGCTCCAATAATAATGTAGGCTGCTGAAGCATGTACTGTGAAGCTCTTAGAGCTTGGTCACATGTTGTAAATGACAAGGTCATCCTTTGCATACTAGGCCATCTCCTCCAGGAGTCTTGACTTTTGTCCTGCCACTGGACTTCAATGACTCTGGAAGAGAGATTGAGGCTGACATCTTTTTGCAACTCTGCCACACGTAAATCCAATTCACTCATCATGATATCCATACTTAAAATTTATCCAAATAAATCCATCTCATATGAAATGCAAGGCCTTGAGGACAGTACCTCATCTCATTCAAGAGCAATGACCAGAGTCTATGCAGTCAAGCAATCACTTATCCCAGTGTCACATGTAGAAGCTTTGTCTTTTTTTTAAAACTGTAAATGAATTTAAATAAAAACAACTGTAATGCAATAGTAAATACAGCATTTCATGAATTGTATTGCAGTCTTACAAGAAACAGAAATATGTCTCCAAAATTTCCCTAACAACAAATAATGCTCTAAGATTTGCAAATCTCTTTACATATAATATTTCCATTGTTCCTCACTGCAGTCCTGTAAGGTGGGTGCTATTACTATCACAACCTTATAGCTGAGGAAACTGAAGTTAAGAGAGAATATTTATCCAAGGGAAGAGTCAAACTCAGGTTTTCCTGAGTCCATGTCCAGCACTCTATCTACTTTGTCACCTAGTTGTCTGTTTAGTTTAGTGAAAAAGAAGTGATGATATCACCTCACAAGTAAGAGGATCATAGTTCAGATTTCTGACTAGAGGGAAACCGAGAGGACATTTAGTCCAACTTCCTCATTTTAAAGTTGATAAAACTGAGAAAAAGAGGGATTTAAGGCAGGATTTTAAACCAATTCTTCCTGACTCCATCCATGCCCAGTGCATTATCTGCTACATTCCACTGTCTGTCAAATCACAATTTTTCTTCAAATAACCCACTATGTTACTTAGATAAAGGCATAAAAGGTATCCACATTAAATTGGAGGACAGTATAAATCTCTGAAGGCTAGCTTCTCATGGGATGACAGAATTAGGGTGCAAAAAAGATCTTGACAACATAGACAATTTTGCTACAACTAACAAGATAACATCTAATTGGTATAAATGTAAAGTTTTACACTGGGGTAAGAAAAATGCCTTCAGCAAAATATGAGAAAGGTATATCATTGGTCAACAGTTTGGGAAAAAAAAAAAGATGGGTTTTTAATGGACTTCAACCTCAATATATGCCAACAGTGATTTGTCATCCTAACAAGTTTTTCTGTGGCTACAGCGAGAGGCATAGCTGCTAAGAAAAAGGAAATGATAGACTCCTTGTATTCTGCTCCGGCCAGACCATGTTTGCAGTATTGTGCTCAATCTGGTTAGCACATCTGGCTACCTCAATTTAAGAAGTAAATAGATAAGCAAACAAAGGTGCGAAATGGGACAATGTAATGAAGAACCGCAAGTCCATATCTTATGAGGAATGCTCATAAGGAGCTGGATGTCTTTAATTTGGAGAAGAAAACATCTAGGCAGGACTTGATAGCTACCTTTAAGTATTTGAAAGGTTATCGGGTGTGGTCTGTTTGGTCCCATCGAGAAGGAGGTTTAAGGGTACAAGATACAAATAAGCAAATTGATACGGGAAGTAAGAAAAGTTTTTCAAACAATTATGACTATACAAAGATGGATGTGAACTGCTTCAGGACATAGCAGGTTCTTCTTCATTGAAAGTCACCCTTTAAATAAATACAGCCTTTAAATCCAGTCTTATGTAAATAGTGGATGACCACTGGCAGGTTCATCATAGTCAAGATTACTTTTTTAGATAAAGGTTGGAATAAATGATGCTGAGGTCCCTCTGAACTCTGAAATTCTGTGATTCTCTAGAGCAGTGGTTCTCAACCTTCCTACTGCCGGGCCCCTTTAATACTAGTATGTGGGCATATCTGCAGGTGGGTGGATCTGCTTGGAGACAGATAGAGAAGCAGTGTTTCAGTTCCTAAGAACATTGGAAATATGTTTTCCAATAGTCTTAGGCGACCCCTGTGATCCCTATGAAAGGGTCGTTTGATCCCCAAAGGAGTTGTGACCCACAGGTTGAGAACCACTGCTCTAGAGGATATAGTAAGCGATAAAGATAGAGACTGGACCTCTGATAGGCAGATCAGCATATTTCTCTGAAATTTAATGTCTTAGAGAGCTACCTAGAGCATTGAGAGGTTAAGATGTCAAGCATCACACAACCATTGGTATCAGAAGCAGCACTTGAACCCAAGTCTTTCTATTTTTAAGACCAGCTCTCTACTATGCTACATTCTAAGGATATAAACACATAACATTTCTGAAACACTCAATTTCACATATACTAGTGTACAGAGGTACTGTTATGTCTGCTTTCTGAGATAAAATGCTTTATTTGGAGATATTGCTAGTGATCTTTTAAGCACTTTTGTGGGGTGGGAGGTTCAGTTTATAGCTATAGAATGCTTATTGACCCTTCCAGATATCAAACTTGTGACCTTGACAATCCTTAAGAGGAACCTTTAGCCAATATATTATCTAATGGGAAAACGTATCTATACCTCTCCTCCTCTATGTACTTCCTGAATTTTCGTGCTTTACTTGTCTAACACTGTTTAGCTTAATAAGCAAACCTGAAAAAATTCATATGCCTACTATTAGTGTGAATTAGTTCCATTAAATCCTTCTTAATACCCAGTTGACATCAGCTGCACTGAAAAAATAAGAGTTTAGATGTTGATGGGCTTGTATCAGGGGAGACAGGAGAGGGAGTTAAGAATATCAGGTCATTGAACACTGAGGGTGAAAAGAATTGGATGGGATGCCCCACACTATGGCTTAGAGTGGCAGGAGGACATCCAGTGTCATCTGGAGGCAGAGAAGGAATTGAAAGATTTGTAGAAGAATGCCAAAAGCAAACATTATACATTTCAAATATTGCCAATGTCTGTCTCTAAACTTGAAAAAGAAGACACTTGAGACAAGAGGAAGAGGTCTCTTGGACCAGCTCTTCTCTGCAAGACAACCCCTCTTTGGGGGACACCTGGCTTTGGCCTCTTATCTGTTTGTCTTGTCTCATTCTTCCAGACTTTATGGTCTTCCCTCCAGTTAGGGGCAGCATCTCTGTCTCTGGGATCCTTTGTCTCACTCCATTGATTTCTCTGTCTGTTACTCTTTTTTTCTCTGCCTTTCTTCAGACATCCCCCATCTTACTTAAGACCTTGCCCACCCCAATTTAACATCTCTTTCAATATGTTCCTCCTGTTCTTAACAGGGCCTCATCTGTGGTTCACTGTTAGCACCAAGAGGAATGAGGAAAGGATCATTGGTGGTCAAATGTATATTCCCCACTCCCAGCCCTGGCAGGCTGTGATGTTCAGTTTCCTGCTATCTAATTGGTAAGTCCTCACAGCTGCTCAATGTACCCATGGAGTCTTCAAGTAGTTTTGGGAAAATACAATATCAAGCTCCTGGAGTCATATCAGCAAGCAATCTGTTAGGGTGGAGTGCCGAGTACCCTACCCCAAGTAACTCCAGGAGCAGCAACAATGATCTCACGCTGCTCTACCTGGAGAAGCCAGTGAAGCGGACCCCGCCAAGTTCACACCATTCTGCTTGCAAAAATCTGTGTAAATTTTGGTACAATCTGCCTGGTGGCTAGCTGGGGTACCATGTCCAGTCCTTTTGCCAAATATCCCAGTACCCTCCAGTGCATGAACATCAGTATTACATCTAATGAAAAATGCGAAAATGGTTACTGAAGAGTCATCACTCCCAGCATGGTCTGTGCTGGGCACGAGGAAGGTGGGAAACACTTATAACCAGGGTAACTCTGGAGGCTCCTAGGTGTACAATGGGGCCCTGTAAGGTCTGGTGTCTTGAGGTTTGGAACACTGAGCTCTGCCCAGATTTCCCAGTGTTTATATCAAGGAATTGACATACCCCCAGAGGATTTCCCCATCCTGTCTGTCTGCAGTCCTGCCCTCAGTTACAGGTGGCCTGAAAATACAGCCCCACACAAAGGAACCCAGACCTGTGATCCAGTTGACAGCCTCCTCCCCAAGGAGAGGAATCAGCCACCCTGATCATGGTCATGGACCTCTGGAGGACCAAGGTTTCCTGGACTCACCTCTAGTCTGGAAAGGGAATCAAACAAGATTTAGAGATGGAAAGGACTTTAGACCCTGAAATAGAAGATCTGGAAAGAATCTTTTATTTTATTTATTTAATTTTGTAAAATTTTAGACAAATGCTAAAACCTAAATACACAATGAGAAAAGAGAAAGAAATGTAATAAACTTAAATATAGAATAAGAAAAGGAAAAAGAAAACATGTCATGTCCACAGCAGACCATAGGAGAGGATTCAGAATATGTAGCAATAACTTTTCATTTCAAGAAAGTCTATATATTAAATACTATATGTTATGTTGAAAGCTGTTCATCTTTGCTTCCTTGTTGGTTTTCTTTTGTTCTCTGCTGTACACTTTTTACTTTGTTCTTTGTTCCCCCTTGCTCCCCCTTACCTGCCACCTTGAGCATGGATATAGGTATACATAGTTATTGATATACACATACACTTAATACATATACGCATCCACGTACATACATACATAAACATATACTTTCCCTAAGAGATTCTACTGTTAATCTTTGCTTTTATGTCTATGTATATCTTTTTTCTATCCCTTCTATCCCCTCCACTTTACTTCTACCTGCTACCTTACCCTCCTAAGAGATTCTACTATTAATCTTTGCTTTTATGTCTATGTATATCTTTTTTCTATCCCTCCTATCCCCTCCACTTTACTTCTACCTGCTACCTTACCCTCCTATTACTTAACTTACCTACCCCGACTGCAGCAATCCCTCCTTTATCCTCCCATTCCCCTAAATCTAAAGACCTTTCTATATCTGCCTTTGATTTATTCCCTCTCCCTTCCCTCTAAAGATCCCTCCTTTATCCTTCCCCCTCCCTCTCTAATCCCCTAGAGTGTTATTTCTTTTTAAATTTAGACTTTTAGACTTTTCTAGATGTATATTATTTCCTCTTCTTAAAGCCATTCCAAATGAAAGTAGATTTCCAGAACTAACAGCTCCCCTTCCCCTTCTAATTCGTCTGTATTGGTTCTACCTCTTGCATCTCCTTTGTATAAGATAATTACTCTTTTAGGTGTTCTTGAAGAGTTTTACTTTTTGAAGTCATGTCATACTCAGATCTACCCCAATCTTTCTTATAAGCTATCTAACTACTAATAACAATCTTAAACATAACTTTTACATTTTCTATACATAAAATGTAAACATTCTATTCTTATTAAGTCCTTTGTAATTGGTCATTGGTAAGCACCTTATATTTCTCTTTGCTTTTGTATGTCAAATCTTCTATTGAGTTTAGTTGATTTTTTTTAATAACAAAGTCCTTAAAGTCTGACAGTTGATCAAATGTCCATTTTTTTCATTCAGAATTATGGTTAGTTTTGCTAGATATGATATTTTTGACTGGAAGCCCAGTTCTTTTGCTCTTCAATATATAGTATTCCAAGGCCTGCAATCTTTCAGTGTTGCCTACTCCAGGTCTTGTGTGAATCTAATTGTGGTACCATCATATGTAAATTGTTTTTTTTTCTTGTTGCTTGTAATATTTTGTCCTTGAGCTGGGAGTTTTGAAATTTAACTGTAACATTTCTTTGAGTTTTCCTCATAAGATCTCTTTCAGCAGGTGATCAGTGGATTTTTTTCTATTTCTGCTTTCCTCTCTTGTTCCAATGCTTCAGGATCACTTTCTTTTATTATTTCTTGTATTATTGCATAGAGATTCTTTTTTTGATCAAAGCTTTCAGGCAGCCAAATTATTCTTATGTTTTCTCTTCTTGATGTGTTCTCTAGATTTGTTGATTTTCTTGTGAGATGTTTCACATTCTCTTCTATTTTTTCATTCTTTATATTTTGTTTTTAAAATTTCTCCATGTCTTATAACTTTGCTGGTTTACAATGCTGTATTTTGATTTTCAAGGAGTTATTTTCTTCTTTCAGATTCTGGATCTCCTTTTCTAATTGATTGAATTTCTTTTCATCATCTTCTTGTTTTTCTTGTGTTATCTTATTCTTTTTCTAACTTTTCCTCAACCTCTCTCACTTGGTTTTCAAAGTCTTTTTAAAGTTATTCAATGAGTTCTTTTTGGGCAGGTGACCATTTGACATTACCCTTTGGGTAGAAGAGGGTTTCTTTGCTTCAGTATCCTCCTCTGAAGATAAATCCCAGTCTTCTCTATTTCCACAGTGGCTCTCTGTGGTTGGATTCTTTTTCCTTTAGGTGTGCATTTTTTTTTGGTAATAATTTAGTTTTTATAATCCTCTCCAGTCCTGGATTATGGGGGATGGTGTCTCTGGCCTCTCATCCTCTTCAGTTCTTCCCTCTGACCTTGAATACAAACCAAGACCTCCAGCCTCCTGCAAGTACCCACAGTCAGTGGATCCCCACTCCACTGCTTCTGCGCTCACCAGACGTGTACTAGTTCCTTCTTGCCCTAGCTGCTCTTCCGAGCACAGCTAGATCTACCATTCCTTTTCAGCAGTTTCATCTAGATTTTCCCCAGGTCTGACACACAACTCCCCTCACTGTCCCTGGGGTAAAAGTTTCTGTCTCTGGAGCCAAGGCAGCCTCCCAATCCAGCTAAATTGAGGACTTGCTGCTTATTTAAGCAGCTTGCCTCTTGTCCTTAAAGAGGACCCTATCTTGGAAGTGTTTACTCTTTACAGGGAGGAAAGCTAGTACTAGGATTTTTCTTTGGATCTTCTCTTATTGTCCCAGGAGGACCCCTGTTCTGTCCCATTCTTATTTGTTTTCATGACTCTGTTCACTCAGAGGTTCTATTTTTATCTCTTTTGTGGAGGAAGATCTTGAGAGCTTGAGATTTTCTGACCTACTTCTTCATCTTCCCATGGAAAGGATCTTTTAGTAAGACCACAAACTCAAATTTTTACAAATGGGGAAATTGAGGGTAAAAGTGTCTTCTTAGTGTCCTATAGCTAGGATGTAACAGCCAGATTCGAGACTAGTGTTTTCTCCCCGGACTGCGGTCTGAAAGCATAGATCTATCCCCAGCCTCCCAGGTACCCTAACCCCTTTCATGAACCTACTGCCTTACTTAGGTGTCCAGAGCAGTAGATAACTTAGCAGTTCCCTATTGGTCACCCCTCCCCCATAGTCTTAGATTAATAAAATCTAGGGGATTTTCTTTGGGAAAAAAAAAAAAGAAGAAAAAGAAGACACTGTTTTACTTCTGTTCTTTTTTCTTTCCCTTTTCTTTCTTGTTGTTTTCAGATTCTAGCACCCAGAACTCAAATTGGAGTAAAAGTGGCCACATTAGAATGTTGAGGAGAGGTTTATTGACTTGTAACTCTTAGTAGCTTATAGGTTATTTAAGTACTTTGTGTTGATTTTTGTGTTCTTGGAATGAAATAAAAAGCTATCCTGTACTTGGCATACACTTTCACATTGAGAGCTTGCAGAGGAACCAGCCTTTTTTATTTAAAACAAGGGAGACCTAGATTCAAATCGTATTCTGAAGAAACTCTGGGAAGGAGAACAAAATGAACTAAAGACATGAGTACCTGTGTAAGTACAAATCTTGGGTACTTAGTTCATAACTTACATATATTGTCCTTATGTTGACAATTCCCATGGAATGAGGGGTTTAGTATATTTTTGGTGGCTTTATCACTTTTTAATACTCTTATTAACCTGCCTGACTGCCCTCTCCCCTGAGGAATAGTTTTGAAATTCATTAAGAAACTCTTTCTCCCTCTTGCTAGGCAGCTAGGTGCTGTAATGGATTGAGTTCTAGACCTGGAGTCAGGATGTCTTGAATTCAAATCTTGCCTCAGGTACTTCCTAGCTCTGTGTACCTGGGCAAGTCACAATCTCTTATCTTCTTCAGTTTACTCAATTATAAAAAGTGATAAAAATAGCACCTATCTCGCAGGATTATTGTGAGGATCAAATAAGATAATAAAGTACTTAGCTTGGCACCATGCTTTGCCTATAGTAGATGTATTAATATATATTAATTAACATTAATGTGTGTTATATGTTATATATATACATATTAATAAATGCTTATTCCTTCCCTCTACTCTGATCTCTCCAATAGAATACAAAATCCTCTCTGGGTTTTTAAAGCTCTGTCTAACTGGTTTCTGCCTGGATTCCTAGATTCGTTGCAAATTTTTCTCCTTCATATACTTTACATTATAGTCAAATTGTCTTTCTTCCTGTTCCCTATAGGTAACAATTTATTTACTGTCTCTGTGCTTTTGCATAGACTATGCCCCCAGCCTATAAAGCACTCTATTCTCACCTCATCATCTCTGATGGGCCTATCATCTCTTTGTAGATGGCTCCCAGATTCAACCCATCTTTTTCACTCAACTTCAATCGTGCATAACTAGTTATCTATCATACATTTCAAATTGGAATTTACTTACTTACTTACTTACTTACAATTAAGTAAGTCTAAATCTGAACTTATCTCCCCCCAAACTCTCCTTTCTTCCAAAATTAATTGCTTCTGTTAAAGGTACTGCCATCCTTCTGGTCTATCAAGTTCATAACTTTGGCATTTTTCCAAACTCCTCCTGTCATTCACCTTGTCTATCCAATGAATTGTCAAATCTTACTGTCTCTCTATTTATATCTCTCATATGTGGCCCTTTCTCTCCACTCACATAGCTGCTGCCTTGGTGCAGGCCCTCACTACCTCTCACCCAGATTACTGAAATAGTCTCCTAACTGGTCTCCAAATCTCAAATCTTTCCCCACTCTGTTTCATACTACCTATTACTGTCAAAGTAATTTGAACCTGATTTGACCATATTTAACCATATGACTCTCCTACTCATTCAACTCTAATGGATTAAACCCTACAAAACCTGGCCCCAATATCTTTTCAGTATTATTCGACATTACTTGCCACCTACCATCACCATCACCATCACCACACCATCCCACACATTGTGAACCAAGCAAATTGTCCTTACTTCTGTTCCTTAAAAGCAACATCCCATCTCCCAGCTCCATACCATTTCAGTGGCCATACCACATGCCTGGAATGCTCATTCTCCTTAGTTTCTACATCATAGAGTTCCTTTCTTTCTTAGAGATACAATCAGACCATATATGCTACATATAACCTTTCTTAGTTTCCTCAACTGCTAGGACACACCCTATAAGTAATATATTAATTTGTACATTTGTATTTATTAACTGTTTCTCTGAAGGCCTCACTTTTTTATTTTCCGTGGAGCACTAGTACTGCCTTCCTATCCCACAAACTGTGAACCCATTTCCAGATCAATAAACACCAATTTTGTTCTGGATTTTTGATAATAGAAAAAAAAAATGTTGGTATATACATGGGTTTTCTTTTTGTCTTTGACATCTTTAGAGTGTTTGACTGGTAGGATGATTTCTGGGTTAACGAGTTTGTAATGGTAATGATATTTGAAGATCCCTTTGTATTGGAAAGCTAAGAGGTACTTAGCACCTAGTTTCAAATTAAGCCTCTGTTAAAGAAACAGAAGGTATGAACCCCTGTTACTGACATAACAGGAAGGGGTTACACAGAGAACCCCTGTTGCTGGTGTAACAGGAAGGGGCTGAACAGGGAGGAGCAATATTGTATATAAGGAAAAACACTAGCTGGGAAAGTCAGAATTTCCTGGGAACTTGTGGTGGCAGAGCTTCTTCTGAAGTCCAGCTGGAGGGGCTGCTGAGGATTTCTGAGGGCCAGATGGAGCTGCCAAAGATGGAGGAAGCATGTCTGTTTGTGGTTTTGTTAAGTCTTGACTTCTCTGGAACAGAGATTGTGAAGGATTTAAGGTGGATTGGACACTGTGAGCTTCAGCATGGAACAGGAACAGCATGGAGAGCTGGACAAGGAACTGGGAGCTGTCTGTCTTTGAACCCAGGTGACTTTTTGGTGAATCCAGGTAGGAGCTGGGACCATGGAAGGAGATCCAGGGAATCTGAGAGGCTACTCTGAGTCAAGCTAAAAGAAGACTTTACTTGGATACTGTGTATTGATGGAGAAGATTGTGATTTACTTGTGACTGAGGGGTGGATGACCTGTGTATGTTCTGATGATTGAATAGTGACTGATTTGTAACTAGGGTGCACCATCAGTGAAGAACTTTGACTATTGTATTTTGTGACCCTTAAGGAGGTAAGCCTAAGTTACTAAGTGATTGATTAACTAAATGATGGCATTTTGTTCAAAACTATGTGACCACTGTGGTGAAAACTATGTGGCCATTTTAGTGATAAGTTGTTGTGAATGCTGTATTTTTATTTTCTGTGATAAGTTGTAACATTGTGAATGCTGTACCTTGATTTTCTGTGAATGTTTTGTTCTGATTTGTTATTGAATAGAGAGTTTGTTATTACCATGTAATCAGAACCTTGAAATCTGTTCACAGCATCCTTCCTCTGGAAAGCTGCTCGTGCTTGGCTCTACAGGGTATGAACAGTTCAGTGACTTTCTCATATCATATTCTCATAAGTATTAATCATTTAATAGATTAGTTTAGAGGAAAAAACAACAGAGTCTTAGTATATAATCTATGTCATTACTAGTATTTCTAAGGCATGCATGCCAAAAGATGTTACCATTCTCCTAAATTAGTGCGATGATTGGGGAAAAGAAAGGAAGGCCTTGGGAGAAGCTACATTTAGAACATGATTTTCTATATTAACATGCATTGCAATTTGAGTTACAGAAATGGTTTTCAAAGATAGCCTATTTGAAAACAGATGAGTGCTAACTTAAATACTACCTAGAAATTAGTTCTCTTTCTTTTTTGTCCAGGAGCTCCAAAGGAAAAAAAATACACGCATACACACATACATGCACACACACACATACACACATACATATATGCATTTGCAGGCATGTATGCACTGTGTATGTGTGTTGAGATAAAAGGACCAAAGTTACAAATTTGGGGCAAAGATGAAATAGAGAAGCTCCATTATTGTTACAAGTCATAGCAAGATAAGATTAATCGATTGTTTTCTCTGTTAACTAAGTGACCTCTGAACACAAAGAATTTGCTATCAATATATATGATGATTTAGGAAATACAAAAAAACAGAGGACAATCAGTCTGCATTGGCCTCTAACCTTAGAGAAATGGTAGAAAGTCATTATTCTGTCACTAGCCTTGAGGGAACACTACAGGTCAACTTTGTTTTGCTGTATGGCTAGTATATCAAGGTACCTTGGGAAAGGCAAAAACATAAAACCTGAGTAGGGGGATGTGATTGCTTATTTTGCAATGAAAATTACCAAATGAAATTCATTTGCAATGAATTAAAAGATGGAGTAACTCATGTTAGAAGACCAAAGATAAAATACCCCTCAATTTTTGCTACAATGGATGATTAGACATTTCCTCAACTTCTAAACTCTGCATAGTCCCAGTACAACTGAATTTACCTGTTCTTCAAATTTGTTGAGGCCAGATCTCATAGGAAAATTAAAATTTACTTTTCGTAACCAATGGAGATAACTACAAGGTCATATGAAATAGAATCCAGTTGTGTACAAACAACACCCTAAAGGAAATAAAGGAAGATTGAATAAACAACATGTCTATAGTCATTATTCTAATAGATTTTGTTTCATTCTGGGTAATATCCTTATTGCTTATGTTCTACTTTTTTTCCCTTTTTTTCTTAAGTGGATAGGCACTGTATCAGTGGTTCTCAACCTGTGGGTCACGACTCCTTAGGGGATCCAATGACCCTTTCACAGGGGTTAGAGGGGTCACCTATGACCATCAGAAAACATATATTTCCAATGGTCTTAGGAACTGAGACACCGCTCCTCCATCCCGCCCACATGCAGATACTCCCACATATGAGTATTAAAGGGTTGTGGCATTAGGAAGGTTGAGAACCACTGCACAATATAGAGCAATAAAAGATATTTAACCTCTGAAATACAGGACTCTTCAGCAATATCTAATAGACAGTTTAGTTTTCATCTTTTTTTTTTCTAAATATGTCAGGATTACATTAGTTATTTGATGGTTTTCTTTAAAAACTCTTGTTTGTTCTTAAGATCTAAGTCTACTTGTGTTGTCTGTGTACTGCATGCCAATGGAAGGCAATACAAGAAGATTACAAGCTGATGGTTAGATGTTAATAACAGTAACACAAAACATTAAGGCAAGTGACATTTACATAAGTATCTTGATCTTAATACATGTAATTTACACATGAAAATTTAATCACCATAGAGATAAACAGCTGCAATGTTTAATTAAACTCTCCACACAAAATCAGCCTGCAAGAAGTAGTTTGTCACTGCTAATTCATCACAATTCTCATAAGTATTCTTTAAAATAAAAATGCAAAATAAATGACTCTTATTGATAATTTAACTTCTGGTTACTTTATATTTTAATTGTATCATCAAAGCCTGTTGAGACTCTGATAAAGATTCTCGGTTCATTTCCACACAGTTTAGAAGGCAAGGCATAAACATATAAAGAACAAATGTATTTGTTTACCGACTTTTAAGGGTCACCAATATGGCAGCACTGGAGGACAATTTAAGCAAATGTAAGCCAAGATAAGTTGTGTGTAATGAAGATGTGTGAGAGTCTTTCTCTGTGGAGCTTTTTAAGGAAGAACAAATTATAAGTGAAAATTAATGCCAACATTAGCTAAAACAGAAACAACTGCTGGCTTACAATCTCCCTGACCAAACTCACATTTTAAAATCACAAATCTTGACTGCGTTTTAGGCCACAGAGTTGCTGATGTTCTGAAGGGAATCAGGCGGACACATTGATCCTGGGGTATTAATTACATCTTGCGACAAAGTGTGCTTTCTGCTTTCCTTTTTCATTTTGTCCTTGTGAAGTTCATTCTTGGACTGTTTTACTTGGAAGTTTAGATTGAAACCATTGCATAATCTTAAAAAAATATGCTCCAAGAAAGATAGGAGAGGAATTTCATTGATGTAAGGAACTTCTGGATGACAAAATGCCCTCTACTAACATAGGTCAGCGCCTTTTTTTGAAAGCATTCTTCTTAGAGAGTTTTCCAGAGCACTGAGGTTGGAATTTGCCCAGAACCAAGCAACCAGTGTGGCAGGATTTGCTTAACCTCTCTCAGGTCTTCCATGTTCCAAGATCATATCTTTATCATTTACACAACACAATTTCTCCTTTTGTTCGAGAAGGTCACATAATTCATAGATGATAGATACCTGGCAGGACCTTGGTTATCTGGTCTTTTACTGTTCATTTTGAAAGAAGAAACTGAGACTCAGAAAGATTGATTTGCTCGAAGTTATACAAATGACTCAAAATTTTATCTCAAATCCTCTGATTCCAAATGCAGTGTGCCTTCCACTTTCCCACTGAGATAGTAAAGAGGAAGAAGTTCAAAGGAAGTGATCACACTGCCCCACCAAAGTCTTATCTTCTGCTATTACTGAGAGAACACTTGGATGAATGAGTTCTTGCTATGAATTAATATATTTCTCATGCTTGACATTTGCATAGAAAATTCTACATGAATTGCAATGCTCATGGATTGCTGTTTTTTTAGACACTTTATCACATAATAGTGTTTTCAGTCTATTTTTAAATATAAAGCAATGGTACTCAGGTTCTCTGATTCTACAGAAAATGTTTTCCATGGTACCACATTAAAGTACAAGACTCATTTGTTTGACTGATTTCCAGAAAATTGATTATGAGGGGAAAAAAATAGACAAGATGGACATGAAGTAGGCATGGGATAACTAGAAAACCGAAGAGCATTTTCAGGAAAAGGAAACATTATTTTTTCCTGATTTCCTCTTCTGTTTATACTTAGCACTTACCACAATGTCTAGGTTGTTCATTTGTTCATCTTGTACCTTCTTGTTACTCAACTTCTACCATTTCTCTTTTTTCTTTCTTTCTTCCCCCTCCACCCCAATTCCTTGCTTATTTAAGAATTAACTAAATTCTGCTTAGGATTGACTCCACAGAGAGGTTGACAAAAAATATTAACTAATGGAAATACTTGAGTACAAATTTCTGGATTAAAATCAAATATTTTGTTCGTTTCTCCTAAGAAACTTAAAACAGGATTGATACAGTGCTGATTTGCTGTAGCAGTGAAGATAGGAATCATGATGAATAATCATTATTTAACACAAAAAGCGCTTATTAATTTCAGTGTTCATGACCTAGCTACTGAAGTCTTCATTCCATTCTCTAATCAAAACTGAATAAGAAACTAAGTTGGGACCATGCTTCACCTACATTTCAAAATGGAATCTCCCTCTCTCTCTCTCTCTCTCTCTCTCTCTCCCTCCCCACCTCTCTTTTCTCCCCCGCCCCCTACTTTCTTTTACTCTTTGCTCTGATGCCAAAGAGAACACAAGTTGTTTACCTTTAGCAAGTTAAAAAAAAATGAATAAATCAACCAGAAGATCTTATTTTATATAGAGACTGTTCATAAATTTTAGTAACTAATTCTGATGAAAAAGAGATTTTGGATTTTAGTTGGCCACAAATTTCATGTGAGTCAAAGTTATGATAAGATTTCAGAGAAAGTCCATGGAAACATTGCTTTCATTAATAGTATGATAGTGTCTATCCAAATCATGGGAAAACCAGCCTCTTTCTTTGCACTGAACAGATTTCTTTGAGGGATTTTGTTCTATTTTTAATATCACATTTTAGAGGTGTATTAACAAGTTTTGAAAATATTTGAGAAGAGGCTGAAGAGGATGTCAATGAATCTAGTAACCTTATGTGGGTCAGGTGATATCGGCAATATTTTGCCTGGAAAAGAGAATATTAAGAGGGAAAAAGATTTAGCTTTCTTCAACTATTCATAAAAATCAGCAAGTTAAATGAATTAATACATCATTCTGTATTATCCCCAAAAGAAGAACAAGATACAAAAAGTAGAAGTCATGTAGCAAAACATTTTGGCTTATTATAAGAAGGCACTTTCTAATGTTTAGAGATGTCCAAAAAGGAAACAAAATTCCTTATGAAATAGTAAGCTTGGAGAGGATTCTAGAAAGATGGTGGGGTAGGTTAGAAAATCCCAAGCTCTCAAGCTTTCCCCTCCACAAAAAAGCTAAAATAACACCTTAGGGTTAACAAAATGCCGGTGGAGATAAATAAGAAGAGGGGCATAACCAGCATCCTCCAGGGACAATTTGAGAAGATCAGAAGAAAAAAAAAAAAAAAGCACGACCCCAGGACGAAGTTTGTCTTGGTGAAGAGTAAATACCTCCAGGTTAGGTTCCATTTAAACAACCAGCGGCAAGCCTCTTAAACAACAGCTGGGAAACCCTGGGGTTAGTTGGTTTGACAAGCTGCCTTGGTCCCAGCCACCTGAACTTTTAATGCTGGAAAGTGAGGGGAGTTGGGCATTTGAGCCTGTAAGATATTGAAGAGCAAAACAACCGGGGCTCCAGTCAAAAATGCAAAGTTAAGTATTATCTTGAGTTAAAAAACAAACAAACGGATTTTTGACAAATTCTCAAACTTTCAAGACTTTGTTAAAAAAAATCCTGAACTTAATAGATAATTCGACAGAAAAGAAAAAAACCAATAAAAATACAAGGTACTAACAAAGACTGATTATAGAGGATCTATAAGGACAGAATGTTGTCTAAGATTCTTATTAATAATTGGGTAGTTCATAAGAAAGACTGGGGAAAACCTGAGTATGATATAAAATTTAAAAGTAAAACCATTTATGAACAGCTTAAAAGAGTAATTATTTTATACAAACGAGGTGTAAGAGGAAGAATTGATACACAGGAATTATTTGAGGGAGGAGGGCTGGTAGTTCTGGTAACCTACTTTCATCAGGAATGGGTTTAAGAGGGAACAATACATAAGTATATTTAAAAGAGTATAAAAGTCTTCCAACTTCAGAAGAAATAAAACACTAGGAGCATAGAAAGGGGGAGAGGAAAAGGGAGGGATCTTTGAAAGGGAAGGTGAGGGAATACATAAACAGGGGTATAGAAGGGTATTTAGATTTATGAGAATGGGAGAACAGGGGAGAGTTCCTTGGAGGGGGGTAGGCAAGAGAGATAGGAAACGATACAGGCGCATACATGAAAAACAAAGAGCAGGAGTAGAATAGATTTGGGAAAGTATATGTGTACGTATGTATGCATGAATGTGCATGTGTATGTATATATCTATAGCTGTGGAGAAACATTTCTAAACTTTATTGTGACCTTTTTGGGGGGATTTGGGGAGGAGAAAAAAGAACAAAGTAAAAGAAAACTCACAAGGAAGCAAAGAAAAGCTGGACAATTTGTAACATGAGTATTATTTATCATAAATTTTCTTGAAATGAAAATTTATTTACATGTTTTGAATTCCCTCTTGTGCTGCTAGGCACACACCATGTTTTTTTTTCTTTCTAACTTTCTATTTAAGTTCCAATATTTAAGTTTATGATATGTTTTTGTTTCTTTTCTCTATTCTGTATTTGTGTTCTGGTTTTTGAGTTTAAAATAAAATTTTGGAAGAAAAAATAAGAAATAGTAAGTTCTCTGGATAGCAGAAGCTTTATACCTATTCATTAAAGATAATGAGAGATTACTGAATTAGGTGAAAGAGTAGACTAGATAATCTCTGAGATCTCTTCCAAATCTAAGATTTGATCATTCTATAATTTATCTGGGATTTAGGATGCTACAATTGATAATGGATAGTTGATGTACATAATAGTTGATGCTTGGTCCACTTGATAGCTGATTCCAAGTCTTTGCCTTTTCTTTCATAAATTTTATTCTTTTTATTTTTATAAAATTTAAAGTTTGGGGCAGCTAGATGGCACAGTCAATAGAGCACAGATCCTGAATTTAGGAGAACCTGAGTTAAAATCTGGCCTCAGGCAGTTAACACTTAGTAGCTGTGTGACCTTGGGCAAGCCACTTAATCCCAAAGGCTTTTCCTCCTCCCCTCCAAAAAAATTAACGTTTTGTAAAAACCTGAACTAAATGTCAATCTTGAGGTGTCTGCAGGTTTTTCATGAAAACACAAGGTTGCTGGTGCCTATGAATATGCCTCAAGCCCATTCCATTTCCTTAAGTGCCTTATAAATCTCTAATTTGGGGAAGGGAAGTTAGGGATGACTGAGAACCACATGAATAAAATATATACCACCAATTTAAGTGAAGATAAAACCAAATCAGTGAAAGTCCTTTCTAAAGTGGTTTTTTTTTAAAAAATGAATTGTTCCCTAGGAATATCTTCTAGGCTTAAGAGCTTTGAAACTCATCTCTGAATGTTTCTCCAAATCAGTAAATAAATAACTGAGCTCTAGAGAGAAAAAGCAGCCCATTAAGAGTCTTGCAGAGCAAAACAATACAGGTTTTTCATTATAGCTTAGATGTCTTCCATTCATTTAAAGTATCTTCTTTTACTGCCACTCTTCATCTAGAAATTCAAAATGGTGAGCCTGATGCCTCAATAGTACCCTATATATAGGAAAAATAAGTGAAAACCCAGAAAAGAAACTTTGCCAATGCCATATAATGGGTCACTGGTAGAAAGGCCTAGAAACCAGTGATAAATTGTGGTTTGACTTTCCTGGTATACGAGATAAATTTTTATTTGTAAACTTGGACAAACACTGTCCCTCTGGGCTGAGGTGATCAGAATGCTTGCCATTTTAGCTCTTTTTCTCCCCCAAATTCTATAATCCTACACAAATCTAGGGAGTATCTGCTTTAATGACTTGGTTTATAATTAACTTATTTGCTGCATGCCAATAACAGTGCTTTTTTACTTTCCTTCTCCTAACTTACTTTCTTCTGTTCCCTCATCTAATAGAACAGTGGACTCTAAAGTGGGAGGAGTTGTAGGGGACTGTGACCTAATCCCAAGAAATATGTGACTAGAGGAATGGAAAATGGATCACATTCTGACATGGGACTTGTCTTCATCATATCCACACCTACCTTTATTCCTTAATCTTCCCGCATTCCATCCCCTTCCTCCCTCTATTTTGTATCCTCCTAAACTCAGATCTTCTGATCTGGGCCTTCGTCGGCCTGGGTAATCCACCTACTCCCTAGGTGGTTACAGAAGCCATTGCACAGGTAGCATTGAGAACGATGCTACCAAATATCTATCCCCTGAACTCTGTCCTCCTCCCTTCACCACATTACATGGTGGCTTTCGTAGACATCCCTTAGAAGGCAGGCTCTGTACTCTGGGACAATGACTGGTGTGTAAGAGCGTCTTTCCTTTTAATTCTGGGTAAGACAGAGATAGTACACAGGATAAGCAAGTATGAATGAGTAATGGGAAGCATCTCAGGTCTTCTATGATCTTTATCCCCAAAGATAGTCCTTCTCGAAATTTTCTTATTTCTCTTGAGGGCACCACTATCCTTCCCATCACCCATATTCACAAGCTTGGTGTCATTTCTGACTCCTCATTTTCCTTCACTTCATATATCTGATCAGTTGCCAAAGCCTGTTCTGCCCTTAATAAAAGAATCTTACATCTCTTTCTTTCTCTTAACTCACACAGCTAGTGCCTGAGTTCTGGCTAATATTCCCTATTACCTGGACTATTAATATTTTTGCATAAGTACCTATCTATACGTGTACATACATACATACATACATGCATGGGTGTATATGTGTGTATTATGATGGTAATACACATAAATAAATATATACCTTATGTTGAGGGCTCATTTCTTATTATTCATTTGTTTGTTTATTTATTTATTACTGATAATGTAGTGTCATTTAAAAAGTTTGGAAGCTACTGCATGGGGCATAGTGGAGACTCAAATTTATCATCATCTGATTTGAACTGAGTTACACTGGAAGACCTATAACCAGATGGTGCCTTCTCCCCTTGCCTTCCCTTTTTCCCCTCCTCTGACCCTTGGACCTCCAATACCCCATCAGGTCCATCACACAGAAAGACCAACAGGACCTATTAAGTCATGTGGATAATATGGGATTGAGCAGGTCTAACCCTTCTGACCAGTGGGAGGATTGCTTGGCCTTATCCTGTTTCCTGCCACTGCATCCCAAGCTCTTCTGAGTCTTATAGCATTCCCCAAGTCTACATCTTCCTGATCCTTATATGAACAATTAATGGATGTTAAAGACATTGGGATCTTGGCATTTTCTCCACCATTTTCTCCACCATCCAAACTTTGAGACATCCAAATCCAGGACTTTTGATTTGCCATTCATCTGAACTCTTTTATGTGTTGGATCCTCCAATTAGAGTATGAACTCCTTAAGAGCAGCATCTATTTGCCTTATCTATTTGACTCTCATTGCTAAGCATAGACATGGGAACAGAGTACCTACTTAATAAATACTTTCCATTCATTTACTCATCATCCTATCAGACAATAAACATTTGTTGACTACCTACTACATTCCAGACACTGTGCTAAGTTCTTGGGGTACAAAATGAGGTTTAGTCCCTGACCTCAAGGAGCTCACAACCCAACAAGGGAGAGAATAAGCAAATATGTACATATGAATATGTATATATGAGACAAATAGGGGAAAATAAAAGAGAGAAGGCACTAAAATGAAAGGGGGGGTTGAAAGAACTTGCTGTTGACGATAGTGTTTTAGTTGGGTCTTAAAGTCAGGGAAGTCAATTAACAGAGATGTGGAGGAAGAGCATTCCAGACATGGGGGACAGCCAGAGAAAATGCCCAACTACTAGATTAAAGAATACATGGTAGAAAGAAGGTATAAGAAAACTAGAAAGGGAGTAAGAGATTAGGTTTATGAAAGATTTTGAATGCCAAACAGAGAATTTTGCATTTAATCCTAGAATTCATTGAATGGAGGGGTGACATGGGAGGACCTGTGTTTTAGGAAAATCACTTTGGTGTGTCTGAAATGAGGAAGGATTGTAATGGGTATAGACTTGAGTCATGCAGCAATTACTACCAGCAATAACCCACCAAGGATTGCAATTCTCTAGCTAGAAAGAGAGAAGGGTCTTGTACCTAGATGGTAGCAGTGTCAATGGAGAGAAGGGCACATATCTGAGAGATATTGCAAAAGTGAAGTTGATAGACCTTGGTCACATACTAGATATGGGAGGTGAAGGATAGTGAGGAGTTGAGAATGACACCTAGGATGTCAACTTGAGGAAATGGGCAACTGGTACTGCCCTTTACAGTAATAGGAAAGTTAGGAGTGGGGAGGCTTTAGGGACAAAAGTAATGAGTTCAGTCTGGGACATGTAGAATTTAAGATGTTTACTGGATATTCAGCTTGAGATGTCTGAAAATCAGTTCCAGATGTGATATTGAAAGATAGAAGAGAAGTTAGGGCAAGATGGGAATATTTGAAAATCATCAGCATAGAGATGGTAATAAAATTCATGAAAGCCAATGATATCACTAAGTGAAAAAATATAGCGAGAGAGGAGAAGAAAACAAAATGAGAGGGGAGGACAAAGAGGAGAGAATTCAGGACAGAACCCTTTGGGATATTCCCAGTTAGAGGCTCTGATCTGGATGAGGATTCAACAAAAGAAAAGGACTTATTCTAGTATTCATGGTTTCCCCCACAACAAAGTTAACAATAACATTTGGTGGAAAGCAGAAGTGCTCCAGATTGGCTTGAGTCCTAATCCAATGAGGTATTTACAGCTCTATAAACATTGAGAAAAGACCCAGATCAGCTGAGAGGTCTACTGTGTGTGAAGATGTGGAATGGAAACAGGTTTATATGACAAGATAACTCATCTACAGATGAAAGGTGGACTGATGATTAGTCTCACTAAGAATGACCCAGAGAAACTGCTTGTGGTGTGTGTGTGTGTGTGTGTGTGTGTGTGTGTGTGTGTGTGTGTGTGTGAAAGAGAGAGAGAGAGAGAGACAGAGAGAGACAGAGAGAGAGAGAGAGAGAGAGAGAGAGAGATAGACACAGAAACAGAGAGAGATTGAGACAGAGAGACAGACACAGATGCAGAGACAGTGTATTCACTTTGTTTTAAAGAATATTAAATAAAAAACAAAGATTATTGACTCCAGTCCATGCAATTTACATTATAGTTTCTTTGTTTAGGTGAAATGCCATTTAAAAAAATTAATATATAGTTTCCCTTTTTTATATTGAATGATGTCACATGGTGATAAAGTTTATTTAATTAAAATGAAAAATAATACAAGACTTACTTTTGGGATGAATGCACTTAGGGGATGAGTAAGTTGTTTGAGCTTTGGTAAAATGAAAGACATTGACTTTCTCATTATTATGTGTATGAAACAATTAAAGGTATATCATGTGATTTGGTATTTCATTGAAGTGAATAAGAAATGGCAGAAAATCCTCAAAACAGAACAGAAAAAAGAGATGAATTTCCTCTTTCTTCTCTGGGTTAACTTGAGGCAAACATTACAGCTGCCTATGTCATGGAAAAGCCATGGAATCATTTAGTAAAAATAGACCAATAACGTAGTCTGTTTCTGACATCAAAATAAATGTTTTTGCCATTCTGTCAAAATTAATCATTAACTTCAGCATTAGAAATACGTATTTTAATAGTAGAGGTGGGAGGAAAATCCTCACCAACACTCTGGAGCAAAAATAACCCTGTGGCGTTCTAAATATATATTTCAGCTCAAGAGAAAAGATTGATCCCACAGGAGATCTTTTCTCTCCATCCATTGATGATGTCAGTGAATCTTTGATTAGCTGCTGACATCTGAAATTATGGTGGGTCAGAGAGGTTAATGAAAGCCTTCTTTATATAGTCATATTCCTGTATCCTTTTCTCTTGGTTTATTTGGTGACCTCATGGAACAAGATAAGAGCAAGAATACATGTGGAGAATAGAAAATAGTTGTGTATTCTAATCTACAGATATATGTTAATGCCCACTTGCTTAACAAAGGAGGTTAATGAATAATTTGTGGCTTGAAATTTGTTTAGAAGTGGTTGAATGGAAAGGTCTATTTAGTAGCCTCAATATCCTTATTCAGTATGAATTATAGCAGAATATATTTCAGCAGGATCAACAATAGCATAATTTTTCTTCTTTTATCTGAATGAAATAACATAAATTTCCCATTTTAAATAATATATCATTCATTATTGGGATAAGGAATGATAAAACCAAATTTTGCTTAAACATAAGTGCATATACACATATACCTACATATATACACAATTGTGTATATGTCTGTGTGCATGTAAATATATCTCACATATATCCATGCATACTCATGCCTACACTAGTTTCTGCTTCCCAGAGTGATGGAAAGGCAAAAAGTCATATATCTATCTTTCTCTGATCTCTATCTTTATATATTAGGATTACTAGGAAGCATCGGTATTATCATGTACATGTATATGTGTGTACACACACACACACACACAATGTATATGTATATTTATTTATGTATATGCAAATATTTGCATGTATTTATGCAAGCACATGTAATGTATATGCATCTATGTATGAATAGGGTTCCATGGTTCCATTTCAAATTCATAACTACTGTTAAATATAACATTTAAGTAATATAAAGTCAGAAAGAGTAGCTGAATTTGACCAAATAAGCACAGTACAGATCTGTACTAGAATGAAGACAGTCTTAAATTATTCAATGATTAGGTCTCCAATTATTTCAAAGAGAAGATATTACTTCTATCATGCACACATACCCCACACAAAAGGGGTGGTGCTTTTAGATGTGACTGAAAAGCCACCAACAAAAGCCAACCCATATGCCTGCTTTCTCAACTTTTATCATACCTCCACAGATTCTTACACATGCTTATGCAAGCATGAAGTTTGTCCTAGATGAAAACAGAAAAGAAATAGGTCAAAATTCCCAGGTTCTTTTCAAATCAAAACTTCATTACAGTCACAGAAATGACTGAGAAGCATTAATAATATAAATTGTCTCATTTATTTATTTACTTTTTATTTATTCAGTGACACCAAAGGCAGTCGTTTAAGTCATCTTCAGACAAGGTACCTGACTCACATACATTAAAACTATGAAAGACTTGTGGCAGTTGTGAAACTGGAAGTAACTTCAATGATTTCCCAAGGCTTAAACCCAGAAAACTTTGAGTCACCTGTCCTAAAGTGTTTACTAAAGGCATGTAAGACCTATTGTGTCAGTTCTAAGGCAAACAATGATTTCTTATTGATTTGATAGTAAGTTCTCCAGATTTACAAATGACATTTTGTTAATTACATCAATCCCTGGAATACTGCAAGTTCTTCCCAGTGAAATCCATTGCAATGTGAAAAAGTATAATTAACCACTCAACATTGAAAAAAATAGATTAAAACAACAACAACAACTTGTGCTACATAGAATGAAAGACCTCTAATACTTTGAGGAATTGATAGATGGGCAAGAATTAGACAAATTGAAGAGGCATAGAAAGAGTTATGATTTACATTGGTGGAGTGACAATCAATACTAATGACCTTACAGGTCCATTTAATTACTGAAGCAATCATATTATCTACATATTCAACTATGACAGTGGTAAACTATCTTAAAAGTAAACTTCTCACAGAATAGCCATCAGTTTGGTCTCATTGTTTTTCATATATCCATCATAGTACCACATGCAATTAATTGTTTAATAGATACTTTTTGATGATAACAATGATAGCAATTGGTACAAGTTTATTTCAATCAAGAGGTGTTTTTAATTTGAATACCCGTTGGCCATTTTGGTTATAGCATGTGATAGGCAGTATCAATAGATTTTTTAAAATTTTTGGGAGGGTCTTTATTTTGATTATTCTTTTTTGGGGAGGTGGATGAGGGAAAGGAATAATTCTAGGTGATTTTTTTCTTCAGATTTACTTCTTTGCTTTGCCTTTATCAGCAAATTTATAGAGACAACCTACTTGACAACAAGTTTAGAGTACCCAAGGTCCTGTTTCTTACATAGTACTCAAGGAGTCCAAACCATAGGATTGTGTTTTAATGCAGATGGATCTGAACATATTACTCATAGTTAAGATTAATTTACATCTCCAGGAATAAGAACGCCCCTTAAAAAAAAGAAAAAAAAAAGGAGAGGATACTAGACATTTTTTTCAAAGAGAGTTGATTGAACTTTATTCTCTTCCAAAAGAAAAAAAAAATGGAAGAACCTTGAAGTACAATCACCTTGTAGTTGGTTGACATGGTAACAAACACCAACTAAACTGCCTTCTTACCCAGGAAGCATAGCTGTACATGAGTTATTTAATATCCTACTGCCCATCACAACTCGTCAATTAGTCATCATGGTGAATTAATTTTTGAAAGTGTGTCAAAGCATAGTTACATATGTCCTTTTTTTTTCCTTTTCCACTTCTTTTGGTTTATACATGTGATGGCCTTGTCCCTTAGAACCAAATTCAACTACTGTTTCTCTGAGATGATCCTTGAAATATGTATTTGAAAGAATCATCTTATAAGAATGTTTATGTATTTTGGTAACATAAACTTTATTTTTTTTGGAGGGGTGAAGGCAAAGGCAATTGGGGTTAAGTGACTTGCCCAAGGTCACACAGCTAGTAAGTGTGTCAAATGTCAGGCCAAATTTGAACTCAGGTCTTCCTGACTCCAGGGTTGGTGCTCTATTCACTGTGCCACCTAACTGCTGCAATAAACTTGATTTTTAACATAATTTTCAACGTTTGGAAAATACTTAATTAAGATCGTTTATGAATGATTTATGAATTAAAATGGATTTTGGGAACTAGGAGACATAACAGTGAAGTACTTAGGAAATATATAAAGAATTTTCCCTTCCTTGGTTGAAGTTTCACTGTGATCACATTTCGTTATACCTAGCAGAAACTGTTGTAAGTTCCTTGAAGCCAGTTATTACGCTGTTTTTCATCTCTGCATTATTAATACCTGGCATATATTAAATGCCTTAATAATCATGTTTTGAATTGAATTGTTAATTCTCCCAGACATGATGATGTTGTTCTATGCTGTGTATGCAATTGCACAGTGCATGATTTGAATTATTATTCTTATTTTACTTAGCATTTGGCCATTGAATTCAGGTGTTTTTTAAAGTGCCAATTTTCAATGATGAGTTATGACCAGAAAAGAGTTTCTGGCTGTAGAAATGAAAAGGCTGAGATTTGTATAGGACGTACTGACAGGGAAGAAGTGACTTGGCACTAGATGTCAAAATGTCCAAAAAGAAGAATAGGAAAGAGTTCAAATGGCCGTGGTGTCTCTTTGGACTAGGGAGCCTACTCTTAGGCAAAAAGACCCAAAGAAGTCAAAGACAGCCACAAAGTTCTGATATACAGCAAATATGCCTAGCATTACTATTCATTGTAATGAAGAGTTGGAAACAGAGCATACATTTATTGGGAAACGACTGAACAAACTGTGATACCTAAATGTAAAAAATACAATTATTCTTCATATATATAGTATATATCGTTCTGAAATTATAAACATGAAGAATTCAGAGTATGGAAAGTTTTTATTAACTTGTAATAACCTATAGAGATGGAAAAAAGCAGAATCCAAAGAATAATATATACAATGATAACAATGTAAGTGAAAATAAATGTAAAAGGAAACTGACCTATGAGTAACTAAAAACAATAATGATTTCAGAAAACATATAATAAAAGATATCTTCTTCGTTTTGTCAGAGAGGTGAGGAATGACTGGGGAAGAATGTTTTGTACATTGTTATAGAAAGTCACTATAAATGGTATTTCATATCGTTTGTTTTCTTTGATAGGGAAGTAGTCAGTATGTCTGAAGGGTGAACAGGAGTCCCAGAAATGATGGTGATATATGATACCTCAATATGTTATATTTTCAAAAATAAATAAATAAATGAATTATTTGAGATCTTTTGATTGGGAGGTCAAAAATATATTAGCTAAAGTAGTTTCTAATGAAAAGAAAAAGAACTGGTTTCTTATTTTGTTTGTTTTCTTAATCATACTAGTTGACGTTATTGACCACTTATTATTTAGTTATATATATGTTTCTTTTTTTTTTGGAGGGGGGAGGGCAGGGCAATTGGGGTTAAGTGACTTGCCCAAGGTCACATGGCCAGTAAGTGTTAAGTGTCTGAGGCTAGACCCAAACAGGTCCTCCTGATTCCAGGGCCGGCACTCCACTCACTGTGCCATCTAGCCACCCCTTACATATGTAAGTTTCATAGGATGTAGGTCCAGACAGATTTCTTTTAAAAAAAAATCATCAAATCCAAATGCCATGATGAGATGATAATACTAAAGTTTAGAGAGTTACTTGATGTTATGTGAAGTTACTTGCTTAATGTCATTCAAATAGTGGGTATATGTTACATAAGAATAAATTGCTAGGAGTAGAAGGGAGAGTGCTATAGAGGGATAGTAAAAATGTTTGCGCCACTAACATATAGACTGTAGTTTATCCTTTAACTCTAAGAGACGAATATCCTCACAATTCTGGCATACAAAGGGATGATTCATGGACCACACAGAGTTCTGAGGAATGATAGGTTTGGCTCAATAATTTCTAGAAAGTGATGGAGTAGTGGGATGCAGTAATTGACTTTAGATTTTACAGTGAGGAAGCCATGAATGATCTTGACAAATGTCCCTTCTGCCAAGCAGAGGAATAGAATCTTGATTGGAAAAGGTCCAAGAGCAAGCAGGCTGCTACTAAAAACAACAGAGTAGTCATGTTCATTAGATTCTGTCCAGGAGTTTGGAGGTGAAGAGGAGAGATGTGGGTAGGAAGAGTGCTTTGAGAGCACACATTCATCCAGTATTCATTTTTTGAGAATTAGATTGATCTGGGCATTCCTATGAGTCATCAAGACATATTACAAATGGCTCCCTTGCCCAGTTAATTTGCCCAACACTATGATTTCAGCAATGATGATGTGAATTTATCTTGCCTAGTGGTTAAGTCTCTCTTCCCACCAGATGTGGTCTTTTGAGAAAAGTGTCCAAACCCCTTTGGCAGGGCAATGAAGGGAAGGCTTGCATTGTCCCTGCATGTGCTTTGCCTGCTTTGAGGATAAATAGATGACTTTAGTTTCCAAGGTTGTCAGTCTTTCATGAGAACTTATACTTAAATCATAATAATGATGCCATTTAAACTCTAGTCCTTTCTGACAGTGCTTGATTAGCAATCTGGCTTGGTGTAGTGATAGAGAGAGGATGGCAGGTTTTCATTTCATTCAGGGTGTCATTATAGCTTAAACTGGCTCCCATATTACTATTATTATTATTGCTAATTGTTATTTGTGAAGGATCACAGGGTCCTCAACATTATTGAAAATGTGGAGGATGACATCGTCCCTTTTATAAGGTTTCATGATCAGAGTTAAATGGATAAAAATATCCCACCTCAGAGGTAAAAGATAGAGATTTGACTATGAAATTCTCATCTAGGAAATTGTTGTCTCAGATGCAGACACCTGGGGAAAATTATACTCCCAGGCATTGACACTGTGCCAAGGTATGTCCCTGCGCCCATACACACGTGTTTGTTTAGTGCTATAAATTGATAAGATTTTAACTCTAAGTAACTATTCAAAGTGGAACAACATAAAAGTAAAGGTTTTCAGTGATTGATGGTTGCATATACAAATGATTTTTCTTCCCCTTCTCCCACAGAATAATTCAGGACACTATATGTAATTAACCACCCCTCCTCCAAAACAAACAAAAAATAGTAACTTGTTGAAATGGAGAAATAGAATGATATATACCCTTGGCAAATTAGCATTGATCTTTCAGTGTTCCAAGCAATTATATAAGTTATATATGTCTACATGTGTGTATATATAGGTATGTATATGTATATACACATATACATATATGTATGTGTTATGTTATGGTATTATGTTATTATGTTATGTTATGTTACACACAAATATACACACAAAGAAGATTCTTATTTGCATTGTTATAAGTGATTCTTCACTGGGAGTTCCCTATACAAACTAAATCAAAGATCCAGATCAAAATCAGGGTGTATTTGAAGTAAAGGTTGCCAGTTAACATCTCAGTGGATTCAGATGTAAAGGTTGGTAGGATCATTTTTTTTTATTCCTTCATATGATATGTATACCATTGAATTTGTAGAATACTCCTATGGTCAACTGTGCTTAGTGGAAATATACAAAAATTACTGTATGGCAATTTCATTTCATTAGGGGGATTCTAAAAATGTTTGGCTCCTTTAACACTGTTTGAATCTTACCTTGGTATATCTACCTGATGACAAAATACTTAAGAAATAGAGATTAGATATAATGGATCCCAGACTTACTTTAATTTATTAAATATCCCAAATATTATGGGGGTAAAATATTATACAGGGCAAAGGCTAGCAGTGAGAGCAAAGGTTGTTTCCTGGGACCATTTCAAATCATTAGCCCCTCAAAAAAGATGAACTACTTTACTACCAACACATGAAATGGGGATAATTTATCTAACATATAGTGTCAGTTGGAAATACTATATACATGTCAGTTATTATTATGATTGTCAACATCATAATAATAGCATTTATATAGTAATTTAAGGTTTACAAAGTGATTTTATATAAACTAGCCCTGAAAATTATATGCTATTCCTACCCCCTGTTTTTTTACAAATGGGGAAACTGAGGTTGAGAAATGTTAAGTGACTTGCCCAGAATCATACAATGAAATGTCTGAAGCAGCCTTTGGATTCCAAGACCGGCACACTATCCATTGTATTTTCACATAAGACTATTAATTTGGGAAATCTTAGATTTAGATCTGAAAAATAGACCTTAAAAGTCAGACTTGGTGAGACAGAGTCAAGATGGCTGAGTAAAGGCATAGCCTCTCCTGAGCTCTCCCCCAAATCCCTCCAATATCATTAAATAATGACTCTAAAGCAATTCTAGAGCAGCAGATCCCACAAAAAGTTGGAATGAAATAATTTCCAGTGCAAGACAGCTCAGAATGTTGGTAGGAAAGGTCTCTGGCACCTAGGTGAGGGAGGAGCACAGTCCAACACAAGCCTTGCTAGTGAAGACCAGGCCCCAGTAAACTAGGAGCAGACTTCTGGGTGACTAAGTCAGTGGCAGCAGTGGTAGTTCCAGACCTCTCAGATCACAGATGGTAAGGGGATCATAAAATGGCTGAGAAGCTCATTTACTGCATCCCTTTACTGGCATCAGCGTTAGGACTTTGTTGCATTACTTATACTTGGGTCTGGTTCACAGTCTTGGGTCTTAGTCCCAGTGAGAAGAGGAACACCAGCATAGCAGTGCTTGCAGGCCATAATGGAGAAGGAACCCTGGTCATAGTTCCAGGGTTGAAAGAGTACTTGTGGTCCCTCACAAACTAGTAAACAGTACAGGAGAGTAGTAAACACACCTCTCCCTAGATCATATCACCGTAACAGTGGTTCTCAACCTTCCTAATGCTGTGATTCTTTAATACTAGTATGTGGGCGTATCTGCATGTGGATGGACTCGCCTGGAGACAGATAGAGGAGCAGTGTCTCAGTTCCTAAGACCATCGGAAGTATGTGTTTTCCAATGGTCTTAAGCGACCCCTGTGACCCCTGTGAAAGGGTTGTTCAACTCCCAAAGGGGTCACAACCCACAGGTTGAGAACCACTGCAAGAGCCAAAAACTTATAGATCCCCAGAATTACCTCTGGAAACAGCTGCACAAGAAACATGAAGTTTGGGACAGTGTCCGCTCACTGAGAAGAAGAACCCTGCTTTATCATTGAGTTAAAAGTCAAGAAACGGACTAGAAAATGAGCAAACGATAGAAAAGAATTCTGAGCATAGAAAGTTACCACGTGAGAAGGACGATTAAAACACACCCTCAGAGAAAAATAAGAATTGGTGTCAGGCGAATGGAAAAACTCAAAAAAGGATTTCAAAAGTCCGGTAAGAGAGGGAGAGGAAAAATGGAGAAGAGAAATGAGAATGATGCAAGAAAATCATGAAAAACATCAATAGCTTATGTAATGATACTGGGATTTGAAGATCTTCCACGCCCCTTGAGCTTGCTGATGTAGCAGGAAGGGGTGGAGCAAGAGAACGCCGGAACCAAGCTAGTCTCCGTGCGGTGCTGACTAAAAGCGGTGTCAGAGGTGTCAGTGGCAGTGGCTGTGGTTGCGAACTCCTTTTGCTTTGAGCAGGGCAGAATCTCTTAAGGACTCCTGCTGAGGACTGCCTGGGGCAGGAACTGCCAGGGGTCGGAGCTGCTGGGACCAAGCTGCCTGGACGCTGAGCAGTTGCGTGCGTGAGGAGAGGAGGATCTTTGCCTGAGGTAGCCTGTCCTGTTTGAAGGCTTGAGGATGTGGGTATTTACTACTTTGACCACATGTGCCAACTTCATCACTACTGGGTTGGCTTTGACTTTCTGGTTTTGGGACTCAGTCTTCTGGTATTTA
>CM053588.1:204134564-204164734 GCA_028646515.1 Pseudochirops corinnae | reverse complement strand
CCGGAACCAAGCTAGTCTCCGTGCAGTGCGGACTGGAAGTGGCGTCAGAGGCAGTGGCTGTGGCTGCGAACTCCTTTTGCTTTGAGCGGGCCAGAATCTCTGCTAAGGACTCCTGCTGAGGACTGCCTGGGGCAGGAACTGCCAGGGGTCGGAGCTGCTGGGACCAAGCTGCCTGGACGCTGAGCAGTTGCATGCGTGAGGAGAGGAGGATCTTTGGTAGCCTGTTAGCCTGTCCTGTTTGAAGGCTTGAGGATGTGGGTGTTTACTACTTTGACCACATGTGCCAACTTCATCACTACTGGGTTGGCTTTGACTTTCTGGTTTTGGGACTCAGTCTTCTGGTATTTAAATGAATGCACTATCTATATTTCTTATGTAGAGAGCCTGTTCCATTTTGTGATTAATAACTATATAGCATATTTATAGTTACTGTAGGCATTGTGAATACTGCATTGCTGATACAGCTTGATAAAGGAGTCACAAAATATACTGAAGTAAATAACTCTTTAAAAAACAGACTAGGCCAAATGATAAAAGAGGCACAAAAATCTAATAAATAGAAGAATGCCTTGAAAAGCACAATTGGACAAATGGAAAAGTAGGTACAAAAGTTAACTGAAAAAAAAAATTCTTTAAAAGTTAGAATTTAGCAAGAGGAAGCTAATGACTTTATGAGACGTCAAGAAAAAATCAAACAAAATCAAAAGAATGAAAAAAATAGAAGACAATGTGACATCTCTCTTTTTTTTTGCCTTTTTGTTAGAGGGGCAGTTGGGATTAAGTGACTTGCCCAAGGTCACATAGCTAGTAAGTGTTAAGTGTTGGAGGTCAGATTTTAACTCAAGTCCTCCTGACTCCAGGGCTAGTGTTCTATTCACTGCATCACCTAGGTGCCTGAAATATCTCATTAAAAGAAAAACTGACAGGAAAATACATCCAGCGAAGACAATTTAAGAATTATTAGACTAGTTGGAAGTCATGATAAAAAAAGAGCCTAGATATCATCTTTCAAGAAATTATCAAGGAAAACTGCCCTGATATTCTAAAACCAGAAAGTAAAATAGAAATTGAAAGAATCCACCAATCACCTGCTGAAAGAGATCCCAAAATGAAAACTCCCGGGAATATTATAGCCAAATTGCAGAGCTCCCAAATCAAGGACAAATACTACAAGCAGTCAGAAACAAACAATTTAACTGTAGTGGATCCATAGTCAGCATAACACAAGATTTATGAGTATCTACATCAAAGTGTTGGAGGGCTTGGAATATGATATTCAGGAGGGTAAAAGAGCTAGATTAGAACCAAGGATCCCCTATTCAGCAAAACTGAGTATAATCGTTAAGGGAAAAGTGGATAATCAATGAAATATAGGACTTTCAAGCATTATTATAACTTCTAAAGACTTTCTCATTCTTTGGGCAATTAGAAAGAGTATAAATAGAAAACAGATGTGTGAGTTGAATGTGATGATATGATTATCTAAAAAATAAAATTAGAGATGAATAAGAAGAATACCCTGGGAGAAGAGGAAAGGGAGAAGTAGAATGGGATCAATTATGCAGCATAAAAGAGTCCTAAAAGAGATTTTAAAGTGGAGGGGAAAATGAGGGGAATGGGGAGGGGAGCACACGAGCCTTACTCTCATTGGAATTGGCTCAAAGAGGGAATAATATACACACTCGTTTGGGTTTAGAAATCTATCTTGCCACATAGGAAAGTAGGAAGGGAAGAGGATAAGAGAAGGGGGGCAGCTGATAGAAGGGAGGGCAGTTTGGGAGTGGTGAAATTCAGCAGCAAAACCCTTAAAAATGGGCCAGGCAAAAGGAGATAAAGAAAGAGTAGGATAAACAGGGGGGAAAGAAGATGGAGGCGAACAGAGGCATAGTTATTGAGAAAAAAAATTTACGAGTTTCTCTGATAAAGACTTCATTTCTTAAACATATAGAAAATGGAGTCAAATTTATTGAAATAAGAGCTGTTCCTCAAATGATAAATGGTCAAAGGATATGAAGAAACAGTTTTCAGACAAAGTAATTACAGTTATTTATAGTCATATAAAAATGTTCTTAATCAGTATCTATAAAAGAAATACACATTAAAACCCTCTGATCTCCTACCTCACATTTTTCCAATTGGCTAATGTGACAGAAAAGGTAAATGACAATTGTTGGAGGGGATATGGAAAAAATGAGATTTTAATGTATTGTTTGTGGAGTTGTGAACTGACAACCATTCTATAGAGCAATCTGGAACTATGCCCCAAAGGCTATAAAACCATGCATACCCTTTGACCAAGAAATACCATTACTAGGTCTGTATCCCCAAAAGATAAAAAACGAAAAGGAAAAGGACCTATGTGTATAAAAAATATTTAGAGCAGCTCTTTCAGTGGTGGCAAAGAATTGGAAATTGAAGGAACATCTATTAATTGAGGAATGACTGGATGAACTGTTGTATATGATTGTGATGGAATACTACTGTGCTTTAGGAAATGAGGAACAGGATGCTCTCAGAAAAACGTGGAAAGACTTATATAAACTGATGCAACGTGAAATTAGAAGAACCAGAACATTGCACCCCATGACAACGATATTGTATAATGATCTATTATGAATAAGTTAGCTATTCTCAACAATACAATGATCCAAGACAATTCTGTAGGACTTATAATGAAAGGTGCTGTCCATCTCCAGGTAAAGAATGATATAGCCTGAATGCAGATCAAAGATACTTTTTCTTTATTTTTCTTGATTTTTTTTTTCTGCCTGTATTTTCTTTCACAGAATGCCTTATATGGAAATGTGTTTTTCATGATTACACATGTAGAATCTGTGTCAAATTGCTTGCTTTCTCAGTAGGAAGAGGAAGATAAGGGAGAGAATTTGGAACTCAAAATCTGAAAAAAATAATGTTAAAATTGTTCTTGCATGTAGTTGGGGAAAATTAAATATTAAATAAGATAAAAAAGTCAGACTTATTCAATCTCCTAATTTTACAAAAGGAAGGAAGGAAGGAAGGAAGGAAGGAAGAAAGAAAGAAAGAAAGAAAGAAAGAAAGGTAGGAAGGAAGGAAGAAAGAAAAGAAGAAAAAAACTAAGGCCAGTATTTGAAATCAATTTGCTCTGTATGTTACTTTCATTAAGTACCACTATAACGGGTTAAATGAATAATCATTCTAGCTCAATATTCCATTGTTTCATGGACACCTTCTAATACTTCCTGTGACAATGTGATAGCTGCTCTCCTGTTCTTGAAAGTTAATGATGTTCACTGAACAAAACTAACTTTCTTTTAATAGCCTGTTATGGATTATGATCCTTGAATTTATTTTAACTGTTTTTGAACTTGTTTATATTTTTCTTAGAGTCTTTTGGAGATGGCAGATTCATTACGATATCTTAATAAAAAGTTAGACCATGGTGTTAGTGAGGTCATAGAACAGTGGCTGATTTGCATATAGGCCAATTAAATTTAGCATATCATAAAATTCTACTCTAAGAATAAAAACTTTGCCCTTAATACCAATCAACCATCTTACAGATAATGTCACTTTGTCATAAGGATAATCAAAGGGAGGAAAAAGTGAACTTCAGAACACGTCTGAAGAAGTCTTAACAACATCATTTTGCACATAAGACATGACAAGTATTTTTAAACACAATAGTAGAGTTAGATTTTCAACTGCCTGCAAGAAACTTCCACCTAGATTTCCCATCACCATCATGCATGTAATCTGTATCTAAACCTGTATCTAAATGGTTTCAAAATTCAGCTTTTTCCTTTGACTTCTTTATTTCTGTCTTCATCTTAATGACATATGTAAAATCTCAATCAATAATGTGCAGAACCTTGGGATTCTCTTTAACCCTTATCTCTCCCTTGCCTTTCATAACCAAACACTTCACAATTCTGGTTGTTTCTTCCTAGAAATCTTTCTCACATATTCCCCCTCTTCTCTATTTCTATAGTCTTCACATTATGGGGTACAATTTCTCAGTATTACCTGCCTGAACTATTGTAGTAGCCTGCTATGAGATCTTTTTGTCATACCAGATAACAGAAAACTTCCAGGACCACCAGTTCAATTTCCAGGCCATCTGCTATAGGAATTACCAAGGGAAGAAGCCATCATAGATATATATCCCTGGGTTTCTATAGCTCTCAACTACCTCAGTAGCCATAGCTACTAAAGAAACAGGAATTAAAGTTTTCAGAATCAACATGCTTGGCATTAAAAATACAGTAAACATGGTTCTATCCAGGGAAATTACACTAAAGAATATTTATTATCTACTCCAACACTGTATCCTAAGGATCATTGGGTCTTTTCATCTGATTTGCAGCTGAAACTCCTCTCTCTGTTGTCTGCTACTATGAGAATGAGAGCTCCTAAAGAGTAGACATTTTTATTGTTTCTGTTTCTATCCTAAGTGTACACAGTAAGCATTCAATAAATATTTTTATTCATTCATTCATTCACTCACTCATTCACTCCATTCATTCATTCATTCATTTATTCATTCACTCATTTTTCTGTTTCTGCTCTTCCCCCTTTCTAAGCCATATTTAATGCTATCAACAAACTAATCTTTCTTATGGACAAAGCTGGTTAACTCATTCTTCTTTCTAAAAAATATTTAGTGATTCCTCACAGCCAAGCTAGTAATGCTCAAACTCTTTTGGCTAACATTCAATATCTATGATTTGAGGTATCTTTAACTTTTGACTTTATGTCTTACTGCTCCATGTCATATACTCTATATTCCAGGCAAATTAAACAAATTTCTGCCCATCCCTCCAAACTAACTTCCCTAGTTCCAAGCTTTTTCTCACACTGTGCTCTTTACTTGAAATGTCTTCTCTTGACCTATTCAATTCCTACATGTCCTTTATAGTCAAATCCTCAAGTCACAAACTCCAAGAAGACTTCCCCCTATTTAGTAATAGGCTGCTTCTTTTACAGCCTCATAAAGTATTTTATCTTACTTTTACCTAATGTGTGCATACCAAGGTTTTAAAGCTGACCCCTTGTGTTCAATAGGGTTATAGGAGTCAACCAACTTAATAGTTCACCATTTAGCCTGCTATTTGAAGCATTCACATATTCAGTCTTATTATTCTGAGTTCTATGATTATCTGGGGGCAAGTTTTTATATTACCTCATTAATTAATATAATTTCAACCTGTAATTCAATTAATTAACTAAGGTCAGAGCTCCTTACAGTTCCTTAAATATAATTTATTTAATAAGTGAGTTAAACCTTCCTAATAATAGTTACCTGTATATCTCTACATATTAAATAAATATTAAAATATTGAATGTATAATTTATTAACAGTGAATTCAGGATAAAAACAAAGACACGGATAATCATTTACAATATTTTGTCTATGAGAATCATCACAGCTAGATTCAACTTAAGTTATTACTATAACTACAGATAAATTTTCCTTACATCTGGAAAAAAAAAAATCTACCATTCAGTTTACTTTAGATACCAAATGAAATCTCACCTCATTATCTTTTTCTTCTTTACAAGATAAAAGATAAACTAGGTCAGTCAAGAAGGAAGGCCTTTCAAGCATCTTTATTTATCTTCTCTAGAATCTCCTCAGACATCTTCATAGATAAGTTAACTCACTCATTGTCTAACTCCATAGAGAGAAGGACATCAGAATGAATGGCAATTACCACTGTAATCTCTGCTATTAAAGCGATAGTCATAGTTTCTACAGCTTCTGGAGAAAAAGTATACGTGTTATTCACTTATTTATTTATTATTTAATAATAGATTTATCTGTGTGTCAATTTGGTTTTTGATTCAAAGGATATGATTTGGAAATTACGTGTAACCTTATACAAGTACACTTTTTCTTTTGTCCCTCAGCTTCCTTAACTGTAAAATAAGTGATTGAACTCCTCTGAAGTTCCTTCCTTCTCTTAATTTATGGTTATGTGTTATGTTTTACATATAAAGTCTATGATTATACATTCAGTTATTGAACTATTAAGTCCATGAAAGCAATGCCACTTCTTATCTCATTTCTCAGTCTATTCCTAGTCTAGCACAATGTTCTGCATAAAGTACATTTAATGAATATTTGTTCAACTGAATAAAATTTGAAAAGGAAACGGATTGACAAATAAGAGTAGTACACTACACAAATGTTGCTTCAGTGTAGATTTCTTGCTTAATTTTGGGGTTCTTCTTTCCATCTATACCATTACTGGTTCACCTAGATTAGTGGTCCTCAACCTTCTTAATGCCATGACTCTTTAATACTCGTATGTGGGCGGACCTACCTAGAGATGGATAGAGAAGCAGTGTCTCAGTTCCTAAGACCATCGGAAATATGTATTTTCCGATGGTCTTAGGCGACCCCTGTGACCCCTGTGAAAGGGTCATTCACCCCCCAAAGGGGTCACGACCCACAGGTTGAGCACCACTGACCTAGATGTTCTTTTAATGCTTGCAACAATCCTTGACCAAAAGATAGATGGGACTTAGAATCTAATAAAAACTGAAGTTTCTATAATATAATTAAATTGAACCTATGTTTTCAAAGTTTTAAAAAAAATTGTAATAACAATAGCTAGCATTTATATAAACTAAATTTTGTGTCATACCTTACCTATGTTATCTAATGTGAGCTCACAACAACCCTCTAAAGCAGATTCAGTAAGTTACTATGTGCTTGTATAGGAGTATACAAGTACATTGATACATATGAAAAAAAAATACAATAATTTTAAAAAACAGCTGGAATTTGAAATGGTTAATGAATGAGACTCTGTAAGCATATAAAACAATAGAGAAAATAGTGACTTGTTGGTGAAGTCTAGCTACTGAGATCATTCTATATTCATTAAAATTCTCCTCTAATAACCCCTCATGGTGTAAAGGTAACTGAATTCTCAAAGGATATGCAAATAAAGTAAAAACTATGTTAGATTCCATCAAGCTGGAAAAGCTTTGTGACATTACCAATAATGAATTGAATATAGCTTATTAAAGCACCAACCTAACTAAGTTCAAAAAGTTCCATAGCCAGGAATTTGGTCACCAACTAATGCATTTCTTTTGGCCAAGGCCATATGTGATGATCACGCGAAGCGATTGCACTTCGCATTGGCGGCAAGATTGCCCATGTCAACAAAAATTATGGATCATTTGAAGTATTGACAAGGCCTATGACAAGAGAAATTTCAAAAACAAATAATCTGATCTCAACACGTGTCATGCTCATACTCTAATGCTCAGAAAATAAAAGTGCTTCTAACCTACAAAAGCATCAGCTATTAGTAGCCAGACTTGATTTCCCTGAGTGTGTTGGAAAGGAGCCTCATATCTTCCTTTATTTTATCTTTATTTATCTTCTTCCAGTATTTCCAATTAGCATAGAGCTTTTACTACTGACACTTTTCTCTTCGAACCATATCTCTTTTGATAAACAACACTACCTTGATGAACTGTAAATTTCTGTGTGAACATAAGCTGGCACAATTTTACAAACTGATGGAAGAAGGCATGCTAAGGAACTCACCCAATGTCTCACTGGCTGGTTGCCATTCTCTGAATGGTGGCTGAAACAAAATCAGAGCCCAATTTTACACAGATTTTGTGCCCCAGTTAGCACTGCTAATTGGGGCACACAAGTAAATCGCACTCTGCCCTGTGGAAATTATCCATTAGACAACCCAATCAGTGCATTGCTGAGAATATGAATATGTCCCTTAGTTACTATTTAATTAGGTGCAAAATCTAAGGTGCTTCCAGGAAGGACAAAGTACTGACATGGGGTCTCAATGAGAAAAGTTATATAAAATTTGACATTTTGTCTTTTTAAAAATTATTCCTAAGTGAAACGGAATGTTGTTGTAGTTTATCCCAAAGGATATTTCAATCAGAAATTTTAAATTATATCACTGCTGGATTGAGAGGCACCAAAGCTCTCTCAACAATCTCTTCATCATTCCAGGAAAGGCTCAACTTTATTCATCTTATTCATCTTAATTCAACCTTAAAATATACTGAGGAAAAGATTCTATAATTACCTTTTTGTTGTTGTTTGGTCATTTCATTCATTTCCGACTCGTCATCACCCCATTTGGGGTTTTCTTGGCAAAGATACTGGAGTGGTTTGATGTTTCCTTCTCCAACAACATTTCCTACCTGAATTTATCTTTGCTGATTTACAAATACTCTTGTTCAGAAAATCCATCTTCAAATTTACTTGATTCCCTTCAGCTGCCATGTGAATTCAATGTAAATTATTATTAGCTGAAAATCTCTACACTTACAGGCTTCCATGACTCTGCTTGCTACTTGAATCTCTGACCTGATATCCCAACTCCTGTCCTGGGACTCAGGGCTTCTAATAAGTGTGAGTTCCCCATGGTTATCTCTGACTCAGACTTACCTTATTTTTTCCTGGTCATCTTTATGTCTTCCTCTGAGAGGTCCCCACACAAACCCCTTGCACACCTCTTTCCACAACTAGTTCTAAAAAGAGTAATCAAATCAAAACCAATGTTACTGAAGCATATATTTGCCCCATGACTCCAGTCACTCTCTCTGTGACTTTCCTAACTAAAATGACTCTTCCTGACCGCACTCTCATCTTTTTATATTGCCTTCCTCCATTAGAATATATGCTTTTTGATGGCAGTATCTATTTTGTCTTTTGTCTTTGTATCTCCATCATGTGGGAAAGTGCTTAGTAGAAAGCAAGTGCCTAATAAATGTTTTCATTTATTCATTAATTGATAAAGATTGTTTTACAGTGCTATAGGAGTTTGAGCTGAAAAGAGCCTTAGGACCTATCTACAGTAGATACCCTCCCCATCTTAAAAAGATGAAACTGAGATGTCATATTGGCAGTCAGGAGAAGAGATGAGATTAATCTGTTCAAAATTTGTATGCAATATGGCATCTGGTCTCTGAGCTTCCTAGAGAAATATTTCACACACCAGATGAAAAAAAAATTCTCTCATATCTTTCACCTGCATATATTCCTCATTGGAAGGTGTTTAAGTTTTGCTTAAATTCAGGTGCCATTTTAATACTGTGAAATATAACCATTAATTATGAAGTAAAGGACTGACTAGAACATTATATTAAGAAATATATTTTGGTAAATCCTATATTTAAATAAAATTTTTCATTTCTGATGCACTCAACGCTTTCCCCGTGGGATTTAGCAGATATTGGATCATCTCTAGGAAGAGTCAATAATCCTTTGAAAGTTAGTCATTTCAGGGAGGCTAGGTGGCACAGTTAATAGACTACTGGCCCTGAAGTCAGGAGAACCTGAATTCAAATCCGGCCTCAGACACTTAACGCAAAAAATAGGACTGTGACCTTGGGCAAGTCACTTAACCCCAATTGCCCTACCTCCCCCCTACCAAAAAACAAACAAAAAAAAAAAAGTCATTTTGAGTCCATAGGGAAACTAATGGAAATTCTTGCTATGGGTTGCAATATGGTGTTTCAGCAGGCTGTAAGAGTTAACATTTTCTGCAGAATACCTAATTTCTCCCCTTGAGAACTGCCTTGTTAAGTGGATGGTGCAGCCACAGATTCAGTTAAATGACTCACAAACGGGTCCTTAGCGCATCTGAGAATAATGCCTAAGGTGAAAGCACCTCCTGTGGCACTCTTTTAGTTTGTGGTTGATATTTTAATAAACTCTTTTATCTGCTCCTGTTGCAGTCAATTTGTAGAGGCTTCCCTGAGTTTACTGATTCTATCCTTTTCACTTTCAGAAGGCGCCAAATCGCAAAAAGCTTCATTGTGGGTAAAGGCATAGGCTGGAAAAATGGCCTCGTTTTATTTTTCGTTTAATGTCTGTTGTTTGTTGTTTTAGTCGTGTCTGACTCTTCATGACCCCATTTTGGATCTATCTTGGCCCCAGCTCCTGCTCAATTCCTTTTAGAATCTGTGACCTCCAGGAAATGAAAAAAAAACAAACTTGTGGTCATTGGTTGATTGTTGGAAAGTGTTCCTTTCATAACCAAGCTGGCGCGGAAGAAAGGATTCTTCTTCAATCTTTTTTCCCAGTTGTCACCATAAATCTTCTACTTTCTATCCTGCTAAATGTCACAGACCATGATAGCTTAGCAATCCTCCCTCCCTTTACATTCTCTACCTTGTTCATTATTGTTTAAGGCCCCTCCCCACCCCGAGGGTAAGGTGTGTGTCGCATAAGGAGTGAGAAAACCAAAGTTCAGTGATGCTGACTTGTTCTAAGATCCCATTATTAGAAAATAATAAGAAAGTACTTGAATCTATCTTGACTCAAATCATAATTATCATTTCACTTTGCTTTACTGTGCTGCCTCTCACTATGATAACAATGTATAGTTATATTGATCTTTGCACTTTTAAGAAGAAAGCATTTAAACAGTCACTCCCTCTTTGTGAGAAATCAGAGCCCCCCTTGCTATTTCTGCTTTTATTAAGGGCACTAGGCCTATATAATTCACCCTGGTTTGAAATCACAAAGTCTTCTTCAATTCCTCCCTCCTTTCACCTCTCACATATGAGTCATCAGATTTTGTTCTTGCTTCCAATATCTCCTTCTTATCATGGTCCTGCATGTGGCACATGGATTCATCTTCCTAAAACACAAATTTGATTATGTCACTGCTCTATGTAAAATGTTTCAGTCACTTCAAGTTCATAATTTGATTCCGGTCTCCCTTTCCAAGTTTATCTCTCACTGCTTACCTATATGAACTCTAACTCACCCAAAATTATTAAATCACTACCCCTCCCTGACACATGGTGTATTCCTATTTCTACACCTATGTTGATGTTTTTTCTTCTATCTAGCAGAATCCAACTCATCCATCAAAAGTCCATCTAAAAATGTCACCTCCAAATCTTCCTGGATAACCCCTAGCTAAATGTAAATCACTTCTTACTCAGAAATGCAAGTGTCAATTAGGAAACTATCATATACTGCTTTAGGTTATAACTTAATCTTATCTAAGCTAACATGTTGAGCCAAATTAAAAAAGAAAAAAAATAAGTACAGTGGAAAGTTTTACATTGATTCAAACAATCAACCTCAAATCCATAGGACAGAAATGAGGGCTTTAGTAGATGATAAGTTTAATTATAAGTCAATAATGTGATATAGCAACCAACAAAACTGATGCAGTTTTATCCCACATCAATAACACAGCTCCCCAAAATATGAAAATAACATTGTCTGGGACTCAAGTAGTGATAATCCCACTGACTGCCCCATTTTGTTTTGTTTTGTTGTTTGTTTTTTAGATCAGAAGTAGGGGATTATTTTTAGTTCTGGGTGCTGCCTTTTCCCATTAAAGTGGGGTGGAGGGTTATATGGAGTCCCAATACAGAGAATGACAACCACGATGATGAAGGATCTCAACTCAAAATCATGCTTTATGAAGACATCCCCAAAGATCTATTCTATAAGATAACTAAATCAATGACCCAATATTGTAAAATAAAGGAAGACGTGAGGGGATATGATAGCTGTCTTCAAGTATTGAAACTATGATATAGAAGACAGATTAAAGTTATTCATCTTGGTCCTAGATGAAAAAACCTAAACAAATGGGCAAAAATACAAAAAGGCCAAATTAAGTTTGATATAAGAAAAAGCTTCCTATTAATTAGAACTATCCAAGAGTTCAAAGACTTGCTTCAGTAGTCAGTGAGTTTACTTTCATCCAAAAAAAAAAAGACTAGATGATTTATTAGAGAAATGCAAATTATAATAACTATGAGGTACCACATCAGACTTATCAGATTGGCTAACATGACAAAACCAGAAAATGATAAATGTTGGAGAAGGTGTGGGAAAATTGGAACACTAATGCATTTTTTGGTGGGGTTGTGAACTGATTCAACCATTCTGGAGAGCAATTTGGAACTGTGTCTAAAAGGCTATAAAACTGTGACCCACCCCTTTGACCCAGTAATACCACTTCTAGGTCTGTATCCCAAAGAAATCATAAAAAAAGAAGAAAGAACCCATGTAAATATTTATAGTAGCTCTTTTTTTTGTGGTGGCTAAGAATTGGACATTGACGGAATGCCCATCAGTTGGGGAATGACTGAAGGAGTTGCAGTATATGAATGAAATATAATACTATTGTTCCATAAGAAATAGCAAGCAGGCAGATTTCAGAAAAAACCTGGAAAGACTTGCCTGAAATAGTGTGAGTGAAGTGAGCAGAACCAAGAGAACATTGTATACAGTAACAGCAACGTGGTGTAATGTTCAGTTTTGTTAGATTTAGCTAGCCCTTCTCAGCAGCACAATGATCTAAGACAGGTCCCCAGGTGCAATCTCTTGACTGAATACAAATTTTACAGAACAAATCCTTTTATTAAGGGGATTTGTCCTGTGAAGTTTTGATTTGGTCAAAGGGCCACACTTGAGGACCTAGAGGGCTACATGTGACCTTGGGGTTACAGGTCCCCCACCCCTGAAAGACAATTCCAAAAGAGTCATGATGGAAAATGCTACCCACAGCCAGAGAAAGAACTATGGAGTCTGAAGCCAGATGAAAGCATATTGTTTTTTTTTTCTTTTTTTTTTTTCCTTTCTCGTGTTTTTTTTTCCTTCTGTTCTGATTCTTCTTCATAACATGACTAATTTGGAAATATGTTTAATATGAGAGTGCATGTATAACCTATATCAGATTGAATGCCATCTTGGGGAGGGTAGAGGGCAAGGAGAGGGAAAATTTAGAACTCAAAAAATTATGGAAGTGAATGTTGAAAAAAATAAATAAATACATAAGTGAATTTTTTTAAAGGCTAGATGACCCTTTGTTGGGTATATTATACAGAAGAGAGAATTCTAATTCAAGTATGGGAAGGAGTAGATGGCCACTGTGGTCTTTTCACTCTGAAATTATGTGATTCTATGACTGACTCATTACAGAACCATCTTTCAAAAGGTAAGAACTATGTTCTACACATCCTTATACCTCCCATAGCATGTATTATTGAGCCTTGCATTTCAGCAATCCAGCTCTGACCCTGTTTCCTCATCTGTAAAATGGGAGTAATAATAATACCTAATATCAAAAGGGTTGCTATATCTAATGAGAAAATGCACATAAAGCATTAAATATACGTTTAATTAACTAATTTATTAGACCAAGTAGTAAATTTAATGACTGATAATTTTGGCAAATAATTGCTGAGGGAAGTTTCAAGGTGAGATAGTGTCAGAGACATGGTTTTAAAGTCTGGAAGCAAGGAGAGGTTCCTGTCAGGGAATGAATAGAAGGAGTGAATGCTGAGATCTGGAAAAGTGAACATTCAAGTCTGAGGTGGTTCAAGAAAGTATCATAGAGCATATGGAACTTATGCTGGGTTTTGAAAGAGGAGAAGGACTTATAGAAGTAGAGAAGAAGGGTAAGGTTATTCTAGGCAGGGAAATAGTATGATCTAGGACTCAAAACATACATGACTGGTTTCAGGAACATTGCACAGAACAATTTAATTAAAGCAGTATGTCTTTGTAGGAGAGTAATGAGAGATTTAGTTGAGGTGGTAGGCAGGTTCCATCTTGTATAAAGATCTAGAGTGTAATTTTAAGGACACAAGACTTTGTCTTTTTCTCTACTCACTGGAAAATCAGTCAGAAACTGAGGGTTAGTGATCATGGTGGTAGTAATGTTGATGTATATAAGGTGATGTTTTAGGGAGATTAATATTAAGGTAGTATATGCCATAGAAAGTGAAAGAAAGTCAGGAAACAAGTTAAGGAACAATTGTCATATTGGTGTAGACAAGAAATGCATCAGAACCTACACTGCCATGGTGGGTATGTGGAAATGGGTAAGAAAGGATAAACGAAAAGAAATGGTTATAGACAAATTTAACAAAGAGATTTAATAACTAAAGGGATACATGAGGTAGGAGCTAGGAAGAAATGAGTATAGATGATTATGAGAATGCAGTGAATGGAAAAATAGAAGTTTCTAAGGCAAACAGATTTTGATGTAAAGACAAGAAATTTAGGATAACCAAGTCTGAATTCAGGGATGATAAGCAGTCCAATAGGAACTTAAAAGACAAAGGATTAAAACTCAAGACAGAGGCCAAACATAGCTAAAGAAATAAATGCCATTGACATAGAGATGGTAAATTAATCTATAGAAGTAGAGAGATCTCTGAGAGAGAGTATAGATTGAAAAGAGATTGAAGGCCCAAGTCATAGATAACATAAACATTTAGAAGACAGAAAGAGTAGATGATGGCAGAAAAAGGAATCAGAAAAGGAGTTTCTAGGAAGCCAAGTAAAGAAGTGGGTCAGTACAGTGTCACCTAAAATACGAAAGAAGAAAGAAAAGTGGTGGCTTAAGTTACATTTTTCAAGGCAGCGTAAGGACATGAGAAAAGACCATCAGATTTATCATTAAGGTGTTGTTTTAGTAATTGGTCTTTAGACAGAAATTTTTTTTTTTTTTTTTTAGCATAATGGTGATTATATCTCAATGTCGGATGATGGAAATAAACTTAATTCCAGCTTCCATAGGTTGGAGAAGGCAACATACTTTCTTCTGAAATCTTATTTTATTTGAACTGAACAGGTTTTTGGTAGCTTCTGTTGGGAGAGGCATTGGAATTTAATAAACTATGTACAATGTATATTGTGTATTGAGGATTAATATATGACATAAAACCAATGTGACAGTTATGCCAGACCCAAATTTTAAAATTTTGGTCTTCTTAATCTTCTGAATGGATCACAGCCAACAGATTAAGATAAACTAACTTTATATAATAATTTATAGTGAATAAAAAATTCATCGTCTATGTATGTATAACTGAATGCTCAATTTACAAGAAATGATATGCAAATTTTATTACTTTTGTAGAAAGAAAGAAAAGATAAAGGGATTTGTTACTTTGGTACTCTGCTAAACTAATTTATCTAGATATTTCTCTATTAAGTTGCTAAATATGCTTTGATTAAAATAAGCATAAGCAGTTTAGATATATTAAACTGATTTTCCTGCTTTCTCTTTAGAAGCGCAGATTTTAAATAAGAAGTTCTGCCATGAGCTTTTAAAATTATTTGAAATCTTTAAAGTAGGTGTCAAGATTCTTCTTTTTCTTTGTAGATATATTTTACTTTACTGAAGTCTTCATAATAGGCTAAATATTATATTCATTTGAATATAGACAGTTCAAAATGCAAGTATTTTAAAAAAAAGGTTGAAATTCACAGTTTGAAACATCGTCTGAAAGGCCGGGCTTCTTTGTTTCTTTTTCCTTTTACTCGGCTGTCATAAGGCATGACCACTAGATGGTGATAAAGACCATAAACTGCCTCATATGGTTTTATAAAAATAATAAAAAAATAAATCTACACAGCCCAAAGTGAGCACTTAGAAGGTTTAAGGGGTTGCTTTTCACCCGTATTCTATTAAAGGCAAAAAAGTATTTTCCATGAATGTGAAGTGTGTTTACAAATTTGAATAGAGATACCTTTTAGCCCTTAGTTATTTTCCAGTGAGAAGCTTTCAAAATTAAGCTATTTTGTCAGGATAAATATCAAGCAAAATGATTATGAATCATTGTGGCAAGTTTTAATACAGATCAGAAAGTAAATTAATCCAGCTCGGTCTGAGTCATCATGCTTTTCATTTTTTTTTCTCCAGATACAAATGAAGAGTAAACATTTTGGCAATTTTTAGGTTAATCATGTAGAACTGATTACTCAAGAAGAATGCTATTAACATTTAGTCCATTTATACCCTACAATGTGACAAATTAGAATTAATGTTGCTGTTTTTAAGATATCAGATGGGTCATGATTTTCAGAAAAATGATTAGCCTTATAGAAAGCTGATAATGATGGCCTGGGCTCTGGGCCTTCGGTTTCCAGCAACTTCTCACCATCACATTTAAATCCAAACAATTAATGCCAATGTTGGCTGAGTGAATAACCAGGGCTTAGCGTATGGTGAAGGAATAGATTATATCCTTTGTTCAAACAGGTTTTGTCTCTTAAGGGGTAACAGAGCGTGGTAATCAATTGTCAGTGATTCCCCATGGACTAGCTATCCTTACAGGCTGCCGATAGCTCAATAACAAAAGGCAGATTTTCTCTTCAGATTGAACCTATTCTCCTGACAAAGCTTCATTTGATACTCTTTTCTAATGTTCATCATCGGTTGTTCCCTTTAGTATTCATTTAATTAGCTCATTTCAATACATTTCCTTGATGGGGTGTGTATGTAAATATATATTTAAAGTTATTCCTTTTTTATTTCCCAAGAAATTGATTCAGTGATAACATGGAGCAGAGCTTCATTTGTATCAGGTGAAAAATAACAGATAAGCCCAGTTAGGATAGAAAATCCTTAAAAGAAAAAGAAAGCTTTGGTCTTTTCATTTCATACTGAGTCCTTTGCTAGAGATCCCAGCAGAGCTTCCCTGGTCCCTCTCTCTGCTCTCACCCACCCTCAACTCTCCCCCAGCTGGAAGTGATCTCTCCCTCATCAGATCTCAGGGTACTTTGTCTGCCTCTTATGCACTAACCGTTTCAGACTTGTGTTCCATTTAATGTGTACATGATTCATCACTCTTACTGTATGGTCATTTTCTTGAGGGAAAACTCTCATTGTATCCCCCACCCACCCACCAGAATATAACATGGCATATACCAGACATTAAGTGTTTAGTTTATGTTTGTTGAATGAAGTCTGGTGTATTTGAGCTATTTTCTGGAAATGTTACATTTCTCTTACTATAAAACCCACCTAAGAGATTGGAAAATAGTATATAGCCCAGACCTCCCACTCACAGATAAACTAAATAATAATACTAACCGAAGCAATGATGATGACGATGATGTGCAATGTTTTAAATGTAAAACCATGGCTCCTTTTGAATTTGTCTCTCTTGATTTCAGCTCTATTTCCTTTGGATATGTATTATATCTATTTTTCAAATACATTAAAGGAAGGAATTTTTCTGTTTCCCAAAGTAACATGCCTGCCCTTAGGAGTTTCCTTCCAACCTGATTTGACTGAAGGATCATGGTCTTTGAAAGTATATTCCTTAGTGAGAGTATCTTCCTGTCTTCCCTTGTAAAAAGGATGGCGTATGTAAAAAAAAAAAAAAAGAAAAAAAGACCACACACCCTGGCTTTCCAGGAGCTTTTCAGCCACTTGGATCGCGGTTTTTATTGTTGTTGAGTAGTTGTGTCAGGCATGTCCTCAAGACCCCATTTGAGCCTTTCTTGACAAAGATACTGGAGTGGTTTGCCATTTCCTTTTCCAGCTCACTTTTCAAATGAGGAAACTGAGGCAAATGGGGTCAAATGACTTGACCAGGGTCAAAGAGATAGGAAATGGCTGATTCCTGCTCTGCAGTTGCAATAAAGAGGATGCAAGATGTTGAGTCAGATTGCAAATTCTGAGGATTATTACCTAGGTGACCTTGTACAACATACTTAACCTCTTTAGGTCTCAATTTCTCTGTCGGTAAAATAAGTCTATAGGGCTACATAATTCTGAAGATCACTTCTAGTTCAAAATCTTATCATTCTAGGAATCGCTGGAGAATAGTATATAAATTAATCTCCGAACCACCCACCAAAATAGATTATGCACACACACCCAACATTTGTTTCTTAAATAAAAGTATCAGGGTGGTGGCTAGCTGGTGCAGTAAATAGAGCATTGGCCCTGGATTCAGGAGGACCTGAGTTCAAATCCGACCTCAGACACTTGACACTTACTAGCTGTGTGACCTTGGGCAAGTCACTTAACTCCAATTGCCCTGCCTTCCCCCCTCCAAAAAGCAAAACAAAAATAGTATCAAAATTATAGTGTATTCTTATTATGCCTTTTTATCTCAAGCAAATTAAAACTAATGTGTTAAGGGAAAGAATAATATTATCCTTTTAAAAATTCTCCTAGGGAACTATCATATAGTTAGGAACATGTTAGTTGTTTGATAAATTCTTGTTGAATTAAATGTGTCATTTACAAATGCAAATTATGGCATACCACCTGAAGGCTGCGAGTCATGGAAACAGACGGGCATCCTGGAGTGGGTGCACAGGTTCTGATGGTCAGAAGTGCAAACCAGACGTAAGAAGAGTAACAGTAATACTGAGCATTTATATGACATATCCTATATGCCAGGCCCTGTGCTAAGCACTTTATAATTAATTATCTTGTCTGATCATCACAACAACCCTGAGATACAGTTGCTATTATTATTCCTAGTGTACTGATGTGGAAACTGAAGCAGATAGGTTAAATGACTTAACCAGAGTCATACAGCTAGAGGCTGAATTTGAACTCAGGTCTTCCTGACTTCAGACCCAGTGTACTATCCACTGTGCTACCTAAGCCCACTAGGCCCTGGAGAGGAAAGAATAAGAATAATAGATATGTGAGTACAATATTAGCATCTTGGTACTAGACCAACCCTTTGACTTAGGCAGGGAATTTTTTTTTTTAATATTTCTTATTTCGGGCAGTGATGAATGCATAGGAGTGAATAAAGAAATGCAGATGGTGAAACCTACCTGGAAGAGACCTACATGAGGGCAGGGATGAAGGCAGCTGCTGATAGACAGCTTGGGGCAGCTATGGCGCACAGTAGGCAGAGTTGGGCCTGGAGTCAAGAAAGACTCGTCTTCCTGAGTTCAAATATGACCTCAGTCACTTACTAGCTGTCTGACCCTGAGCAGGTTCATTAATTCTTTTTGCCTCATTGTCTTTATCTGTAAAATGAGCAGGAGAAGGAAATGACAAACCACTCCAGTATCTCTGCCAAGAAAACCCCAAATGGGGTCATAAAGAGTTGGACATGACTGAAATGACTGAAGAACTAAAGGAAAAGGGAAGGGGAGATGGAGGGAGGAGGAGATAAAAGGAGACAGACAGACAGACACAGAGACACACACACGACAGAGAGACAGAGAGACAAAGAGAGACAGAGCAACAGAGAGAATGAGAAAGAGACTGAGACAGAGCTCATGATAAATCTATTCCTTCACATTTAGGAAATACGCTGAAGTTAATGTATCTCATTAAATACCAGACTCTCTTCCATGGAAATCCATTCACTTCATTTCACTAGTTCTGAAAATTATAAAGACTGCATCATTACAACTTCCTAGAAAAGTGCTGGCGAAGGAAATGGACATTCTCGGAAGCAAATAAGAGCTTTCTCTTTGTCTGCCATGTTATCTGCGCTCATTTTCACCTTCCAGCTCTGCTCCTGGCTCTCTAGACTTTTCTACTTCCTTGACGGCAGTCTTCTCACCCTAGGGATCACTCTGCCCTTACACCATATCATTTCATTGGCTAATCCCTGACCAGGACCTTCATTTCATGAAGTGTCCAGGCCATCCATATTCACTTCCCTTCTGCCTCCACTGTGCACTCTCTATACTTTTCTAATTGCTAGTCAGGATCCTTTTTTCCTTTTTACTTCCCATTCCAATTCCCTTGTATTGTCTTGCCTTATTAGAATGTAAACTCCTTCAGGATAGGGGTGTCACTTTTGCTTGTGTTTATATTCCCAGGACTTCACACACTATCTGGTAAATAGTAACCTCTTAATAAATGTTCTCTCTCCTCTTGGCCTCTTTTTCTTTCTCTCTATGTTGGCCTCTTTCTCATTCTCTTTGTGGCTCTCTTTCTATCTCTCTCCCTCTCTCCATCTGTTTTTGTCTGTCTGTTTCCCTCCTCTACCTCTACCTCTGTTCTCTCCTTCCCTCCTTCTCTGTCTCTCTCTCTGTCTCTCTGTCTCTGTCTCTCTCTGTCTCTCTGTCTCTCTGTCTCTGTCTCTCTGTCTCTCTCTCTCTCATCATTCACTCAGATTTGGGAAGCATTTCAGTCACTTATACAGGCAGGTTTTACGGTTGGGATAAGTATCCAAATGACAACTGCGGCTAAACAAAGGCAGTAAAACTTAGTATAAATGAGCACACTCTTTTTGCACTTGTGGATGGAATACTGTGTTACTTAGACATATCTATATCTTGTCAGTGCAGGCATTCTCTCTATCAATGCAAAATATTACCTTATTCCATGTAATTCACATCCAGGTCTTCCCATAAATTCTTTATAGTTGCATTCTCCCACAAATTACAATTCTTCCTCTGGTTCTTTTGATATTTGCGGGGGGGAGTCAGCATAATGCTGAGACACCTTCTAGTTATTATATAGTGTTACTACATGACCAACTCATCTCCTATTCTGGTCATACATTCCCTTACTTATATTTTTTATGCTGCTCACTCAGCAAATCATTATTATTAATACTGCCATCCATTTGCACCCACTGGGCACTTTCTTTCAATATTATGGTGTTTCATGAACCACAGCCATGTAGCATCACTGAGAAAACACTGTTAAAATGACAGGCTTTTAAGGCAGCAAGTGGTTTGGAATCACTGGAAGTACCAGAAGATTTCCAAATTGAAATCTAACCTTATCTATTCTTACTCAGTTGTGGGCACTATCACTGTGCTATGTATACATTATGTTTGAATGCATTGATCTGTACGAAGTACTATACAAACACACACATACTTATATGTTTATAATCTGAGCCTGAAACTTCCTTAGTGTTGAGCAGGGGTGTCAAACTCAAATAGAAATGAGGGGCACTAATCTGTACCTAAGGATCTTTGCAGACAGCAAATTGACTTAGTTTTAAAATGCGATATTTGATCTATATTTTATTGTATTTTCATTTATTAAAAAAATTCCCAATTACATTTTAATCTGGTGTGGGATGCACTTGAGAGCTGTAGACAACATGCAGTTCCTGGGCCACATGTTTGACACTTTTGGTGTAGAGGTAAAGACTATATGGTGGTTAACAGATATAGGAGAGAAATCAATATGGGCAGTAGGCATCTAACACAGAGATGAAAAAGCACACAGTTCCCAGACATCAAGATGATACTAATATCTGATGTTTATATGTTACTTCTAAGGTTTGCAAAGATTTTTACTTATGCTATTTCAACCGATGCTCATAACAACCATTTGATGTAGGTGCTGCTATTATGTCCATCTTGTTAAATGGGAAACTGAGATACGAAGACTTTTGGTGACTTCTTGAGAGCCACAGTTTAACAGATATTTAATAAGCACTTATTATATGCTAGCAGCTAAGTGGAACAGTGGATAGAGCGCTGGGTTAGGGAATCAGGAAGACTCATTTTCATGAATTCAAATTCAGGCTCAGCACTTACTAGCTATGTGACCCTGGGCAAGTCACTTAACCCTGTTAGCCTCAGTTTCCTCATGTATAAAATGAGCTGGAGAAGGAAATGGCAAACCACTGCAGTATCTTTGTCAAGAAAACCCCACATGAGACCACAAAAAATTAGACAAGCTAAATGGCTAAACTATAACAAATGTTACATGCTAGGCACTGTAAGAATCAGTACTAGGATTTGCACCTTGGTGTTCCTGACTCTACGTCCCTTGCTTTTTGCCTAAACCATGGTAAAGCATTGGATCAGCAAGCCAGAAAAAACAGACAGGACAGTCAACCTTAGACAAAAGGAAATTTGGGTATGACCATGGCTCTGGGACAAGGTTTGGATTTAGTTAGGAAATATTTATATATTTCTCATAAAGAAAGAAGAAACCCAAGAGTACGGGCACCGAAAAGGGGAACAAAGAAGTGGCTATTGAAATGTTAGTCAAACAAGATTTGTAAGTCAATGCTAATCTCACCTGTCCCTGAAGCCCAGGAGTATGTGCATGCCACATGTAGTAGGCGTGGTGTGGAGTATGAACTGAGGGCAGAATTGCAAAGAATCTATAAACTCCTGGAGGAAGCTGGACAACCATAAGTATGTATAAATAAGTAAGTATGCATAAGCAAAAGTGGAAACATAAATACAGTAAAGTGAGTTCTGCTATGCTGAGCAAAATAAGTGCTAAGTATCCAGAGAGAGGAAACCTAAGTACAAGACTGCTTCAAATTTAATTGAGTAGAGAGATATATAGCTTGCATGCTACTCACCATGAAATCTCCCTTCCTCAAGTCATTTTGATGATTGAAGAAAATCATCTTGGACACCTACATCCTCTATTATTTCCTTGTCTTTGCTTTTTTTTTTTTTTAAACCGCTAGGTCTTGATTCTGAGTTTTCAAACTCTGCATATTTTTTCCTAACACTTTAGAGTCAGTATAATTAAGTTGGGGAAAGAATTAAGGCAGGGACAGAGGGAGGAAAAAGAAAGGAAGAAAGGAAGAATTTATTAAATCCCTATAATGTGCAAGCTCTCTGTCAAGCACTTTACAATTATTATTTCATTTGATCCTCACAATAACCCTGTCCCCATTTTACAGTTGAGGACACTGAGAGATATGGAAGTTAAGTGACTTGCTTAGGTTCACACATTGAGGTTGAATTAGAATTCAAGGCTTCCTGACTCCCAAGTCCAGTGCTCCATGCACTGTACTATCTAGGTGTCTTTAGGTAAATGAAAGTTTGAGACAGACTTCAAGGAAGATAACTTTGACAGCTAGGTAGGACTGGAGTGGAGAGAGATTTGAGACAAGGAGACCAACCAGCAGATTTTGGTAATAGGCCTGATGTGAGGTGATGAGGACTTATGCTACAGTCGTAAACAGTATCAGAGGGCAGAAGGGGGCATGTATAGAGCCAATGGGAGTATTTATGTAAGAGATCATGCCACAAATCCTCTGAACAAAGACGGCAGTTATGTTTCATAATGCTAAGGTTTATTTCTTGAAGAGTGCTTGAAGGATAACACCTTTATTTACAAAGTATTTGTCTTTGTATTCATGATACTTAGAGCAATGCCTTGGATAGAGTAAGCACTGAATATATGCTTAATGAATTAAATTGAATAGTGCCAATAATTTTTTTTTGAACTGACAAGTTACATATCTAGAGAAGTTACATGAGAATATATATATATGTATACACATATATACATATATACATATATACATACATACAGAGAGGGAGGGAAGGAGAGAGAGAGAGAAAGAGAGACAGAGACAGAGACAGAGACTCACCCTTTCCTTGTGACCACCTAAGTCTTAGATGGGAATTAAAATGACTATGTCTCCTACCTTGCTGAGGCTAGAAAGGCAAAGACTACTCAGATACTCACAGACTAGATCCCATCACTGATCAGCATGGGAGCTTTGACTTACTCTATTTCCAACCTGGGCAGGTTCAACCTTCTCTAGGTACCCAAGTGCCCTCCATCTCCCAGGGGCTCACCATCATGATGTCTTATTTAATGTGAATACTTGATTGGTATAATCAACTGAAGTTCAGAATAGAGATTCCAAGTCTGTGAAATTTGTCAACCTCAGCCTCTTGGGCAGTAGGGATCATGAGATTTTTCAAGGCCAATTCACAAGCCCCATTGTTGCATAGATCTGTTGACTGACTTGGTATATACATTCAGCTTGCCACAATTGTAGAGGTCAATTCTCCCCTTAGGAGGAGTGTATCCATAAACAATTTCCCACTCCCCACATATTGCCATAAAAACAGGCAGGTCTAATGAGTACCTCTTAATAGTTGATCAATAAATATTTACTGATTTATTGATTATTGAGCTGTGAACTCATGATCAAGTTTTTAGGAAGCTTGTACTAGCAAGTGATTCAATTTGTCCATGGGATTGATGGTCTCCAAATTTCTGGATGCCTATTGAGATTTATCAATGTACTTGCTAGATTCTTCTAGTTATTTATAGTTTGGTCTATAATTTAGGAATTCATGCAATATCAGAAGCAGTGTAATAAAAAGAAGGGCCAGATTTTAAATCCAGTCTGTGACACTTGCTTTTTGTGTAAACTGAGGCAAGTCCATTAATCACCTGGGCTTGAGTTTTTTTTATTGTCAAATGAGGAGCCTCTGAGGTCTTCTCTAGATCCATATCTAGGATAGTATTATCCAATTGATGCCAGTAACAGTCCCCTCCATGTTTTAGAATGCTACATTCCTTTAAAAATGGTCTTTTTTGACTTGATATTTCAATATATTCACCATGTAGAAACTAGATAATGAGCCTCTTTGAATCTGGCTAAACTGCCCCTAAGACTACACACACACACACACACACACACACACACACACACACACACACACACAAGTCTATGTCCACATCCATACTCAACATCTTTTCACTTTAATTGGGCCAAAGATTATGGTTCCACATTCATGACACAATGAGGCAGTAGCATAGGACTTCAGTGAAAAACAAATCCTTCATGGAAAGGAAAATTTGCTGATAATGATATTAATAATAATTGTAATATTAATTAGTGGCAAACAAGATAGTGCTTTACTATTATAAAAAAAGTTTTTCATGGCCTATGAGGATATATATCACTTTGGAATTTACTTGTACATCTGATTAGGTTGAAAAATTCCAGCAGTGCCAAGTCTTGGGTGAAGACAGTGTGAATTCCATTGATAAATGATCAAAGGAGATAAATAGGCGGTTTTCTAAGGAAGAAATTCAGCTTACCAAGTGACACATTAAAAATGTAAATTAAAGTAAGTAATTAATGATTTGAATTGAAAAAGTTGAAAAAGGAAAATTGACAATTGTTAGAGAGCCTGTGTGAAAACAAACATCTTAATACACCTTTTGTGGACCTTTGAACTGACCCTGAATTCTGGAAGACAATTTGGAAGTATGACACCAAAGTTACTTAAACTGTATATATACCATTTGTCCCAACAATATTACTACTAGGAGATTTCTGGAAGTAGAGCAAAGATGGTGGATTAGAGAAGCACTTGTCTGAGCTATCCAAAAGTTCTCCTCTAAACAACTTTTTAAAATGTCTTAAGTAAAATTATACTGTTGTAGAGCTAGCAAAAGGTCAGAATGGGACATTCTTTGAGCCCAGGACAACTTAGGAGGTCAGAAAGAGAGATCTATGACACTGGGGTGGGTGACAACCTTGGATCAAGTCCATTTGGATGAAACATCAGTGGTGGGACTAGGTGGTAGTGACAGAAAAAGCAGTACCTTCAGGAGCTCTCAAATGAGACATGGTGAGATGACCTGGTCACTAGACAGAAAAAAATTATAGGAAAACTCTGGGCTAGCAATGGATGCAGAACTAGTCCCAGGACCAGATGTTGTTCAACAATTCCATTGCATATACCTACTTATGGATCAAAGTTCATGGGCAAAGGAGCATTTTCAGTTGAGAAAGAGAGTAATCCTTGAAGGACATTAGGGCTTTTGCTCACAAAGGATCAGGGATCCTGAGGGAGAGTATCACTTCTAGATCCAAAGGATCAGGGATACAGAGGAAAAGTTTTGCTTCCGGTCCCAAGGAAGCATAGGCCCATCTGGATAAAGACCAGAGTATTATAGACCAGAAGAGCAGAGACCACACCTCTCCCCATATCACATCACTTTGGAAGTATCAAATGCTTCCCAAACCCCAGAAATATCTCTGAAAACAATTGTGTAAAAAAGTCTGATGCTTGAGACAGTGACCCTCCCCACTCCCATGCTGGGAACAGAATCCAAACTTAAAATTCCAAATCAAGAAATAGGGTGGGAAAATGAGAGAAGAAGAAGAAGAAGCTGACAATAAAAATTCACTATGGTGACAGGAAAGATCAAAAAACAAACCCAGAAAAAAGCCTATGAAGTCAAAATAACTGTAAGCAAAGTTTGAAGGAAAACAAACAAACAAAAAACAACAACAACTGTGAATTGGACACACACCCAAAAAGAATTCCTGAAAGAGATTTTAAAAATTCAAGATCAAATATGAGTTATAGAAGACAAGTTAGGGAAAGAAATGGGAGTGAAGAAAGAACATCATTAAAAGATAATTATCAGCTAGTAAAAAGGCACAAAAATACCCCCAAAAATACCTTGAAAAAGAGAAATGACCAAGTGGAAAAAGAAGCAGAAAACTTCATTGATGAAAATAACTTTAAAAAAAAAAAAGCAAAATCCACACATTGGAAAAAAAAAAGTTAGAAAAATCACTGAAGAAAACAATTCCTTAAAAATTAGAATTGGACAGCTGGAAGCTAATGACTCCATGAGACATCAAGAAACAATAAAACAAAGTCAAAAGAATGAATCTTATACACACTCATATTTTTAACATGAGATATCTCATCAAAAAAAAAACCAAAAAAACAAATGACCTGGAAAATAGAAAAAAAAAAAAACCATTAAAGCATTGTCTAACTACCTAAAAGCCATGATTAAAGAAAATGCTTAGATATTGTTTTTCAAGAAACTATCAAAGAAAATTACCCTAATGTCATAGAACCATAGAGTAAAATAGAAATTGAAAGAATCCAATGGTAACCTCCTGAAAGAATTCCCAAAATGAAAACTCTCAAAAATGTTATAGCCAAATTCCAGAGCCCCCAAGCTAAACAGAAAATACTTCAAGAAGCCAGAAAGGAACAATTCAAATACCATGGAACCACAGTCAATGTCCTACAAGACTTAGCAGCTTCCACATTAAAGGAGTGGAGAGCTTGGAATATGAAACTGCTGAAAGCAAGGGAACTGGAATCACAAACTAGAATAATCTACCCAGCAAAAGCAAGTATAATTTTTCAAAGATAAAAAGTGGAAATTTAATGAAATAGAGAATTTTCAAGCATTCATGATGAAAAGACCAGGACTGAATAGAAAATTTGACTTTCAAATACAAGACTGAAGAGAAGTGTAAAAAGATAAACATGAAACAAAACTCATAAAGGACACCATAAGGTTAAATTGGTTGCCTTTTTTATATGAGAAGATGATACATGTAACTTCTAAAGCTTTATCATTATTAGGGTAGTTGAAAGATTCTACATAAAAAGAGGGTGCAGGAGTGTGTCAATTATTTTGAAACAATGTAAAAAAAAAAGGGAACAGGTGAAGAAAAAAAAGATACCCTGGGAGAAGAAGGGAGGGGGAAGAAGAATTGAGAATGTTAAATTGCATAAAAGAAGCATACAAGGAAGAATTTTATACTGGAGGCAAAAATGGTATGGGGGGCAGGCAACAACTGAACCTCACTTAAATCTAATTTAGTTCAAATAGGGAACACACGCACACATGTGCAAGCATGTTCCCTCATTCACATAAACACATATTTGATTGGTAATAGGAATCTATCTTACTCAATTAGGAATTAGGAGGGGAAGAGTATACATGATCATAAAAGGGAAGACGGTGAAAAGGATGCAGTGGTCAGAGGGAAAACATAATTTAGAGGAGCAGACATTATATATATAGAGAAGGATAAAGAGAAGATAATAGAATGGAGGGAAATGAAAAGTTTATAATCATAACTATAAATGTGAATGGGATGGACTCATAAAACAGAAGCAGATAAAATGATTAGAAATCAGAATTCAATAATATGATGTTTATAATAAACACACTTGAAAAGGAGAAACATGCATAGAAATAAAATAAGGGGCTGGAGTAGAATCTATTATGCTTCAACTGAAGTTAAAAAAAATGGAGTAGCAATCACAATGTCAGACAAACCAAAAGTTAAAAGAAAAATAAATTTAATTAAAATGGATAACCAGGGAAATTACTGTAGTAACTATAGAAAATGAAATAATATCAGTACTAAACACAGTAGGACCAAATGGCTTGCATCCAAATTCTCACAGGAAAAGTTAAATGAATGACAGTAGGAAATAGACAGTAAAAACAAAATAATAGGGGACCTAAACTTTCCCTTCTCAGAGCTCTAGCTATGAAATAAATAAGAAAGAAATAAAAGTGATGAATAGAATCTCAGAAAAGTTAGATATGATAGACCTCTGGAGACAACTGATACTGAATAGAAAAGAATATACCTTTTTCTCAGCTGCACGTGGCACTTTTACAAAAATTGAGCATGTATACTCAATCCTCAAAATTCATACATTTTACTTTAGTAATCTCGTTCATTTTCAAGTTGCCAACTGCATACATTTGTGGCTATGTGTAATAGAGAATTAAAAAAAAAAGATAAAAGGTGTGATGCCTAAGTTTGTGGAGTGGCTAATATCCTACTAGGCATTCACTAGTCTTGTGTATCATGGTTGTTGTTGTTGTTATTTTTTTTTCCAAAAACAAAGGGCAAACACAACCTGTGAGTAGACTGAGTTGTCTGAATGGAGACCCAGTTAGCTGGGTAACTCAACTCATCCTCTCCCACTCCTTCTCCTCTCTAAAGGAAAGTAAATTTTGATGGCCAGAAGCTGCCCACTTAACTTGGGGCTCACAGGCCAGATTTCTTTTTCTTTCTCTCTTTCTTTCTCTCTTTCTTTCTTTCTTTTTTTCTTTCTTTCTTTCTGTCTTTCTTCTTTCACAAAACCTTAAATTCAGTTCACAATGAAGCTCATAGATTGTTCCACAATAGATCCCTGCCCAGTTTCACTTAATGGCTGTATTTTGGATCCTCCTGGCTTAGAGTGAATGTCAATGGTAATTGTTTCTCTTTGGATAAGCAAACCTGAGGGTCTTTCCCTCCCTGCTTAATTTTTTTCTTTCTTTTTTTTTCTAATTAAAGGGGCCAATTCTTTTCATTGAATGTACATTAACTCACTGTAAGTGAGTACATGAAAAGGCCTTGGCCTAAAAGGGCCAGGGTCTCACATTGCATCCTGTGTCATCTCCAGACATCCTGATGAATATCTGGTCACTGGATTCAGATGACTCTGGAGGAGAAAGTGAGGCTGGTGACCTTCACGGCCCTCACTCCCTCAAATCAAAGTCAAGTACAAGTTATGTCATCATTTTCCTGATGCCATTGTCCTCTTAGAAAACAAAGGGCAAACACGACAACAAGATACTATTCTAAAGAGTTCCCTGTGCATTCAATACATATTTTCATTGGTTGTCTTTAAAACTTAAGTTTTATGAAATTATGTACCCAAAGAGTAGTATAATTCCTTTGGGCCGAAGCCCAAACATGCAGCAGTGATGCAACTTTGTGAGAAAATAAAAACATTAGATAATCTTCATGCCAGATTGTCTGTAGCTAGTGTTGGTGATGAGTTTGGTGTTAGCAAACCAACAATTTGTTATACTGCAAACGGGAGGAGAGTATTCATAAAAAGTTTGTGAGTCTGCTTCAGAAAGTGATAAAGTGTCCTCTTAAGTGGCATGATGGAACTAAAAAATGGACAGACTGCTAACTTTGTGGGTAAATAGAATGGTGCTCAGCTTTTCTTCAGTGCATCCCACTATGGAAAGTTGCACCAGGCAGCAGTACAAGTTCCAATCTCCTAGCAAACTTCTCCAGAGACATGTGCTTTCCACTGGGGAACCATTCAACCATGGAGCAGAAAAAGAGATTAGAATGGCAGCTTGTCCCTTTCCCTTTTTTTACTTCAGGGGCTCTTCTGACATTACTGAACCTGCCCCTCCCCTTCCTGTCCAGACAGACCTATCTCTTCTCTCTGAAGAATTTTATGGTTTATTTCATGGCTACTCTGTTAGAAAAAGTGCATATTAAGAAAATCAATGATTTTTTTTATAAAGAATTGTATTCAGAAAAATGTATTTTCAGCCATCATTAACAAAAGATTACAATTTTTGGTGGTTGCAAGAACCTAATCCCTATTTCACAGAGATTCAATGTATAAGCATTCATGGTTTTGAATTTTATACCATTTTCTAATACCATTACCACCCAAAAAGTTGAGGATTGACTGTATTAGGGCATAAAATTATCACAATCAAATGCAGAAAAGAAGAAATATTGAATATACCTGTTTCAAACCATAATGCAATAAAAATTACATTTAACAAAGGCCTATGAAAGCATAGATAAAAAATAAATTAAATTTATTGCAGCTCTCTTTGTGGTTGCAAAAAACTGGAAATATAGGGGATGCCCATCAATTGGGGAATGGCTGAACAAGCTATGGTATATGAATGTAATGGAATACTATTGTGCTATAAGAAATGGAAAGGAGATGGACTTCATAATTACCTGGAGAGGCTTATACGGACTGATGCTAAGTGAGACGAGCAGAACCAGGCAAAACCTGTACACAATCACAGACACATCGTACATATGATGACTAACCTTGATAAACTGGACTATCCTCAACAATGCATAGCTAAAGACAACTCTACAAGCCTCAGGATGGAAGGAGATACCTAAACTCAGAGAAAGATATAGAAAGA
>CM053588.1:204093071-204134064 GCA_028646515.1 Pseudochirops corinnae | reverse complement strand
GCAAGGGGAAGCCAGCAAAATTATAAGAAATCAAGGCATCATTAAACAAAATATAAATAATGAAAAAATAGAAGAGAAAGGAAAACATCTTCTAAGAAAAACAGCATACTTGGAGAATAGATCATAAAGAAAAAATATAGAAATAATCAAATCAACTGAAAATTATGATTAAAATAAGAATCTTGATACAATAATACAATAATAATTAAAGAGAATTGTCCTGAAGCACTGGAAAAATGCGAGAAAGTAGAAATAGAAAAAAAAAATCCATCAATCATCACTTGAAAGAAATCCCATGAGGAAAAGTCATAGGAATATTATAGTCAAATTCCAATTCCCCCAACTCAAGATTAAAATACGAAAAGCAGCAATGATGAAACAATTTAGATATGATGGTGCAACAATTAGAATCACACAAAACCTATCAGCAGAGACATGAAAGCCTCTCAAATCTTAGAACACTATATATTGAAGGGCAGAAAAAAAAAATGGGGACTCCAGCCAAAAATATCATAGCCAGCAAAATTAAACATATTACTTAATGAAAAAAAGGACATTTGATCAACTGTCGGACTTTCAAGACTTTGTTAAAAAATTTTAAAAAACCTGGACTTAATAGAAGATTTGACATACAAAAGCCAAGAGAAATATAAGATATAGACCAAAGACTCATTATAGGGATTCAATAAGGACAGATAGTTTATTTTTACATAAGTAAAATATAAACCATATATCTAAGATTCTTATTAATAATTGGGTAGCTCATAAGGAAGATTGGGGAAAACCTGAGTATGATATGAATTTAAAAAGTAAAACCATTTATTAACAGCTAAAAAAAGTACTTTATACAAATGAGGTCAAGAGGAAGAATCAATACAGAGGAATTAGATGGGGGAGGAGGGCTGGTAGTTTGGGTAGCCTACTTTCATTGGGAATGGTTTAAGAGGGAACAATACATATATATTTAGAAGAGTATAAAAGTCTTCTAAATTCAGAAGAAATAAAGCAGTATGGAGATAAGGAGGGGGAGAGGACAAGGGACGGATTTTTAGAGGGAAGGGTTATTGAATAGGCAAAAGTGGAGTAATTACTGGTGTTAAGATTTATGGGTATGGGAGGATAAGGGAGGGCCGCTTAGAGGGGGTAAATAAGTAATAGGAGGGAAAGGTAGTGGGTAGAAATAAAGTAGAGGGGCAGGAGGGATAGGAAACAAGAGACATGCACAAACATAAAAACAAAGATCAGGAGTAGAAATTGTTGGGGAAAGTATATACCTATATATGGATGTACATATGTATATGTGTATGTATAAATGCATAACTATAGAGAAACATATTCAAATTTAATTATAGCCTTCTGGAGGTGGAGAAGGGAAAAAAAAAGAACAAAGTAAAAAAAGTACACAACAGAGAACAAAAGAAAACTTACAAGGAAGCAAAGAAAAGATGGACAGTTCTGAACACTATGTATATTATTTATCACACAGGCTTTCTTGAAATGAAAATTTATTGTTACATATTTTGAATCCTCTCTTATGTTCTGCTATGCATATGACATGCTTATTTTTCTTTCTTACTTTGTATTTATGTTTCAATATTTAAGTCTATGGTTAGTTTTTGTTTCATTTCTCTATTCTTTATTTGTGTTCTGGTGTTTGAGTATAAAATAAAATTAAAAAAAAAAGAACAATCAGGATGATTTCAGAAAAACCTTGGAAGACTTACATGAACTCATGCAAAATGAAGAGAGCAGAACCAGTAGATAGTTGCACACAATAACAGCAATATTTTAAGGATGATAAATTGTGAAAGACTGTATCAGCTAGCACCCTAGCATACCCAGTATGGCTGCCAGCACAGGTTCTTAGATCTGCTTTTCTAAAGGAAAGCAACTCAAAATGGGTTAACAGTCTTACTTTAATCAATCAAACACATATCATTTACCTAGTTCAGGGGAAAAAGTCAGCACCTTGAACTTCAGAGAATGCAAACAGAATACAAACAGAAGTTATAAGCAGAAGTTACAAGAAGACGAAGAAACAGATCAGCAGACGGGCTTCCAGTCATCTGACCATTACATCCATACCTATTCAGTTACCAGAGAGGAAAGCACCAACATCTGGGTTTTTCAAAGCCGGGGGGTTCAACAGCTTCCTAGAGTCTCATCTGGCCAAATCACACAGCTCTTCTCAAAGTGAACCCCAAAGCGAAAACTCACATCAGGGTTTATATATAGCCTTCTCCTGGATCAGAGAATGTCACAGCCCTCTTGACACACTGCCCAATAGCAAAGTGATAAGACATGGGCATTCCTGAAGAACAAGCCTCCCGCCACAGGCTCCATGTGACCACGTTCAGTCTATTAAGGGGCAAAGTATACTTTCAAATCAGGGAAGGTTCTCAGAGCCACTTAAGCCTATCAAAGGGCCTAGGGGCAGGGAAGATCTTCAGATTCACATAACAAAGACCTAGCTACTCTGATCAAGACAATGGTCCAAGATCCTTCCAAAGAACCCATGACGAACAATACTATCCATTTCCAGAGAGTAATGATGAATGTTTAATGCAAATTCAATAATAATTTTTAAAAAATCCTTGATTTAATTTTTTGTCTGTTTTCTTTTGCTACATGACTCATATGGAAATGTTTTACATGATGTCACCTACATAATCAATATCAAATTTCTTGAGTTATCAAGGAGGGATGGAAATAACTTGAAAGTTAAAATTTTTAAAAAATAGTGAAATTTTTGCATGTAATTTAAAAATATTTAGTGAAAAAATATTACAACTAGGCCTATAACTCAAAGAGACCAAAGAAAGAGGAGAAAGGTCTATATGTACAAAAACCAAAATATATTAAAAATGGCTCTTGGAGTTTTGCTTGACTACATATATTTGTTACAAGGACATTGTTTTGTTTTGTTTTTCCAATGGAGATAAGGAGGTAGAAGAGAGAGAAACAGAACTTTTCCTTGTAAAAATAGATAAATAACAGAGCTGGGATTTGAATCCAGTTCCTCTGTCATCCTCTTCCCCCCTTCATAGCCCTCATTCCCACACAATGATGGTGAGCATTTTCAATTTTTTTTTTCATGCAGTATATTCATAGTTTTGGGGAATGGGTTTTTTTTTTTTTTTTTAATATACCAAGCCTTGTCAACTATGATGACAATGACAGGCTAGTTTCTGGGACCACTGAAGAGATTTCCTCTTTTGTCCAAGATATAACCAGTAAATGAGCAACTTCTGTATGGAAACACAGTTAAACATTTGGAAGAGAATATAGATTTATATGGTTATATAATCCAATCCCCTCATTTTTCATATCAAAAAAGTGAGGCACAAATTGAATTATTTGTCCAAGGTCACATAAGTTGTAAATTTCAGAGACAAGACTAGAGCCTAAGTCTTCTAACTGTAGGCCTGGGACCCTTTCCACTTCACCACATCATCATGGTGCAAAAAGTTGTGGTGGGTTTTCAAATGCAGTGTCAATGAGGCACAGGCAGAGTTTACTAGGAGAAAAAAAGGCTCTGAACATAGAATTATTAATGGACCGAATGTCTGTCATTTGTGTTTTATGAGGTCCAGCCTTCCTTAAAAGAGGCTCATCTCTAGTAGATTGACCACAACTACCAATGAAAACCAAAGGCATGAATGGGTTGAAATTTTAACTGATAAAGTCCATATTCTCACTGATAAAAATCCCAGATTTTCTGAAGTAGGAAAACATACACAGAGCATTTTAAATTTCATTTTCAGATAAACACTCATTTTGATTTATTATTTTTTATGAAAATTAGGCTATTTATATAAGTACAGGTTTATATAAAATCAGGTACTTAATTTATTTTTTTAAGTGCCTCTCATTTAACCTCCTGGAGAAAAATAACATTTTTCCTATGAAGTTTATTGCAGTCCTTAAAAAAACCATAAAGCATAAAATCACAAAACTTGCCCCAAGACAATCAGTCTGTTTTAGTGAATTAAATATGCATATATATATTTCTCAATTATGGTTTGATATTTAAAGCAGCTGTGAAAATTAATGCTCTTGGGTAATATAGAAGAGGTACATAGTGAAATTAGAGTATAAGAACTAAGGGATATTAAGTAGGAGCCCAGAACATTTTTTTTTAAGTATAATGCCTGTTGTCTGGCTTCTCTTGTTTGCCTGAGAATCATCATTATTTGTCAAATGATTTTCAAGTTTGGAGCACATAAAGAAAGGGAGGAAGAGCTCACCTTGGATAGGGACATGGAGGAATTCCGGGAATTCTCTACGTTAACCAGTTATTCTTTTTAAGTAGAGCTGAACAAACTGAGTTATGGAGATCTAAATTCAAATTCAGACCAACTTACTAGCTGTGTGACCCTGAGCAAGTCATTTAACCCTTTTTTTGTTTTGTTTGCCTCAGTTTCTTCATCTATAAAATAAAGATAATAATCAAAACTACCTCCCAGGGTTATTGTGAGGATTTAATAATAATTGCAAGCTCCATACAGCGCCTGGAATAGAATAGGCATCATAGAAAAGTTAGTTCTTTTTTTTCTTCCTCTTTCTCTTCTTCTTCTTCCTCTTTCTCTTCTTCTTCTTCCTTTTCTTCTTCTTCTTCTTCCTCTTTCTCTTCTTCTTCTTCTTCTTCCTCTTTCTCTTCTTCTTCTTCCTTTTCTTCTTCTTCTTCTTCATCTTCTTCATCTTCTTCTTCTTCTTCTTCTTCTTCTTCTTCTTCTTCTTCTTCTTCTTCTTCTTCTTCTCTTCCTCCTTTTCCTCCTCCTCCTTTCTCTCTCTTTTTTTCCCCCTCTTCCCTTCATCTCCTCCCTCCTTCTCCTCATGTGCCTTCTCTTCCACTTCTCCATTTTCCTCTCATTTCTTTTCTTTTTTCTTCTTCTTATTTTTATCGTCCTCTTTACTTAGATGCTTTGAAAGCAAAGGCCCTAGAGTCTATGATATATACCTCTTTCATATTGACTATAAATACAAGCAAAGAAATACATAGCTAGGGACCCAACTGACTTTGATCATTGTGAGAGGAGCCACTGAAAACTTCTTTGACTGAATAGAATTTTTGTAGTTTTGCTGCAGTATTTCTTAAACATTTTTCCCCTTATGACATAACAATCTTTTAAGTAAAGGATTATAATGCACTAAACATTTTGTTTGACAAGATTACTAGAGAATTGGGAGACTCCCAAATGCACAGTCTCTCTATGATAGTAGGATGCATTTTGTTTATTTCTTTGTCAGTTCAAGGTCTGCCATTTTGAGATTAGTATGTATAACAAGCAAGTTTTGTTTATTTTAAAAATACTACATTCATGTTGTAATTAATAAAATGCAAAAGGATGAAGCAGCTGATTTTTTTTTGAGTGGATTTTGGAACAGAATTTTGAACAGTTTTTCATGTGCAAAATGAAATGTTTGGAGTAGTTGACCTCTGAGATCCCTTCTGTCTCTAAATCTATGATGCTGTGAATTTAGACCACTGCTAGGTGATTTGCTTTCATTGAAAGGCAGAGTTGTGTGTGACTGCTTCTTGACAGGCCAATCAGGGAGATAGGAAAGTCAAATCATCACTCTGAGCCTCGGATTTCTCAGCTCTGGAATGAAGCAAACTGATGAGCTAAATGATTTCTAAGATTCTTTCTCGTTCTAACTTTCTATTATGCTGCAAGTGAGCAGTAGCTTGAATTAAATCTTACCCTGAAATAGAAACTCATTCTAATCAATGTCAGCTTATACTTTTCTTCTTCATCTAAATCTGTTTTTTCTATTGAATCTGTGTTTATGAATTCAAGAGTCAAGAAAATAGACCATTCTTAATTATCTTTAAGGACTTCCCAGAGTAATGCAAAAAAGTCTCTATTCCTTTTTCCAATGGAGGTTGCATAAATACTATGAAGATAACATTAATGTTTTGTTTGATACCTGTTGCAAGCACAGAGATATGGAAGGAAAGAAAGGATATTAACTGTATTATATATCTATTAAGTGTATGTTAACTGTGAAATGGAAACAAAGTTTCCTAGCTGTTGAAATGTGTAAGAGAATTAGAGGCTGAAGATTCATAACCTGTATCACTTGTATTAGTTAAATATCAATGTTCCTCTACAGACCATGACTTTAGCTATATATATATACATGGCAAATGAAAATAAAGAAATATGACTTCTCCAGATATGTTGTACCACCTTATGTTTTAAAACCATGACAATGATAGCTAATATTTTATAGAACATTAAGTTTATAAAACACTATTTATAACATCTAATTTGATCCTTAAAAAACCCTGTGAGGAAGCTGTTATAATTAGGCCCATTTGACAGATGAGGAAACTGAGGGTGAGGAAGGTAAAATAACTTGCTCAGGATCACACAGGATTTTAATTCACTTTATTCTGTAATACACAGCTGTGTACAATAACAATAATATTTATTTAATACTGTAAGGTTTACAGAGCACCAAACTCGGAGGAAAGTAGTGCAAGTCATGTTATCTCCATTGTAGGTAAGCAAATTGAAAACTGAGGGAGATAAAATGTCTTGACTATTGTCACAATAAAAAGTCAGCTCTTTAATGTCTGTCTTCTGACTCCAGATCCAGTACTCTCAGTACACCATACTATCTTCACACTTTGGGCTAAAATATCTAGATAATTGAAACATAAATTGATTGTGTTTGATCCTCCAGTTAATTGTCCTTAATTTTCTACTTCATTTTGATTGTATAGATGTATTTTACTCTGTGCTGACCATGAAAGTAGATACAAATTTAATTGTGGAGAGAAAGAGAGAGAGAAAGAGAGAGAGAGAGAGAGAGAGAGAGAGAGAGAGAGAGAGAGAGAGAGAGAATTGGTGTCATAGAGCTGTATAACTCAGAACTTCAGAATTGATTCTCCCTAGGAGATGGCTAGTAACAGGGTTTATTAAGCCTTATATCACTTTATCATCAAGGTTAAGTTTTCACTCTAAGTGCCATTAAGAGAGTTTTATTATTAGTTGATAATTTTGTATATTTTAAATGGAATGACATTATTTTGCCCCAGTGAATAAAATGAAGCACAATAATCATAATAACGAAAACCAGAGACCATAGTAAGCCTCACAAAATTTTTCAAAAGCAAAATTATAATGTCATCATTAATGTGGCCACAACCCCTCCAGGATCACCCTTGGCATGTCTCCATCTTTTTTCAACAATTGCTGTTTCTTGAATTTCCTGGGCTTACAATATAAGACCTTACGTCAATGTTCTGATGAATCATGTTCCCATCATTTGTCTTCAGCATGAAAGGATCCATTATCATTGTCCTGCTGACATAAAACAGGAGTACTATGGTTTAGAATGTGTTTTTAAGATGATTCCATCAATTTCTCTGACACCAAATCATTATTCCAGAAAATAATATTTTCAAGAGAGCAATTCTAAGAATAATGACCAAGGGACAGAACACAGTGTTACTATGTACATAAGATGGATGGTGTAGTCATAGAATGAAAAACTTGTATCTACCTTCATGGTCAGTACAGAATCAGCACATGTACACATATACACAACACACACACACACACACACACACACACATCCAAATCCACACATTCCCTCTAACCACCCTAATACTGAGAAAAGTCTCATGAGTTACAAGTATCATCTTTCCATGTAGGAATGTAAGCAGTTCAACTTTAATAAGTCCCTAATTGCCTCTCTTTCCTGCTTACCTTTTCCTGTTTCTCTTGTATTTGAAAGATATCAGCTCTGGTCTTTTCAACAAAAATGTTTGGAGGTCCTCTTTTTCATTGGAATTCCATTTTTAACCTGAAGTATTATACTCAGTTTTGCTGAATAATTGATTCTTCATTTTAATCCTAGCTTCTTTGACCTCTATAATATCATATTCCAAGCCCTCTAATCCCTTAGTGTAGAAACTGCTAAATCTTATGTTATCTTGGTTGTGTTTCCACAGTACTTGAATTGTTTCTTTCTGGCCACTTATAATATTTTTCTTTGACCTGGGAACTCTGGAATTTGGCTACAATATTCCTAAGAGTTTTCCTTTTGGGATCTCTTTCAGGAGGTGATTGGTGGATTCTTTCCATTTCTATTTTACTATCTGGTTCTAGAATATCAGGGCAATTTTCCTTGATAATTTCTTGAAAAATGATATCTAGGCTCTTTTTTTATCATGGTTTTCAGATAATAATTTTAAAATTAAATTAAAGACTAATAATTTTAAAATTATCTCTTCTGGATCTCTGTTTCCTAGGTCAATTGCTTTTCCAATGAGATATTTCACATTGTTTTCTATTTTTTCATTCTTTTGGTTTTGTTTTAAAATTTCTTTATTTCTTATAAAATCATTAGCTTCCTTTCACTCCATTCTAATTTTTAAGGAATTATTTTCTTCAGTGAGCTTTTGTAACTCTTTTTTAATAAGACCAATTTGCTTTTTAAGGCAGTCTTCTCCTCATTGGCTTTTTGGACCTCTTTTGCCATTTGTGCTAGTTTATTTTGAAAAGTGTTATTTTCTTCAGCATTTTGGGGGGTTTCCTTTAGCAGCTGTTGACTCATTTTTATGATGTTCTTGCATCACTCTCATTTCTCTTCCCAATTTTTCCTCTATTTCTCTTACTTCAAAATCATTTTTGAACTTTTCTACAGGCTAAGACCATTTCATATTTTTCTTAGAGGCTTTGGATGTAGGGGCCGTGACCTTGCTGTCTTCCTCTGGTTGTATGCTTTGATCTTCCTCATCACCAAAGATGTAAAAAATATATATTTTCACCAAGAAAGTAACCTTCTATCATCTTATTTTTTCCCCTATTTGCTCATTGTCCAAGCCAATTACTTGACTTTTGAGTTCTTTGTTAAGTGGAGAGTGTACTGCCCCAAGTTTCAGGGATTTTCTGCAGTTATTTTTGGAGATATCTCTAGATACTTGTAAATTTTTAGTTCCTCCAAAGTGGTATTATCAAAGGAGACATTTTGACTCCTCTCTGGTCTGTGAGCAACCACAAGCACTCTTTTCTGCCCTAGAACTGAAAGGAGGATTCCTTCTCCACAATGGCCACCAGCTCCACCATGCCAGTGCTCCTCCTCCCCCCAGGAAACCACCCAGGACTGCAATCCAGATCACTTGCTCAATTCCTCCACCATTGGTAGGCTGAGAGCTCCACTCTGACCTTGGTGCAATATACCTTTCCTGTCAGCCTTCCAGATTGTCTTGGGTTGGAAATCTGTTTCATTCTGTCATTTTGTGGTTTCTGCTGCTCTAGGATTTGTTTAGTCATTTTTTACAGGTCTTTTGAGGGGTTTGGGGGGAGAGCTCAAGCAGGTTCCTGCTTCTACCCCACCATCTATCCTTTCATTTCTTACCAGATCATAAAAGAAAGGGACTTCAAGGGTCCCTATACGGGGTCATGAAGTTTAAGAAGTGCTGAAGGGATTCCAAGTGGAAAAAATTTAAGAAGCCCAATGACCTTTTATTTTATAGTATGAGGTAAGTGAGGATTCCAGAGGTTAAGTTATACATCCAAGAACGCCATATAAAGTGGTGATCTTTTAACGTGGAGGTGTTGACTATAAAACCAGTGGTCTTTCAATTATGCTACAGCTATGGCCTTAAACTCTAACCTGTATATTCCTAATGTGTAAGTTCATCTTCTTAGAGCAGGTCTCAGAACTTAAATCCATGTCTACTATCCCTCCAGGGTGTATTACTACATTATTCTTAAGTATTTCTCATTTTAATTTGCTCTCTCTCTTTCCACACACACACACATAAGTATACACAAACAGATATATACATACATATACACATATTTGCATTTTTTATCAGTAATCTGGGCCATTTTCTCATTTGGTTGTTAATACTTTGTAATTCTTTTTAAAACTGTGTTTTTTTTTTTAACCTTTAACCACTTCTCTTTTTGGGTATGATATTTGGCATTATATACTTCTGTTAGCTGTTTCTTTATCTTGCATATAAAACCCTTATCAGAGACATTTGGCACAAAAATGGTTTTTTTCCACCTATTTAAGTCTCTTTTCACTGTAACAGTATTAATTCTATTTATATAAATATTTTTCACTTTCTTCTAATCAAGTTGTCTGGGTTTTTTTTGTACTACATTTATTAACTGAGCATGCTTTATTCATATTTGGATCCTGAGAAACTCCTGGCAAGAGACTTGCACATAGTTGGTACTTAATGTTTATATAATAAGTGATTTGTAAATTATGAAAAATTATGAGTACCTTTGGGCAGCTGGGTGGCATAGTGGATAGCATGCTGTGTGGGGAGTCAAGAACACTCATCATTTTGAGTTCAAATCTGGCCTCAGATACTTGCTAACTTTGTGACCCTAGGAAAATCATACAGCCATGTCTGCCTCAGTTTCCTCACCTGTAAAGTGAGTCAGAGTATGAAATGGCAAGTCACTCCAGTATCTTTGCCAAGAAAACTCTAAATAAGGTCACAAAGACTTGGACATGACTGAGATATGACTGAGTATTATGAGTATCTTAATCACTGATGCAAGAGAAATGATTCCAACTTGTAGAAACTCCCATCTTTCAGAATGTACTTGGCTATTAATAGAAAGTGACTTGCATATTATTCAAGTGAAGCCCCTATAGACACAATGTAACAAAGAACTAGTGAAAAGGTCCCTTTCTACTGGATATTTTCTCCATGATATGTGCTCTTCTGGATTCTTCTAGTGCTCATATACTGAAAGTTTGACTCTTCTTGTGGAAGAATGGTCTTCTATGGAAGTCAAATTTCACTGACTTCAGTCTTGCAATTTTGCCCTTCATTGCATCTTGCAAGTGCATGAATCCATGTTCCCTATTCAGTGCTTGGAATTCAAGCCGAAGTCCTGGGTGGGGCTATCGTCTTTGTCTCCATGAGGATAGACAATATATTTCTAGACAAAAACTATTTGTCTATGTGCTAATATAGCCATTATAGTAATTTTAGTACGTGTTGCATGACTCGTGTGTATATACACATTTAAATATATTCTTTGTTACATATTATAAATATATGTATATATATAATTTTAAGTTATAAAATTGAATACAAGTATACATTGTAAAATGTATATATACACATGAATGCACGTATGTGAATATGAGAACAATTATACATAAATGTTATGCGTGCATATATGCATACTCCTGAAATTAGGACATGTAGACAAATTTTAAAAAAAACAAACCAATCATCTTGGAGTTTTAGGAAAAAAAGGTTACTATGAGAAAAAGGAGAGTTCTGTAGTTGCTCTTTGTTTTTACAAAACAGTCTTTGACAAAATATTTTTCTCTCATCAGTTTAATGACTATCGGTCTCACTGATATGGTATCTCTATCATCTCTATCCTGTTTTATGATGAGATTTGTTATCATACATTAGTGTTATTGTCTTTGCTATTAGGTTTCATTTTAAAATCTGATTATTAAATGTGTGCAATGCTTTAATGAATAGCATGTGGAGAAGAGGAATGTAGACATTTCTGACCAAATTTCTAGCTATAGTGGCCTCAAGACAGTCTTAACTTCTTTGTTTTTCTTATACAGCAATTCATACTAATTACTATGAGTTCTTTTAGCTAACACATTTGGAAACAAATAAAAATGTAGAACCATACGTACTAAAATCTAAACTGCTCATAAAAATTTAAAATAAATTATAAGCTGAGAGGTTCTGTAGAATTGTATATTTACTCTTTCCTTGCCATTTAGTGTCTGAGTTGTTTCATTGGCTTTTGTTAGTGAAAATACTGAATCAAAAAGAGTTTCAAACAATAAAGAAAATTTTTTAAAAATGGATTAATGGATGAGCTTCTTGGAAATGCTAATGACCTTCAAATCATTAGGAAATAGTAGTGATGAAATTAGAACCTATCACACTTCTATCCTCTAAAATGTATTTTTCCCCAATGTTCTATTAATTGAATACATTGAACAATAGAGCTCACTGGCAACATTGTCACTTAACTTGTTAGGTGTTTTTGTTTGTTTGTTTTGTAGGACCACAAACATTAACTCATTGTCTGTGGAATTTACAAAAATTGTGTCCTGTTATACATCAGTTGATATCCTTTCATTTCTTACCAGATCATAAAAGAAAAAAGCCTCAGGGGTCATCTGGTCCAATCCCCTCCTTTTATAGTATGAGGTAAGTCAGGACTCCAGAGGTTATGTTATATGTCCAAGGGCATACTGTAACAGTGGTGATCTTTTAACTTGGGCTGTTAACTCTAAAACTCTTTCCTTCCTTCCTTCCTTTTATCCTTCCTTCCTTCCTTCCTGCCTCCCTGCCTTACTTTCTTCTTTCCTGTATGCCTTTCCTTTCCTTCCTTTCCCTTCCCTGCCTCCATTCCTCCCTCCTCATTCTTTACTTAGATCTTAAGTTTGCTTTCTCCTATTTTTATTTAGTTTTAAATACCAAATATAGAGCATGAGTATTTTTTAAAAATCTATTTTCCCTGAAGACAAACAACATCCAAGAAGTAACCCTAAGAGGGTGGTCTCCCAAAGAGAGGGATATCCCTAAGAGAGTCCATCTCCAGTGAAGCATGTTCCTCATCTTTGGGAGTAGAGGGAGCCTCTCCTCCACCAAGAGGATTCAAAGGTGACAAAATGGTATAGGAGTTATATATACTAATTTCATAATGGTGTAATGGAAATGAAGAAATAAAGACAGCAGTTTCAGTTAGAAGGACATACTCCCTCTCATGGAGGAAGCTCTCTCTACCGCTAAGGCCACAGGACAAATTTCTGATTGCCTTGTACTAGTGGTTCTCTTTATTCCCAAAGAAATGAAAGTCAAATACAGTTCTTTGACTACCACTGTAGTTGAATTAAAAATAAATATGTGGTAATTAATGAATCAAAATTGTTGTCATTGTTGCTCAGTTGTTCAGTCATGTCCACCTCTTCATGACCCCATGGACTATGTAGCATGACAGGGCCTTATAAACCTCCATCGTCTCCTGAAGTCTGTCCAAATTTAAGTTCATTGTTTCTGTGACCACTATTCAATGAATCCTCTGCAATACCCTTTTACTTTTGCCTTCAGTCTTTCCCAACATCAGAGCCTTTTCCAATTAGTGCCATCTTCTCAATATATTTAGTCTTCAACTTCAATATTCAACCTTCCAGTGAATTAGCCTGAATTAATTTCTTTAAGTATTTACTGCTTTGATCTCCTTACTTTCCAAGGAACTCTCAAAAGTCTTCCTGAAAGCATCAGTTCTGTGGCACTCAGTTTTCCTTATATTCAAACTTTCACAGACATACATTGCTACTGGAAAAGCATAGCTTTGGCTATATGGACCTTTGTTGACAAAATGTTGTATCTGCTTCTTAGTATGTTATCCAGATTTGTCATAGCTTTCCTTCCAAGGAGAAAGCAGCTTTTAATTTCATGGTTGAAGTCACCATCTGCATTGATCATTTAGCCCAAGAATATAAAATTTGACACTGCTTCCATTCCTTCTCTGTTGCAAAGTTGTTGTTGTTTTTTGCTTGTTTGTTTGTTTTGTTTTGTATTAAGCTTCAAGCCAGCTTTTACATTCTCCTCTTTCACCTTTCATACTCCTTTTCCAATCTTAAATCAATTAGTTGCTTCATGTTCAAAGCAGATTTCTCAGGAGACAAGTAAGACAATCTGGTACTCCCATCTTTTTGAGGACTTGGTACATTTTGTTGTGATCTACACAATCAAAACTTTTAGTGTAGTCAATGAAGCAGAAGTAGATGCATTTCCTTGATTTCATTTGCTTATTCCATAATCTAGCAAATTCTGACAATTTGGTCTCTAGTTCTACTGCCTCTTCAAAAACCAATCTGCTTTTCTGATAATTCTTGGTTCACATACCGCTGAAGTCTACTTTGCAGAATGTTAAGCATAACCTTGCTAGCATGTGAAAGCACAATTGCTCAATGATTGGAACATTCCTTGACATTGTCCTTTACAATTGGAAAGTAACTGTTTTCCTATTTAGTAGCCACTATTTATAATAATCAAAATTATTACCTATTCCTTAAATTCTTCAATCATTTCTTCCATTATTTCATTCTACATTTGTTCATTTATATAAAAAGCATTTAATTATGCAGCAGTTACGTGGTGCAGTGGATATAACATTCATCCTGGAGTCAGGAAGACCTGAGTTCACATCTGGCCTCAGACATTTATTATCTGCGTCTTCCTGGCCAAATAACTTAACCCTCTCTGTCTTTGAGTTAGAGAAGGACATGCAAATCTACTGGCAGTTTCTTTGCCAAGAAAACCCCAGATGGGTCCAAAAGTCAAATATAATTGAAAAATGACTAAAAAATAAAAATTTACTTGTAAGAATGAGACAACTACAGTGACTAATATTTTGTCTGAGTTGATTCATTTCATCCTCATCTTAATGAAATTTCCATATAATATGAGTAGAGGAGACAAGTGAAGACATTAACTAGTGTTGTAAGAAAGTGACCAAAGAAAAGGCAATTTACAAAATATCCAGATATATAGAAAATTAAGAGACTGGGAAATACTTTAGAAGAGATGATAACCAAATGTAAAAAGGTAGAGAAGCCACAACTTCGATTAAGTTTTATATGATGATTTCTCAGTTTAAAAATTTATAATCTGCTTTTTGACTGTACTATTTTATTGTTAAAAAAAACAAAAGATAGTTTCTATTCATATGCTTTAGTATAGACTATATCACAAATATTGCATTAAAAATTCCCACTTCCTTCAGATTATTTTTAAATGGTATGAATTAAAGACTCTTCACCATTTGAAATGGCATTCCATGGACTTTTGTCAGGTTTGTTTGTTTGTTTGTTTGCTTTTAATGCCTAGGCTTCAATGTGACACTCAGAATTGGACAGAAAATTCCTGATATGGAATGACTAGATATCGAATACAACAGGACTATTACTTCCCTTGTTCTGGACACCACACCTCTTTTAATGTTGTTTGAAATTACATTAATTGTTTGCATTTCATACCAATCAGTCTATAAACATTTAGTAAGTGCTTACCATATGACAGACACTGTGCTAAGTGCACTAAATTGTATTGATCTTCTAGTGCACTCCCCTCTGCAAATATATATTTTTTTTACATGATCTGTTGTCTAGCCATTCTTCTTCATATTTCATTCTTGTGAGGTTGATTATTTGAATTCATGTAAGATTTTATGTTAATCATATTTGATGCATCTTAATGCTCTAAATAGTCTACATATTTTTGAGTCCTCCCTCTGCCTTCCAGTATGTTAGATATCTCCCTCATATCTGAAAATTGGAGATGCATCTCATCAATGGCTCTGATAGAAAGTCACTGATAGAAAGCACAAGACTGTGTGCAGCTTCCTGTTATGCTTTACTAGTAATTTTCTTTCAAGATAACATTGATTTGTTTTATTGTTCAAGTTCAGCCATTCAGCCAATTCTGGATCTATATAATTATTTTACCATCTTCTTCACATTTCTCTTGAATTCCCACAGTAATCGTCTTAAACTTTGTTAAATGCTTTGTTAAAATCTGTATATACCATGACCTGTTCTTGATTGAAACAAGATGGCTCTTCATTATCACTGCTCCCTAGGTGTGTTTTTGATAGTATTATCTAGAACTTCTGCAGAAAATGAAATCAAGTTTGTTGACCCAAAGTTTGCAGACTCCATTTCCTTTACTCTTGTGATAATAAGAAAATATTTTCCTGCTATAATCCTGTGATTTATCTATCTCATTCTCCATGGTCTTTCCCAGATTACTAACATTGCCTCAGAAATAATATATCTCCCCCTTTTTTTTTGTTTTTTGGACGGGGGAGGGCAGGGAAGTTTGGGTTAAGTGACTTGCCCAAGGTCATACAGCTAGTAAGAGTTAAGTGTCTGAGGCTGGATTTGAATTCAGGTCCTCTTGACTCCAGGACTGGTGCTCTATTCACTGTGCCACCTATATCTCACTTCTTTAAGAACTTGAAGGTATAGTTTTTTTTCCCCTAAATATGATGATTTGAATTCATTATGGGCAGCTGAATACTCCTATAATCAATCTCATGGATCTCCAAATTCTTTATATGAAACAAATATGGTCTTGATTTCAAAACCAGTGAGAAGCAAGGTAAAGAAATAAAACACTAGATCTATATGCCTCAGAATCAATGCAAAAATATTAAATAAAATGTTAGCAAATTGATCATAATAGCATTTTAAAAAGATTACGTTATGGGACAGCTAGTTGGTGCAGTGAATAGAGCATTAACCTTGGAGTCAGGAGGACCTGAGTTCAAATCTGGCCTCAGACACTTGACGCACTTACTAGCTGTATGACCTTGAGCAAGTTACTAAACCCCAATTGCCTTGCCTTCCTCCATCCAAAAATAAGAGAAAGATTTTGTGTTATAACCAGGTTGGATTAATAACTCAAATTAAGGTTTGATTCACTATAAAGAAACCATTGACATTTGGCCACATCATGTAACTGAAACTGCTCTCTCTTTACCGTCTCTCACTTAGATTGTTCCCATACTTCCTTGGATCCCCATGTTTTAAGTGTCGCACTACATTTTTCTATCCTGTACACTTCTTCCATAGCAATTGTCTATAAGCCTAGATCTGACCATGTGATTCCATTATTCAACCAACTTCACTGGTTATTGCCAATAAAATAAAATAAAAGACTTTCATATTCATATGTTAAATCTCTATACATCTTGGTCTCAATCTACATTTCCAGCCTCATTAGACATTTTTCTCCATTGAGCATGCTGTGACGCAGTCAAACTTGCCTTCTCTTTGTTCCTTACTAGTGACAATCCATTTTCTATTTCCTTGCCCTTTTATTGACTATCCCATATGCCTAAAATGCACTCCTTCCTTTCCTCTGCCTCATACAGTCTATCTCTTCCTTTAAGATGCAGTTCAGGTACCATCTGCATGAATTCTTTCCTGATTCATGCCTACTCTGAGTGTCCTCATGACCACATGTCTATATGAATAAATGATGAAAAATGATAGAAAATATTCAACACACATTTCTTTTCAAAATACCAGAAAGTATAGGACTGAACTAACTTTACCTTAACATGGTATGTGTTATCTACCCAAAACCAAGAACTAGCATTATACAGTGTTGAAAGGATAGAGTCCTTCATAATAAGATTAGGTGTAAAGCATATTTATCCATTATCAAGACTACCATTTAACATAACACTAGGAATACTAGCAATAACACTAAGATTAGAAAAAGAAATTAAAAATGAATATTGGCAAATAGAAAAAACTTTCTCTTTTTTTGTGTTATATTTTGATCTCTCTAGAGAACAAAAATATGACCAAAATTAAGTGAAATAATTGCTAACTTCAGTAAAGTTGAAAGATGCAGAAAAATTTGTATAAATCATCATATACATGTATTTATGTGTATATGGTATTTTTATCCCCTTACCAATGATGAATTACAAATCAAGATAAGAAGTGGAGTATAGTGGATATAGTACTATAAAAATTAGTCTCAAAAAACAACTAGTTGTGTATTCCTGTCAATTCCCTTAGCCTCTCAGCCTCACTTTCTCGTCTATAAAATAAAGGTATGTGACCTCTTTGGTCCTTTCTGATTCTGAATTCATATAAATGTAATTTAAAAACATGCTCTCTCTTCTCCATTTTGTTCAGTTCTTTTCAGAACAAATATCATTATCCTTGATGAGACAGCAGAAGAAAACATGATTTGAACAATTTTGCCTTCCCTTAGTTATCAGGCATTATTATGCCAACCATCCTAAACAGCAATTCAGCTTTTGTTGTTGTGGTCATTGCTACTTTGTCTTGCCAGTCACAGCTCATTCTGAGAATTAGCCTATCTGAAAGTATTCTTAGAGGACAGATGCTTTTGTATTCATTCTACTCTAGTTTCCCTTTTTCCTATTTTTTCTTAGTGAATGTTTAAGATATTAGTGGGTTTGTAATTTGTGTACTGAGACATTGGTGCCTTTAGGTGTCTTCTTTTTCTTCTTTATTGAAATTGTTTTTTTTTTCTTTATCAAAATTTCAAACATTAGAATTTACCATTCCATTTAAAATTTTTACTGATTGAGGCTTTATCTAACCTGTCTCCGAACTCTTTGAAAGACCTTCTTACACAAACATAGTGTGTGTGTCAAACTATGCTAGGTGTTCCTTTCTTTATTGTAAATTCTAAGATAGAGTGGTGATGTTTTCTGAAGAATTCCATCATGTATGTCCCAGAAACCAGTTTTAACCTATCACTTAGAAACTGATCCATGAAGATAAATTCTGATTATTTGTGAATACATGTTGCAGAAAATTTGGTAGGACAGAAATCCTATAAAGAATTTGGTGACTAATCAAATTAAAGTAATATATACTTTAATACACTGTGATTTTAACGTAATGATGAGACTAAGGGAAAATAATGAAGAACATATTGAAGAAGATATTTCAGGAGTTTTAAATGGTAGAGTCTAAGATCTTTTAGACTATGCAGAAATCTCAGACTGTACAGCATGAATACAATTTTCATTGAACATGGTTACCACTGAAAAAATAACGCACACACAAAAGAAATTGATAATATACTAATAGCCTATAAAAGATCATTTAGCAATGTGGAAATGACTTCTGAATTAGCTGACTGGGTAGAGTCAGACCACTGATTTCTTAGAACAAATATAATATATATCTTACAATAGAAGAAAGAATAATTATTAAAAAAAAACCGTAAGAAATGATGTTCAACTGAGGACGCTCCAAACTGACACATTTGTGCTAAAAAAAAAAGGGAAATAAATCAAAGATACTATCATAGATTGTTCCACTTGCTAAAGATACTTAAAATCAGTTACCCCATTGAGGAGAAAAGAGAATGGAATTAACTCTAACCAGCAAAAACTTTATCTTTGTGACAAGTAGGAGCACATTAGTTTAGAATTATTATTTTTTTATTACAATAGAGGAGGTTGACAGGTTAAATTCAGTCCATCTCCATAAAACATAATTAGCAACGAAGGGGAAAAAAAAAACAGTTTATAGATAATATGGTGAGAGATCTAAGTCAGGTTATCCTTAGTTCAGTCAGGGAAGAAAGTGGAAAGATGCAAATGAGCAGATGAAACCCTAAAAACAAGCCAACATTTCTATAGTAAACTATTTTCTTTGGAATCTTCACATTTGGGCTGTACCATCATAGTTCCTATTGTGTGGCATGAGAAAATAGAAATGCCACAAAAGCAAACTAATATGAGGAAAATAGTTGGACTATATCTGACTGAAATTATACCAATAGTACTGACTCCTTCTAACTACCCTAAAAATGTTCTTGGGAGTTACATATATCATCTTTATTAAGTCTTTTATTATTGTTCTTTCATGTTTACCTTTTTATGCTTCTCTTGAGTCTTGTGTTTGAATATTAAATTTTCTTTTCAGCTCTGGTGTTTTCATTAAGAATGCTTCAAGTCATCCATTTCATTATTTTTTTTTTCTCCTGAAGGATTATACTCAGTTTTGTTAGGTAGGTTATTCTTGGTTATAATCCTAGGTTTTTGCCTTCTGGAATAGGATATTCTAAGCCCACTGCTCTTTTAACATGGAAGCTGTTAAATCTTATGTGATTCTTTGTGTGGATTCATGATATTTGAATTGTTTCCTTCTGGCTGCTTGTAATATTTTCTCCTTGACCAGAGAGTTATGGAATGTTTTATTGTGGCATCTGTTGCAGGAAGTGGTGAGAAGATTCTTTACATTTCCATTTTGTCCTCCGGATCTAAGATATTAAGGCAGTTGTCCTTGAAAATTTCTTGAAATATGACGTCTAAGTGCTGTCTTTGGTCATGACTTTCAAATAGTGCAATACTTGTTTGTCTCTCCTTCATCTATTTTCTGAGTCATTTGTTTGTTTGTTTTTTTGGTAAGATATTTCACATTTTCTTCTCTTTTTTTCATTCTTTTGACTCTGTTTTATTTTTTCTTGATGCCTTATGGAGTCATTAGCTTCCACTTGCCATGTTCTAATTTTTAGGAATGATTTTCTTCAGTGTGATTTTGTACCTTTTTTTCCATTTGGGCTATTCTGCTTTTTAAGAAGTTTTTTCCTTCAATGAATTTTTTTGTCTCTTTTACCATTTTGCCAATTCTGTTTTCTAGCTATTACTTCCTTTTGTATTTGTTGTGCCTCGTTTTACCAAACTGTTAGTCCTCTTTTCACAGTTTTCTTGCATCACTTTCATTCCTTTTCCTAATTTACCCTCTGTCAACTTGTCTCTTTCTTTTAACTTTTCCAGAAATTTTTGTTCATTTTTGGTCCAGTTAGCATTTTACTTTGAGCCTCTGCCTGTATCGGTTTTTCACATTGTATTCTTTGGTTTATCCTTGACACCACACCAGCTTTTTATGGTCAAGATCTTCTGCATATGTCTTTTAAAATTTCATGTTGACTAGTTACTATATCCACATTAGTCTCTTCAGAAAATTTCCCCTTTTCTTATTCAACACAATTGTTGTTTAAACATATATTTATGCCATTAAAATTTCATTCTTGCAAATTTCTCATTCCTCTTGATCTAACTTCCCCTATAGAATATTATTTGTGTGCACAATTATGATGAGAAACATGAGGGATTGTGCTTGTTACTTAAAGATCTTATGCTGGAAATGTACTATATCCTATTTTTGAGCACTTTGAATAAGAAATTTTAAGTCAAGAAGACATAGTGACTAATCAATCAATTGGTCAATAAACATTTATCATCTGACCTATGGGACATACTGTGGAACCATAGACAGGTCATTTAACCTGTCTGTGACCCCAGGAAACTTAATCTAAGACTAAGTCACTGATGGGTTGCCACCATGTATAGATAAAGGAAGTTTTCACTTAGGGAGTTTTGGACAAATGAAATCACAAGTTCAAATCAAAAAGCGTATATGCCCATGTTTGTATATACATACATGCATGTATATGCATGTGTCAGATGACACAAAGTTTCATATGTATATACACATAGATTAGATAGATAGATAGATAGATAGATAGATAGATAGATAGATAGATGGATAGATTCATTTGCCCATACAGATTGGCAACCTGTCAATAATTTGGACACTAAACTTCCTAGAAGCACAACAAGGTTAAATGATTTATCTCTGGTTGCACAGTATATATAAAATATAACAATTAAACCAACATCTTCCTGACTGTGATTCTAGTCTTCTTTCTGGTAATAAATGTTACTGATTGATTGATTGATTGCTCATTATGTCATCTGTGTGTATAGAGATTACTCATGATATTTGCATAGATACATATATAACTTGTATGTGACAGTATATGTATACATATATAGATGCAGAGAAGGACAAAGACAGAGAATCAGAGAGAGTAGGGGGGGAAAGAGAGAGAAGGGAGAGAAAGAGAAAAGGGATAGATGACAAATGTGACTGAAGAATTAGAAGAGCAGATGGCTAAATTCAAGTTGGGAATAAGAATAAGTTATTTTAGTTTCAAGGCTACTTAATGAGTTGATTTTTGTGCTACATTTCTTGTAACACCTTTTTTTACAATAATGCAAGGATGTAAAAACTCCCTCTCTGAATAGTTATTCATGAATAGACTCATTTAAAGATTGAAATCCCCACCAAAATCCTATATGAGGGGAAAACACACACATATAAATGTATTCGCACATTAGTGTATCCTAAAGATTTTTCTGCCAATAACAGAGGAACTTTGAGGTTTATGACTTTTCTCACCCTTCCTACAAGGAAAAGGCCAGGGAAAACAGAAGACTTGGCTCTCTATGGCTTCCAGAAGAAGATATGTGGTGTCATGCAATGATATCAAAATCAATAGAAAATGATCCCTGTGGGTTCCATGTTAACTTTAGAAAATGACAAATTAACATTAACTGTGTTTTAAGTATTTTCATTTATTTTGTTAATCATTTCTCAAAGACATTTTAATCTTGTTTAGACTGGATAGTTTTGGAAGCCTCAAATATGAAACATCTGGCATAGTGATTGAGTACTAGATCTGGAGTTAAGAAGACCTGGGATCAAATTGTGCTTCAGACACTTACTAGCTGTGTGACACTGAATAAGTCACTGAACTTCTCTGACCCACAGATCATCTCTAAAACAAAGTGGGTTACATTTTTTAATGTCCTTTTTGGTTTTAAAAGCTATTATCTTAGAATCCTAAGAATTTGTAATTGAAGAAATATGAGCTTAGCAATTAGGAATAATTCCAAAGACCGATGATTGTTGAATACTGGAACCAGTTACTTGGGAAGAGGAATGGGATGTTCTCCCTGAAGATGTTCAGTCCTGTATGTATATACTTATGCTTTGTTGGATTAGGGGAAATCCCACCTGGTATCAATCATAGATTAAATTATCACTGTGAATCCCTTTTGATCTCTATGGATAATCAACTAGTTTTTCTTAGTTATCGGAACTAAACAGGAAAATTAACGATTAAGAAGAATGATATAATATCTCCTAGAAGGTGACAGAGCTATGGAGCCAAATGTGCTCAGAGGAATTATTATTCTTCTTTTTAACATTCTCACCTTTCTCATGACATTGGATTTACTGAAATGTTCCCTTAAGTATCAACTTAGTAGTGAACCAGTTAAAAGGAAAACAGACTATTTTTTCACTGTCTCCCTCCACTCAGGCCTAAATTATTTTTTTTTTCTTTGGAAAAAGACATTTTAATATGTCACTTTTCAGTTCCAGCTCAATAAACAACCATTTATTTACAATTTTAAAGCAATCTTCAGCCTAGTCAGGTAAGAATTATTTCAAAAGAATAAAAACATTTTCATTTCCCATCACTGCCAAAAATGAAAAGAACATGAGTTATGAGTCTTGCTATGTTGTCTTAAGTTGATTACTATGGAATGATTAAAAAACTAGCCGCACTGTCAGTGCCGAAGAGTACATTATAAGTGTAATAACAGCTTAGGGATACAATCCATCAATGCCGTACTTGGAAGAAGAAAAAAAAGTTGATCTATTTCTTTGGTCATCATTTTCAGCATATTAGATGACAAATAATTGTACATTCATCAATAACAATAGATTAAAGTTGAAATGATTTATTGCTATTACACTGCTGTTATGATGGAGCACCGGGTCAGTCAAGCATTGGCGGGGTCTGTATTTAATTTTCACGGGTCCCTTAGCAGAAATAATAGACAGAGAGGAAATCACCTGAAACAAGGTAGATCAAAGTTGTTGACAAGTGATTTGTAGGTTGGTTCTTCATGAATGACGGAGGAGAGGCAATGAGACCTCTTTGGGCGGGCTTGGTGAACCGCTGAATCAAGTGGACCTTGGAGCTATGTGACCCACTACCCAGCCAGAAAGCAAGCAAAAGCATGAGGACACACAAGTATGAAATCGGCTTAATGTGAACAGAACATAATGAAGCCTGTTGTGCATTCCTATAAGACCATGTATGTTAAGCAAATATTTGGCTGAAATCACCTGCAAAACTTCAAACAATTAAAGTATTTACCATCCAAAATAATAAGAGAACTCCCTTTGCATTCAATGAGCATCAATAGATTTAGTGTATCTTGTGGCTCTTCCCTTACTGAATTAGGAAAGAGTTCTTTCTATTCAACATGGAGGAACGTTTAAGGGGATAATTCAATTGATCCCAACAAGTATTAATAGAGCAACTATTCTACACCTTGTGTAATATCAAGTGCTGTGGAGAATTCAAGAGCAGTATAATGCCGTATCTGTGTATTTTTAGCTATTTACATCTTCAAAAGGTATGCTTGATGGAACTACCCAGAACCTTACCATTACAGGAGGCTACACCCAGTGTCTTATATATAAGAGATAGCGGGGTATAGTAGATAGAGCACAGGATGTGAAATAAGAAAGATCTAGCTTTGAATCCTATCCTTGTTACATACTTGCTAGTTAAGTGACCTTGGGTAAATTGCTTCACCTCCTGAGAATTCAGTTTCTTTATCTGTAAAATGGGGGCTATAGTAAGATCTATCTATCTATCTATCTATCTATCTATCCTATCTATCTATCTATCTATAAATGCATTAACTACTTATTAATGCATTAATGAGTACAGACTTTGCAAAACAAAAATTATACTTGTGAGTTATTATATTTGCTGGTTAATTGATTAAGTATGTAGAAACAATTGTGGTTGAATTAAAGGAAAATCTAAAAATATTCTGTGGTCATTTTTGTTGATTTGGAAATCTGAATTTTGGAATAAAACCTAAAATTTCTTTTCATAGCAAATAAATCAGAACCACTTTTTTGCTCTTCAATGTGACTTCTGAGTGATTGATCAATTATTGGTGAAAGAGTTACGAAGGAGAATCACATAGCCAGCTATAACACCCTCCAGTGGACAGGTTTATAAGGGGTGTTAGTACATAAAGGCAGCTTGCACAGTGGCCCAAAGTCATTGCTTTTTGGTGGTGCTATCATCTTCAGAAGGGATGGCTGCCTTTGCTGACTAGCCCCTGCAAACATAATTAAGTCTAAGTCAGTTGTCACAATATTGCAAGTATTTGAAATCGTCTCATTATATATCCTAAATGAAAGCTTGAGGGAGAAAAAAGGTTTTATGTTCTTTGCTCAGAAAGCGATGTTTAATAAGTAACCTGTCTACTAATGTTTGTAATTTGCAATAGTATCACTGCAAAAAGCAGTGTACTAACAATCCCAGATAGTATTAATTACTCCTTTCAGTTTAACCAGGAAATGGGAAGGAGTTATTGATCAATCTCAGGTTTATTAGTTGATAAATTCCATTGGAGGTGCAAGGCAGCTTTGAGACAAGGAGGCCAGGGGCACCTCTTGGGTTGGACAGAGCCCTACTGAAATTAAAATGATTAGAAAACAATTAAAAGATTGGAATTTTGAAAAGTAGATGGCTAATTGGCTGAGCTCCACTTCAGAATCCCCTACCTGTCAATACTTCTCCCTGGCCAAGTGGGATACCAGGCAAAAAAAAAAAAAAAAAGCTTTAATTTTCTGTCCAGTCAAATCTTAGTGTATCATGCTCAATTTTCCTTCCTTAGTAATCTAAATAATTTCCCACCTTGCTCATGATGAATGTCTTGCCAGTTCCTACTCAGTCCCTCCACTTTACACGACCTAATTAAAGAAAACATTCCATGATTGCCTATTTTTCCTCATGCATGACAACCTATTATTTTTTCTACTACCTGATTAGGGCTTTATTATCCTTGGATTTAGATTGATTTGCTGGGCACTTTAATAAAACAGTACTTAGTTTGATTTAAAGGGCTACAGGTTTCCTTCATTCATACAATTATTCTTATAACCAACTCACATACTAAGTACTGTATAGTCTATGGAAAGCAATTTTCAATTACTAAAGTAAAAGGTTATAAAATCAGAATCACAGGTGACATTCCTGTTGAATATGGTGATGTGGTTTCCATTGTGGGCAGCCATGGGAGGACGTTTTGCAATATAATTTGTCAAGAGTGATAAATCTGTTTCATCATATTTGTCAGGGATGGCTCCTGTGTATTAAAACTACTATAAATGTTTGCCTAAGATAAACCAAAACTTTGATGTGATTAAATAATAATACATTTAAGATGACAAATTGCATTTATGATGTGTTATCTACAGGGTGAACCAAAATTAAGTAGTTATAGTTCAAATGGATGATGATCTATTTTGATTTCATATCTAGTGAATTTTTATTAAATAAATGGTATTTACATCATTATTTTGTTTGATATAAAACTGTGTTTTTTGTTTTTTTTTGGACTTTACTGAAAAGTTATACTCTGGCAGAAAACCAAACTTGGATTTCTACTTAATAAGAATAAAAAATACACAGAGAAAAAGTCACAGAAATCTTTTAAATTTAAGAGCATGGCATACAGTCAGTGCTTGGCATGGTACTGTATAGTTAGAAATGGAAATAAATCACATCTTTGGAGGAAGCTAACAACTTTAAAGGGAGTTAAGAGAAGTATCAACATCAGTCTGGGAAATAGGGTTATGAGATCACATTCCATAGGGGTCAGAGAATGCATATGGAGGTGAGCAATAAAACTCCATTTACTTAGGCTATATCTCATCCATCCTTATCTACACTTTTCAAATTCTTTTGATCCTTCAGGGCTCAACTCAGATTGTACCTCCTCCATGAAGTCTGCCCAACAGTGAAGTGTATTCTCCCCTAGAGTATTTCAGAGCATTTTGTCTGGCTATCTCCTTTGTCTCTATTTTTGCATCATAATTACATCTCCCGCATTTCCCTTTAGGGAAAAAGACTGTTTTAATTTTGTGTGTGTGTGTGTGTGTGTGTGTGTATGTGTGTCCTTTTGTCATTAGCACCTAACAGAGTAGCTTTATATATTTCAGGTTTTTAATATATGTGTACAGAAATAAGTTGAAAAGAGTACAAAAAGAGATACAAGGGCAGGCTGACATTCTCTCTTAATTCCTCCAATTCCAGTGGTTTCATTCTCTAAATTATTTCCTATTTAACCTATACGTAGCTTTCTTGGTAAAAATTATTTTGCTTGTTGTTTCTCCTATAAGATTGCAAGTTGTCGAGGTCAAGGACTGTATTTTGTCTCTTTTTGTATCCTCAGCACTTAGCAGAGTGCCAGACACATAGTAAGCACTTAATAAATATTTAATTGAATTCAATTCTTAATCTAATCAATAAATAAGTACTGTCTCTTGAGGACACCCTATATATCCTTAATCCAATCAATAAATAAGTACTGTCTCTTGAGGACACCCTATATATCCTGCCATATCATTATGGCAGTGGTATTGTTGAGGTTTAGGGGTGCTCAGGAACCCAAAGTAGCAACATGTGGGGTCTGGCCCAAATGAATTTGACTCAAGCCTTCCTTCATCCAAAGAAAAACAAAGTTTATTAAAGATCCATCATATTTGCCAGAGTTTTGAGGAGTCTCACTATTGGCTAGACTCTTAAGGAATCTGAGTACCTTCACTGAAGATGATAGGTCTTATATGCAGAAAGATGTAGGAGGGACCTAGGATTGGCCAAGCAGTCTGGGGTGACCAGAGGAGGAGTTTAGGGAGGGTCTTAATGGGATTGGCCAGTAGCTGAGGTAACTAGAGATTACACATCAGGAACCAAGAAAATGGAATTTTGATGGGATCAAGGATTAGGCAATCTGGAGGTAACAGACCTTGGAGGGCTAGGCTAGTTAGTGGTAACAGATTTGGGCATGAAAAGCCCAGGGGAAAGATTCCAGGAGAGTTCAAGGTGGGGTCTATGGACAAATGGGACTCAAATTCTTTTGGGGTAAGGGGTGAAGGTATTGGTTTGGGCCTGTACCCTGTCATTATGTATATCCTTAAGTATCATTAGGGTAGTGGTAATTTAGTTCATTTCAATAAGTATTGGTTAAACACCATCGATATGCCAAATACCATGCTAGAGGCTGCTAGGTACTACAGATAAAAAGACGGAAAATAAAAAAGTCACTGTCTTCAGAGAATTTATCAGGGAAACAGCATGAACACAGATAGAGAAACATAGAATATATACAAAGTGAATAAAAGTAATTTGTGGGTAGCATAAAGGAGGCACTAGCACCTAGAAAGAACTGGAAAAGTCATAGGGAGGAACTGATATTTGAATTTAGTAGACCAGGAAACTAGGGATTCAAAGAGATAGAGGTAAGGATGAAATTCAGGCATACCAAAGCCTGGGCAAAGGCAAAGAGGTGAGAAATTAAATGTTGGCTTTCATGCCACAATTTTCTCTTATACTCCTTACTTTAAAATACAGAACTTTATAATAAGAGCTATAGATTCGGAGTCAGAAAGGGCCTCTTGGGCTAGCTATTAATTCAAGCCTTTTCATTTTAAAACTGACATCCAGGAAGATGTTTGATGGTTTAGTGATGTACCAAAGTTGTAATGGAAGAATATAAGAAAGAGGATTTGAACACCAGTATTCTGATGAGGCAGTACCCTTTTCACTGTACAATACTTCCTACCTTGATTCCCTTTCATTCTTGTACCTTCCTTATATTCTATTAAAGATCTCCAACTTATCTTCTATAGAAGTTTTTTATAATTAGTTGTGTGCCTGTTATCTCCCTCATCAGACTATTCCTTTACCCTGAGGACTGTCATTCATCTTTTTTTTGTTGCTCCAGAACTTAGCATAGAGTCCAACACATAGTAGGTATTTAATGTGTCTTTATTACTGACTTTGCCTCATTTTTTTTTACCAGTCCTTGTTTTCTCAAAAAGGAGGTATGCATTGCATTAACAATCCAGCACCAAAATTGATCACCCAATGCTCTTTTCACTAAACATATTAATAGTTGTTTCTTTTTTTTTTAGTCTTTATTAATTTGTTTGTTTACTTTTAGTTTACAAGATTCAGTTCCACAATCCCCTAAGTTTCAAATTCCTCCCCTCCTCTCCCCATGGAAGCATGCAATCAAATATAGGATCTGCAAATAGTTTCACATTAGACATTAGTCAGGTTATAAAGAAGGACTGTAATGGATGGAATGAACAATGGGAAAGAGGAAACAAAACTAAACAGGGAAAAGAAAGAGAGCAGGTAGTTTGCTTCAATCTGCATTCAAACTGTTCTTTCTAGTTCTTTCTCTGAATATAGACATCTCTCTCTCCATTATGAGTCTTTTGGAGTTGTCTTATAACCCCGCATTGCTGAGAAGAGCCCAGTCTTTCAAAGTTGGTCGTCACACATACTTTGTGCCTGTAATTGTGTACAAATTTCTCCTGGTTCTGCTCTCCTCACTCAGCATCAGTTTGCATAAACCTCTCCAGGTTATTATGAAGTCCATCTGCTCCTCGTATAGTATTCCATTACATACATATACCACAACTTGTTTAGCCATTTCCCAATTGATGGGCATCCCCTTAATTTCCAATTCTTTGCCACCACAAACAGAGCTGCTATAAATATTTTTGTACATGCGGATCTTCCTCCCACTTCTATGATCTCCTTGGGATACAACCCTAGAAGTAGTATTGCTGGGTCAAAGGGTATGAAATTATTTATAGCCTTTTGGGCATAGTTCCTTATTGCTCTCTAGAATGGTTGAATCAGTTCACAACTCCACTAACAATCCATTAGTGTTCCAATTTTTCCACATCCTCTCCAGCATTTGTCATTTTCCTGTTTTGTCATCTTAGCCAATCTGACCAGTGAGATGTGGTATCTCAGAGTTGTTTTGATTTGCATTTTTTAAATCAATTGTGATTTAGAGCATTTTTTTCAAATGCTTATAAACATCTTTAATTTCTTCCTCTAAAAACTGTTCATATCCTTTGACCATTTATCAATGGGGGAAAATGGTTGTTTCTTTAGGGGGTGATTATGGAGCAGTACACAGAGGCATAAAATTAAATCCATCTTTCAAGTAGTTGAAGATTCAGAACATAAATTTAAAAAGATAACTAATGTTAGAAGGTATGGATGGTGACAACCACAGAATGATGTGCACAATAAATGCTGTAAGACTTCTGTAGAGTTACCTTACTTCAGGTTACAATAGTGGGAGTATTTCATAATAGAGAGTAAATTTGATCTATGTCCTTAAAAATAGAAAAGCAGAAAAAAGATGGGAGAGGGTAAATATAAACTGATGATGTTACATGAACAAAGGTACAGAAAGCAAGAAAGAATGCAATGCATTTGTTTGGGGTTTGGGGTGGTACACTGAATAGAAACAATTCATTTGAATACAGTGGGAGGTAAGATTCAAAGGTAAACTGAGACCAAATTGGGGATATCAAAATAAGAAGTATGAACTTTGTTTCTGTAGTCAACATGTGGCCATTGGACGCAAATTCCATGAAGGAATGGTGTTTTGGCAAGATCCATTGAGCTTTGGTATGGCACAATGAAATAAAAAGAAGAGGCTGGAGGCAGGTAGACTAATCAGGAAGCCTGTTTCAGCAATTTAGATAATCAAATGACATGACTGAACAAGGATGGTGACAATGGAAAAAGAAAGTAAAGGATTCAGAGGTTGAGAATCTGTGGTGTCAAGGCCATATGTGAACTTTTAGGACCTCAAGTGTGACCCTTTGACTGAATCCAAACTTCACAGAACAAATCCCTGTGGCCTTGAGGCCGCAGCTTCCCCACCCCTGATGGATAGAAGTGATATTCCAAAGGAAGAACCAATAGATGACTAGATTGCTCTGTCTAATTGAATACTAGAGAGGGAGGATTCAAAATGAAAGAGAGATGAGGAAAATGGTGATGTCATTATCAGAAGCAAATAAATTGATAATGGGATCTTGTATAATGGGGAATACTAAATTCTGTTCTACATATGTGGAATTTGAGTAGATGGCAGCCTTCTCGTAATGGAAAGTTTTGCCAGTCTACTTTGAAATGGGAAAAGTGGAGGCTAGAAGATGCAGTTTAAATATTATTAATAAAGGGCTGATGCTTAAAACCATGGGATCAGATATTGTCTGGGAATACAGCTTATGGAAGAATGTCAATGCCCTTTCTCCTTTTTTACTCTTCCTTCACTTGGCCTTATGTTCTCCCACTACAACCCTCTCGGCTAACCAGAAAGATCATACAGTGGATTATGTTTTGCCACGGAATATCTGAGGCCAAACTCGCACTTTTTGGTCTCTTTTTTCTTCTCTACCACTAACTCTAAAAATCCAGGTCTTTTCCTAGGGGCAAAAATAAATAAACAAAACAGAAATTGGTATTGAAGAGTGCCAACTTTTGATTATAAAGACATGGGACATTGTGGTCTCTCATTGCAACTACCCTCACTTCACCTCTGATAAATAATCTGGTTTGTTTTAAACTCGCTGGTTGAAATCAGAGACACTACTAACCAAGTGATAATGTATTAAGTATTATGAAACCTAGAAGTGTGTGTTGCTTCTCTCTGCACAGTGATTTCATTTTGCAATGTTACCTCCCACAGTGAGGCTTGGGAAAGTGCTGGGGAGAAATATTTAGCTTGGCCATGTGTGAAACTCTTTTTCAAATATACCATAGAAGTGTGGTGAGTTATGAAGTCCCCAGTATCAACCAGGCATCTCATATATAACTTACCAACATTCCTAATCCCCACCTCCATTTTTTTTTCTCTTTTGGTAGTAAAAAGACAGCAAGGGCAACCTAGAAATCTCAACATGCTTTGGACCTTAATAAATTTGGGGCTACTCTCTCTCTCTCACTCTCTCTCTTTTCATCTATAACCTGTTAGAACACTCTTATAAACTGCCCTGGATTCAGCACCTCTGTAGGGATTAGCAGCAGGTCACAAAATGTCTTTCGGGGACTTGATTATCTGCCTTGCTAAGGCCAATCACACAGCTGAGTACACCAGGCAGCAGGGGCAGGTGCTCTACAAACAATGTGTGTTACATAAAACTAAATAATCTTTACTCTAACTTGATCTTTATTGATTCTACATTGATTTTGAGGACAACATATTTCAGAACAGCAAAATTAACCTTTATGGACACTTCTTACTATTGTTTCCCTCTGCTGCCCCATGACACAGTTCTAATGATGCTTGGCCTCTGGAGGATGATAAGAAGCTGTAACTAAGTTGAGGGAATATTTTTAATGTTCCCTGTTTGCTATTATAGAGATTTGTAAATAAATCATTCATATGACATTTTCGTGATAATACCCTATTAAAAAGCATGTGTTCAGACTTAGGAATGTGATCTCTTTCTTCCACTATAACAGTTCTTCCCTACCTAGAGTCCATGAAATATAGATAGATAAATAGATATCGATACGTATATATATATATATATATATATATATATATATATGTATGTGTATATAATTAGAGAGAAAGATAACTGTACATTAATATCACTGGTTTCCTGTGTAAGCATATTTATTACATTATTTGTATGTAATATATAAATATAATATTATTTCATTTATATTTGTATGTACTCACATACATAATTTACACAGGATACAGATATATGTATATATGTGTATAATCTATCTATCTGTGTATATGTGTAATTAAAAAAAAACCCACATGGTTCTGAAGAGTCCATAGTCTTCACTGGAATGTCAAAAGAGTCCTTGATTCAAAATAATAATTAATAACCCCTTTTCTAAAGTAAATAGCTGCTGAGTCCACACTGTCTTCTTTTTTTAAATCTACAAAGCAGGTCTAATACAGAACAAGGTCATACGGTGAGTCACTAGAAAAGAGAGATATGGATTTGTTTTCAAGTTGGCAAATTCTAAAATATATATTTTAGCAATGATCTTTTATTTTTTTCCTCACCAAAGGTAATCAACAAAGACAAAGACATCTTTTGGTTTTATACTTCATGTGTCTGCTTGTCATTATGAGTGGGGCAACGGATAGGACTAACTTAACTTGTGTTGACAGAGTATCATCCTCCAACCATGTCAAGTTTTAAAAATTAAAAAAGACACACATTGGCAAAACTTGTGTATCTGTATGGCAGCCAAGGCTGTGAAAAACTAGGAGTCTGCCCCTCTTAATTCACATAAATTGGTTCCAGAGTTTCAGCTCCATTTGCAAATATTTTTTACTTTGTATTACTTATATGTGAACATGTTGTCTCCCCCAGTAGAGTATAATCTTTTTTTTTTTTGTAACTAGAACTTAATTTTTTTCTTGAGTACATGTAAAGATAGATTTAAATATTCATTTTTAATAATATTGTGAGTTTCAAATTTTTTCTCCCACCTTCCCTCCTATTCCCTCTCTCCAAGACAGTAAGCAATCTGATATAGGTTATACATGTACAATCATGTAAATATATTTCCACATTAGTCATGTTGTGAAAGAAAGAACAGAACTGAAGGGGAAAACCACATACTCACAAAAGTGAAAATGGTATACTTTAATCTGCATTCAGACTCCATAGTTCTTTCTCTGAATGTGCATAGCATTTTCCATCATGAGGCTTTTGGAATTGTCTTGGATTGTTGTCTTGCTGAGAAGAGCTAAGACAATCATAATTGATCATTTCACAATGTTGCTATTACTGTATAGAATGCTCTTCTGCTTCTGCTCACTTTACTCAGCATTAGTTCATATGTCTTTCCATCAAAAAAAAAACTTCCTACTTATCATTTCTTATAGCACAATACTATTCCATTACACTCATATACCACAACTTGTTCAGCCATTCACCAATTGATAGGTATCCCCTCAATTTCCAGTTTCAAATTGCTTTACAGAATGGTTGGATCGGTTCACAGCTCCACCCACAATACATTAGTGTCCCATTTTTTCTCCACATCTCCAATATTTATCATTTCCTTTTTCTTTCATGTTAGCCAATCTGATAGGTGTGAGGTGGTACCTCTGAGTTTTAATTTGCATTTCTCTAATCAATAGTCATTTAGAACATCTTTTAAAAATAGGACTATAGATACCTTTAATTTCTTCATCTGAAAATTTCCTCTGCATTTGTTAAAGGCAAGGTAGGGGAATGACTTGTATTCTTATAAATTTGACTTATTTCTCTACATATTTGAGAAATGAGGACTTTATCAGAAACATTGATGGCAAAAATTGTTTCCCAGCTTTCTGCTTCTCTTCTAATCTTGGTTGTATTGGCTTTGTGCAAAACCTTTTAAATTTTATGTCATCAGAGTAATTCCTTTTGCATTTCATAGTGTTCTCTATCTCTAGTTTGGTCAAAAATTCTTCTATCTCCATAGATCTGAGAGGTAAACTATTTCTTGCTCTCCTAATTTCTTTATGGTACCACCCTTTATGTCTAAATCATGTACCAATTTTGACCTCATTTTGGTATAGAATAAGATGTTGGTCTATGCCTATTTTCTGCTATACCATTTTCCAGTTTTCCCAGAAATTTTTATCAAGTAGTGAGTTAAAATTGTTTTAACATGCAACTGGGAAATAAGATGTACGAATAATGGGGTAGAGAAATCTATCTTGCCCTACAGGAAAATAGAGGGGAGGGGGATGGGAGAAGGAGGGTAATAGAAGGGAGAGCAGATTGGGAGAATGGGTGGTCAGGGTGCATGCTGTCCTGGGGTGGCGGGAGGGGAAAGATGGGGAAAAATTTGGAATTCAATATCTTGTGGAATTGAATGTTGAAAACTGAAAATAAATAAATTATATGTATATGTATATATATATGTATACATAAGATTTTTTAAAAAAATACATAGAACTATACCTATTTTCCCAAATATTTTACATAATCTTGGAATTAATTGTTCTTTAAAAGTTTGGTATAACTCACTTAGAAATCCACCTGGCCCTGGAGATTTCTTGCTTAGTGAGTACATTGATGGCATATTTAATTTCTTTTTCTAAAATGGATTGATTTAAATATTTTATTTTTTCTTCTGTTAATCTGAGTATTTTTTAAAATTTTTTTAAATATTCATTTATTTCACTTGGATTGTCAGATATATTGATATATAGTTGGGCAAAATAGCTCCTAATTATTGCTTTAATTTCCTCTTCATTTGTTCAATTCACCCTTTTCATTCTGATACTGGTAATTTTGTTTTCTTCTTTTTTAAATCAAATTAGCCAAAGGTTTATTTATCATATTGTTTTCTTTTCATAAAATCAGCTCTTAGTTTTACTTAAAAGTTCAATAGTTTTCTTTTAATTCTTTTAATCTCTCCTTTGATTTTCAGAAATTTTAATTTGGCTTTTAATGGGGGATTTTGAATTTGTTCTTTTTCTAGCTTTTTGGTTACATGGCCAATACCTTGATATGTTCTTTCTCTATTTTAATCATGTAAGCATTTAGCATAAAATTTCCTTTAAGTACTGTTTTCATCACATCTCATAAATCTTGGTATATTGTTGCATTAATGTTATTTTTTTAATATAATTATGGATAGTTTCTCTGATTTATTGTTTAACCCACTCATTCTTTAGGATTAGATTATTTAGCTTTCAAATAATTTTTATTCTATATTTCCACGTCCCTTCATTACATGTAATTTTTATTGCATCATGATCCAAAATGCATTTAATATTTCTGTCTTTCTGCATTTGATTGTAAGGTTTCTATGCCCTAATACATGGTCAATTTTGTATAGGTGCCATGTACAACCTTTCTATCCCCATGCAATTTTCTCCAGAGGTCTATCATATCTAACTTAAAAAATAAAATTCTAGTCAATTACCAGAAGAACTTTTTTTCTTGTTCATTTTGTCATCAGATTTATCTAGTTTTGAGAGAGGATGGTTGAGGTCCTCTACTAGGATAGTTTTGCTATCTAATTCTGCATATAATTAATTTCTCCTCTAAGAATTTGATGTAATGCTACTTGGTGCATATATGTTTGGTATTTATATTACTTCATTGTGTATTCTACATTTAAGCAAGAAACAGTTTCCTTCCTTTTCTCTTTTAATTTGATCTATTTTTTGCTTCTGCTTTGCCAGAGATCAGGATTGCTACTCCTGCTGTTTTTACTTCCTTTCAATTATAGTATATTCTGCTACAGACTTTTACCTTTGCTCTGTGGGCATCTCTCTGCTTAAAATGTGTTTCTTGTAAACAACCTTCTATAGTGTTCTGGTTTTTAATGCACTCTGCTATTCACTTTCATTTTATGGGAGAATTCATCCCATTCACGATAACAGGTATTATTATGAAGAGTATATTTTCTTTCATCCTATTTTCCTTCCTTTTTATACTTTTCTCACTCCTTTCACCTTTTCCCTCCTCACCAGTATTTTGCTTTTGACCACCATCTCCCTTTATCTGTCCTTACTATTAGCCCTCCTTCCCTTTTCTTTCCCCTTTCCTCTCCTGCTTCCTTGTAGGGTAAGATAGATTCCTCTACCCAAATGAGTGTGTGTGTTATTTCCTCTTCAAGGCAAATCTGATGAGAGCAATGTTCAAGTAATGTTCACCCCCCCTTCTTTTGCTCTACTATAATTAGCATTTTGCACCTCTTCATGTGATATAATTTACCTTATTCTTCCTCCCCCTTTCCTCTTCCACTGTTACAATCCCAGTTTTTACTCCTTAATTACTATTATTATTATTTTTAATATCATCACATCAAAGTCAACATATACCACACCCTCTCTAATTATACTCTTTCTAACTACCCTAATGGAGATAAAGGTATTAAGAGTTACAAGTATCTTCTCTTCATGTAGGCATGTAAACAGTTTAACTTTACTGAATAATGTTTTCTTTTTTTTCTTTCCCATTTACTTTTTTATGTTTCTCTTAAGTCTTGTATTTTAAGATTGAATTTTCTGTTCAGGTCTGGTCTCTTCATCAGAAAAGTTTGAAAGTACCCAATTTCATTGAATATACATCTTTCCCCCTGAAAGATTATGATCTGTTTTGCTGGACTGTTGATTTTTTTTTGTAATTCAAGTTCTGCTTTCCAAAATACTGATAATATTGATATTCCAACCCTTCTAATCCTTTAACACAGAAGTTAAGTCCTGCATAATCTTTTCTTTCCTTTCCTTTCCTTTTGTTTGCTTTTTTGAGGCAAGGGGGTTGTATAACTTGCCCAGCATCACACAACTAGTAAGTGTGTGAGACAGGTTTTGAGTTCAGGTCCTCTTGACTCCTGAAAAAGTGTTCTATTCACTGTGCCAACTAGCTGCTCCCAGTCCTGTGTAATATTGACTGTGGCTTCTCCATATTTGAACTGTTTCTTTCTGCCTGCATGCAGTATTTTCCCCTTGACCTGATAATTCTGGAATTTGGCCACCATACTCTTTAAAATTTTCATTTTGGGATTTCTTTTGGGAGTTGATTCATGGATTCTTTCAATGACTCTTTTGCCCTCCATTTCTATAGTATCAGGGCAGTTTTCCTCAATTTCTTGAAAGAAGTGGTCCAAGATTCTTCTTCTTCTTCTTCTTCTTCTTCTTCTTCTTCTTCTTCTTCTTCCTCTCATTCTTCTTCTTCTCCTTCTCCTCCTCCTTATTCTTCTTCCTCTTCTTCTTCCTCTTCCTCTTCTTCTTCTCATGATTTTCAGGTAGTCCAATAATTCTTAAGTTATCTCTCTTGGATCTTCTTTTCAAGTCAGTTGTTTTGCCAATGAAGTATTTCATGTTTTCTTCTATTTTTTTCATTCTTTTCATTTTGTTTGACTAATTCTTGGTGTTTTGTAGACTCTTTAGTTTTCACTTGCTCAGTTCTAACTTCTAAACAATTATTTTCTTTATTTAGGTTTTGTAACTCCTTTTTGGTTTGGCCAATTTCTATTTTTAAAGGAATTATTTTCTTCAGTGGATTTTTTTTTCCATTTTGCCAATTCTGCTTTTTAAGTAGCTGTTTTCTTCAATTAGTTTTGGTGCTTCTTTTTCCAAGCTGCTGACTCGTTTTCTTTTTCATAATTCTCTTGCATATTTCTCATTTCTTTTCCCAGTTTTTCTTCTAGCTCTCTAAGTTGATTTTTAAAATATTTCTTGAGCTCTTCCAAGAGGATATTTGGAGTTTGAGACCAATTCATATTTCCCTTTGAAGCTTCACATGTAGGCTTCACATTTTAACCTTGTTGTCCTCTTGTGAGTTTGTGTTTGAATCTTCATTGTCACCATCATAGCTTCTATGGTCAGGAGTAATATTTTTGCTTTTCTTTTTTTTAAGTTGAGATCTGCTCCTGAGGTGTAAGGGATACTCTCCCAAACTTCTTGCATTGAGGACCAGGGTCCTGGTCACTGGCTTTCTGCTCCAGGGCTTCTGGGGTTGGCAGCTTGCTCACTGCTCCAGGGTAGCCCAACCTAGTTGTGCCCCTTCTGGCCTGAGTTTCAAGGTTGGCAGTTTGCCTTCTCTGCTGGGGCTGAAGGACTTACAACTGCCCTGCTCTGTCACTGGCCTACTGAGCCAGGACTGTGGGACCTCAGTTTCTGATCTGTCCTATGGCTAAGAGTCTCCTGCTGGCTTGCCCAGACATCACCTACACTGAGCAGTGTTCCTTTTTTTTTTTTTTTTTTTTTTTTACCAAAATGAAACAGATCTTTTCTGAATTCCTTGTAAGTTGTCTTGGGCTAGAAAATTGTTTCACTATGTCTTTGTGGATTTGTTGCTCCAGAATTCTTTTAGAGGCCAGATTTTACATTTTCTTGGCTCCCTACACTGTCTTAATTTTTCATCAACATATTTTTTTCTACCCAAATGCTGACATTAAATTTTATACCTAGATCTGGGAGGGACCTCAGGGACCAACCAGTCCAATCACTTCATTTTAGGGGGAGAAAAACCTGAGACTCAGGGTGATTCTGAGACTTGATCAACCTCTCATAAGCAGAGAACATCAGAGGTAAGGTTTGAACTTAGGTTTTCTGATATAAAAACTACATGTTTTTTTTTTTTTTTTTTTTTTTTTTTTTTTTTTTTTTTTTACTATGCTCTACTGCTTTCTTGTTTTTGTGAGATTTGTTTTTGCTTTGAAACCTGGAGGGGAAAAAAGAAGTAATATTGTAATTGGGAATGAGGTTGAAGAGACAACTAGAGGAAAAAAATACTTTAGCAGACTAACTTGTTCAGCAGCAGAGATTCCTAAATGGCAATTCATTTCTAACTATTCTCAGATAATTATGAAGTAGAATAATAAATGTTGTAAGAATATTTTAATGTTCCCCATTAAAAATCACTTAATAGAATCATTCACTCCTGGCACAGTACATGTGCTCTTGCCTTTCCTCCCTGTTTGTTTGGCTGTCCTATGTTGAAAGAATACCAAATTTCAAAGTGAAATGAAAAACATGATCTATAATCAATCAACAAACATTTTGAGCATTTATAATGCTCGAAGAAAACACTGGACTAGGGGCTGAGAAAAATAGAAAGAAATACTTGGCATGGCTCTTGCCTTCACAGAATTTGTAGATTCTCATTGAGGTGATCAAGACTTAGAAATTCAGTTAAAGGTATGTTTTTACTTCTTTTTCAAAGAGAACCATGACATCAGGGAAATGATAACATGATTTGCAGTTTACCTTGATTTGAGTGAAGGAGGGCTATGCAAGGTCAGCCTGACTTTCTCCTCCAGAGCCATCAGGGTTCAATGACCAGATATTCATCAGGATAACTGGAGATGCCCAGGATGAAGTGGGAGACCCTGGCCCTTTTAGGCTAAGACATTTTTAGGTACTCACTTAAAGTAAGGTAATGCCCCTTCAGGGAATAGGCCTCTTTAAGAAGGGAGTCAAAGGATGGTCCTTTTAATTAGAAAAAAAGAAAAAGAAAAAAAATAAAACTGGGAGGGGAAGACCCTCAGGGTTGCTGTTCTAAAGAGAAACAGTTACCATTGACATTCACTCTAAGCCAGGAAGGCCCAAAATACAGCCATTAAGTGGAGCTCGGATAGGGACTTATTGTCCAATCTATGAGCTTCAGAGTGAAACGCAGTTCATTCTGAAGTTAAAGGTAGGTGCCAGATGACTGGTGCAGACAATAAGTGTTATTAAGAGTTTAGAAGAAAGGCATCTGCACTATCTCAACTCATACTTCACAGAGTAAAGTAGTATTTGAATTGGATTTTGAAGAAGAACAAAGCTTAATATAGCCTGGGTGAGGAAGGATAGTGTACGGAGAGATAACTGAGCAAGAGCTTAGAGTAGAAAAGAATAGGATGTGTAGTACTGGGGAGAGAATTAAAGAGATCAATTTGGCTGGATTAGAATTTAGAACAGTATTAAGAGATAAGATTGAAAAAGAAGATACGTTACTGTCAGTTTTATAGAGTTTTTAATACCAAGCTAAGGACTAAGGATGTCTTATCATGTAGGCAGTAGGAAACTGGGGGAGGGGATGACATGATCAAAACAGTGTTTTAGGAGGATTAATCTGACAACAGGATGTAGGACAGATTAATAATCCTCCAGGGAAGAATATAATTTTTCCATGTTGTTTTCATGCTCTAAAATGACCAATAGAACTGCCTGAGACCAGCAGGTTTTGCCATAATTTTGCTTGTGACAGATGTTTCCGACTGTGTAAGAAAGGTTTTGAAACTCCCTTTGATGTGTTTATTGTTTTTTTTTTATATTAGTGATGTACGTGCTATAGATAAACTGAAAATGTGGTCCCTTAGGATCTCTTTTTATTTCCATGTGGAATATGCTTGGATCATTTTCTCATAACATTTGGTACATCCTGCTCAAAATGTTTTAGATAATCTTAAGAACAAAAATCTGAACATTTGGTGGCTTTATTTTTGATGAATTTATTGTGTAATGTGGAAGATAAGTCTTCTTTGCAAAACCTAGATTTAGGCATTTGGATCACTAGCAGAGATGTTATTCCAACAGTTTTATTGGAGATTTACACAGATTAAATATCATCATATTGCCACTAAGAATCAGTCAGAATTCACATCCAGATCTTCTGGAAATCTGACTTTTCTTTCTACTATGACAAGCTGCATATTTGAGTAGTTTATTTCTGTGGAAAACATTGTATTTTTAATAGCATCTTGGCATCTGCTTATCTTACATATGTATAGTAGTATCTTCCTGTTCCCACTGCATCCAGGGCCATCTCCAGTCATCCTGATTATATATGTCTATATCTATCTATTTGTCTATCTATGTATCTATGTATCTATTAATCTATGTCTATCTATCTATCTATCTATCTATCTATCTATCTATCTATCTATCTCTATCTCTATCTCTATTTATATCTATATCTATATCTATATAATCTAGCCACTGGACCCAGATGGCTCTGGAGGAGAAAAATCAGGTTGGTGACTTTGCAAGGCCCTCCCTCACTTAAATCCAGTTCATATGCATGTCATGGCATCACTTCTTTGCTGTCATGGGCCTCTTTGTTCAAGAACAAAGGACAATTGACCCAGCAATACCACTGTTGGGATTATATCCCAAAGAGATTACAGAAGTGGGAAAAGGTCCCATATGTGCAAAAATATTTATTGCAGCTCTCTTTGTGGTTGCAAAAAACTGGAAATATAGGGGAT
>CM053588.1:204042750-204092571 GCA_028646515.1 Pseudochirops corinnae | reverse complement strand
GGGGGGGGGGGGGAAGGGAGGGGAGAAAATCTGAAACTCAAGTGATTGTGGAACTGAATCTTGTAAATTAAAAGTAAATGAGTAAATAAAAAAAAATTTTAAAAAAAAATTCACAAGAAAAAAGAACAAAGGACAAACAACAACAACAACAACAATAACAATAAAAGTGGTGTCTTCCCACTTGATTCATGGGATCTTCTGCAAGCAGTACTTTTGGCCTTTATTCCAATATTTTAAGATACTTCCTAGATGTCTATAAGCTCCTCAAGGACAGAGAGTGTAGCTTCCATTTATCTGTATTCACTCACATCCCCCAGTGCCTAGAACAGGGCTAGGCATACAGCAGATGCTCAATTTACATTTGTTAAATGAATAAATGCATGCATGAATCAGTGCATATGACAAGGTAGGAATTCTAACCACAAAGGAGGCATCATTGGACTAAATCACAGAACTGATCTATTCTCCAATTTTATTTCTTCAAGTGTTGAAAATATGGCACTGGTGCATTTAAGCTGATTTGGGGGAGAGGTGTAGACTGGTGATTTCATTACTCTAGTGCACAGAGGAACTAGTAGAACAATCTCCCTCCACCTATCCAGATCAATTGGCAATTTCTAGTCTTAGACAAAAATAATTTTATAAATTAAAACAATAATAACTCACATTTATATAAAACTTTCAAGGTTTTAAAATTACGAATATTATCTCATTTAATCCTTATAGCTAGCCTAGGTGATAGGTGCTATTATCATCTGATTTTACAGATGAGAAAAATGAGGGATACAGAGGCTAAGTGACTTACCCAGGGACTTCCTAACTCTTGTTCTAATGCACTACCCACTGTAGCGCAATGACTCATTTAGGATCATAGATCAGAACTCAGAGAGAACACCGAGGACTCTAGTCCAATGTCATCTTTTAACAAATGAAGAAAATGAGGTCAGTAAAAGTTAAGTAAGCTTTCCAAAGTCACAAAAATAGCACGTGGGACAAGTGGGATTTTCATCCAGGTCCTCTGACCATGAATCTAGGATATTCTCCACTGCACTATATGGTCCTATTTAAGATGATATTAATATTAAAAGCTGAAGTAAGAGCAGTAAACTAATTTATCTATTTTATCTCCTCTCTAGGACCTCCTCGGACTATTTTGTACCTATCAATACTTCTCTTTAAGGTTGACTAGAGTGATAAAAGGAGGGGATGTTTCAAAATGGAAAATTTAACTGTGTATGCTTCTCCAAAGCCTGAGAGAAGAAATGTTTGAATTCCAGGGATATGATGAGACTTCAACTATCTTTGCTTTTCATATAGAGACATTGCTCCCTTAAAAATGGCAATTGTAGATACTGGTCATATAATACTTACACTTCTACTCTCAGTTTTTCCTTATAGCGAACTTGTAGGATGTTTTCTTATGGCAGATGTAATGATAATGTGACAGATGAGTAAACTGAGATTAAGAATCCTTAAATGACTTGTCCAAGGTCACATAAGTAAGCATTTATATAACTGGGATTAAAATGCTACTTCTAAAAACAATTGTAATTAACTTTCAACAAGGGTTGGTTCTCATCACTGTGGTTGTAAGGCTTATAAAAGAAATATAAGGCAAGGTTATTTTTTCTCATGAAACTTTCCATCTTGTTGCAGAAACAAACAAAAAATGAGAAATAATAAAAAATATGAATTCAAGACAAGATATAACTAAGTGCCAAAATGAGTACAACAGATGATTCCATGCTATTTGACAATACTTCATTATACCGTTACTGTGTGCAAAGCACTGGAATAAACAATATGGCCTATAAGACTTCAGAGAAGAGAGAAATCAGTGTGAATTGGAATAAGTAAGAGTTTGCAGAGAGAGGAATCGCTAAAAGAATGCACTTGTACTGAAACCTAGAGAAACTGTATAATTGGGTTGATGAAGAACATGGAAAGACATTTTTTTTCAAGACATATTATTGAGCTCTTTACTACAGGCCAAATTCTGTGCTCAGCTCAGTATGTTTTTTTTTTTTTAAAGTGATTCTGACTCCATTGAGCTTACAATCAATTTATAGTCAAGGTACGTTCCAAATACTTCACACACACAGAATTGTGTGTGTGTTTCTGTGAATGTTTATGCATATATACACGAATATAGTAAATCAGATACATAAAACTATATGTATTTTAAGCATTGAATCAGAGAACTATGTACTTTGATGTCCAAAAAAAAAATCAATTATTGTGGTAATTAAAAATTTACTCAGCGGACCAGCTTTGTAGTCATTGTTCCACTATTCTTACCTGATCACCAACAAATCATTTAATTTTCTGGGCCCCAGGTTTCTTCTTGGAGAATAATATCTTTCCTGTCCTTTGTCAAACAATTATTATGAGATGATTATTTTGTACGTTTTGGAGGTATGGTCAATATGAGTATTCTTTCCATTGGTGCAAGTGCTTATATTGTAGCACATGCAAATCTTGTCATGTTTTGTGGTTCAAACTGGGGACTTTTCCTATGTCTTCCAGAGAGGATCCACCCAACCCTCTGAAGGCTTTCCCTGGGCTCTTTCAATATTCTATGCAGTATTCACTTTGTCCACCTTGGATCTCCTTCACTCTCATTATAGGAATGATCCATTGTTTTTTCTTGACATATGTATATAATTTGTATGTTCAAGTTCATATGAGGTATTATATGCAAATGTTACCAAAACATAAATTGCTTTACAGGGCAATGATACTAGGAAAGGCAACATGGAAAGTAAAAAACACAAAACAAAACAAAAAACCTTCAAATAAAGAGAATGGCATTTAAATCTTTCTCTGACATTTACTACCAGTGTGATCATGGGCAAATAATTTAACCTCTCTGGGTCTTAGTTTCCTAATCTATAAAATGAAGATATAATAATAATGATATTTAATAATAATGAAATGACCTACCTCTTGCTATACAAAAATGCTATACAAACCTAAAAAATTCAATCTGTAAAGGAGTGATTATTATTATTTTAATGAATATGAAGTGAAATATATCAGTATACACAATAATTATGTCTATAGAGGAAAGGAAAAAGGCATGAATAAATTCTTCAATTAAGTTATAGTATCAGAGAAAGATAACTGGAGGGGACCTTAAAATGTCAACTAGTCAATCCCTCTCATTTTTCAGATGAAAAAACTAACATAAAGACTGCTTAAGTGAGTTGGCCAAGTTCATACAGGTATTAAATGACAGAACCCTGCAGGAATCAAATCCAGTTCTCTGGCTCCAAGCCCAGTACTCTTTTCCGTAACCTCATTATCTTTCCCTAGTATACAGGTCATCCTGGGTTTTTAAACACTATTCCAGGAGTACACTGTGTAACAGCAAGCACCCTAGCATACCTAGGGCGGCTACTAGCATAGGTTCTTAGATCTGCTTTTCTAAAGGAAAGCAACTCAAAATGGGTTAACAATCTTACTTTAATCAAACATATCATTTACCTAGTTCAGGGGGAAAAGTCAGCACCCTGAACTTCAGAGAATATAAACAGAAGTTACAAACAAACAGAAAAACAGATCAGCAAAAAAAAAAAACAATGGATCATTCCTATAATGAGAGTGAAGGAGATCCAAGGTGGACAAAGTGAATACTGCATAGAATATTGAAATATTGAAATTGTTGTTGTTTTTTTTTCCTTCCATCACTTCCCCTCTTATTCCCCCTCCCTCCCACTTTCCTGTAGGGTAAGAAACCCAAATAAGTGTGCATATTATTCCCTCCTTAAGCCAAATTCAATGAAAGCAAGGTTGACCCATTCCCTTTCACCTTCCTGCTCTCCCTTTCCATTGTAACAGTTTTCTCTTGCCTGTCTTGTATGAGATCATTTACCCTGTTCTATCACTACCTTTCTCCTCCCAATATATTACTCTCTCACCTCTTAATTTTATTTTTTAGATATCATCCTTTCATATTCAAGTGATCCTTTGCCCTATGTCTATGTATTCATGTACACACATACACACAGTCACACATATATTTATATATACATATACACCCTCCTATACATATATGCAGGTATACATATACATACATATATGCATATATATATATTCACATACATACATATATATTGTCTTCAACTATCTTCATACTGAGAAAAGTCTCCTGAGTTAGAATGATCATTTTTACATGTAGAAACATAAATAGTTCAACTTTAATAAGTTTCTTGTGATTTCTTTTTATTATTTACCTTTGCATGATTCTCCTGCTTCTTGTATTCTAAAGTCAAATTTTCTTCTCAGCTCTGGTTTTTTCATCAAGAATGCTTGAAAGTCCTCTATTTCATTAAATGACCATATTTTCCCCTGAAGCATTATACTCAGTTTTACTGTGTAGATGATTCTTGGTTTTAATGCTAGCTCCTTTGACCCCCAGAATATCATATTCCAAGCCCTGCGATCTTTTTCACATAAAAGCTGTTAGATCTTATGTTATAGTGATTGTCTTTCCACAATTCTCAAATTGTTTCTTCCTGACTGCTTGTAATATTTTCCCCTTGACCTAGGAACTTTGGAATTTGGCTATAATATTCCTATGAGTTTTCTTTTTGTTATCTTTTTCAAGAGGTGATTGGTGAGTTCTTTCAATTTCTATTTTGCCCTCTAGTTCTAGAATATCAGGGTAATTTTCCTTGAGAATTTCTTGAAGGATGGTTTCTAGGCCTTTTTTTGATCATGGCTTTCAGGTAGTCCAATATTTTTAAATTGTCTCTCCTAGTTCTATTTTCCAGGCTAGTGGTTTTTCCAATGAGATATTTTTACATTGCCTTCTATTTTTTCGTTTGTTTGGATCTGTTTTATTGTACCTTGATTTCTTATAAAGTCATTAGCTTCCATTTGCTCTAATATAATTTTGAAGGAATTATTCTCTTCAGTGAGTTTTTAAAGTTCCTTTTCCATCTGGCCAATTCAGCTTTTTAAGAGATTCTTCTCCTCATTGGCTTTTTGAGCCTCTTTTGCCATTTGAGTTAGTCTATTTTTTTAAGGTGTTATTTTCTTCATTCAGGTTGTTGACTCACTTTTCATGATTTTCTTTCATCATTCTCATTTCTCTTCCCAATATTTCCTCCACTTCTCTTACTTGATTTTTAAAATCCTTTTTGAGCTCCTCCATGGCCTGTGACCAGTTCATCTTTTTCTTGGAAGCTTTTGATGAAGGAGTTTTGACTTTGTTTTCTTCTTCTTCCATATTTTGATCCATTTTGTCTCCAAAAAAGGAATCTATGGTCTGATTGAGTTTCCTCTGCTTGCTCATCTTGGAAGCCAATTACTTGACTTTTGAGCTCTTTGCCATGGTAGAACTCTGCTTCCAGAGTGAAGAGATCTGTGTCCCAAATTGCTGGGGTTTTTGCAAATGTTCTCAGAGCTATAAGGAGGACACCCTCTCTATAGCCACCACAAGCTCTGGCTCAGTGGCATTCCTCACCTCAGGAGCATCACCCAAGACTGTGACCTGGATCCAAGTAGGTCAAGGCAAGAGCAATTGCCCTCTAAATAGTTGCTTGGTCCCCCTATGATCTGCAGGCCAGGACCTCCAGAGACAGACAAGTGGCAGCAGCTTCTGCCAAAGCACCAACACCTCTTGTTCTGGGGGCAGGGGCCTGACTGTTCTCTTCTCTCACCCAGTTCCAACAGTTTCCCACTGACCTTTTACTTTCTCTTTGGTGTTTATATGTTGAGAAGTCTAGAAACCACCACAGCTGCTGTTAATTCACTCTCCTGAAGTCTCCTAGGGCCTGTCTGGGCCAGGATTCTGGGCCAGTATAGTTCATGCAGGACTATGCTCAGCTCCTAGCCTGATGTGATAGACCCTTCCTATCAGCTTGCCAGGCTGCCTTCAGTGAGAGATTTGTTTCTCTCTCTCACTTTGTGGGTTCTGTAGCTCTAAAATTTGTTGAGAATCATTTTCTTTTTACAGGTATTGGAGGTGTTGGAGTGGTTGCTGAAGAAAGTTCCTGCTTTTATTCCTCCATCTTGACTGTACCTCACCCCAACACTTTTTAACCATGTAAAGGGATATGAAAAAAAAATTGAGAATTGGTCATATACTCTATCCATGTCCTTCCCTTTTTTCTTTCTTTCTTTCTTTCTTTTTTCTTTCTTTCTTTCTTTCTTTCTTTCTTTCTTTCTTTCTTTCTTTCTTTCTTTTTTTTCTTTCTTTGTTTCTTTGTTTCTTTGTTTCTTTCTTTGTTTCTTTCTTTGTTTCTTTCTTTCTTTCTTTCTTTCTTTCTTTCTTCCTTCCTTTCTTCCTTCCTTTCTTTCCATTTACAATATCTTGTCTTCTGATTTTCTTTTAGTTGGATTCAGATCTATATGTTGGGGTTATTGTTTCTGTCACTCTCCTATGGAATTTACTTAAATGCTGCCTCCAAAAAGTTCCTATAAATTAACAGAATTAAAAAAAAATGTTTAGATATATAGCAATACACAATTATTTCTTAGAAGCCCTGTTGAACAATATTAAGAAAATTATTGTAAATATTAAAAATAGCATATTTCAAAAAATCTTATAGCATTAAAATACATTGATACTTATTCCTGGAAACTACAGTATTTTGCAATAATGAATAAAACGGAAATACTTAGGAACGGAAGAGAGGAAAAAATTAAGGAAAGAAGGAAGGAAGAGAGGGAAGGAGGGAAGAAAAGAGAGGCGAGGGAGGAAGGGAGGAGGAATGGAAGGAAATCCAGGTTTGGGGCACTTTGAATACTTTGTAATGTAAACAAAAATTAGAAAGCAATAGTTTTAGTCATTAAATATAGACCAAAATGCCTACCAATGAATCCTCAATGATTACATTCAAGGATATGAAATTTCTTGGGAAGGTAATACTAACATTCATAAAATGATTAAAGTTTTCCAAAGTATTTTTACATATATTTTCTCATCTGGTCCTCACAACACTTCTATAAGGTAAGTCCTATTATTATCACCCCCATTTTACAGAGATTGAGAGAATTTAAATGACTTGTTCAGAATCACATAGCTAGTAAATATCAGAGTAAGGATTTGAATTCAGGTCTTTCTGACTCTAGTATCAACACTCTATCCATTGTGCCACCTAATTGGCTTCACTGACAGTCATCAATTCTCTTCAACAAGTTGATACAGACTTTTCTGAAAACACTGTGTAGAAGGAAACTCATTACCTTATGTCCAGTGATATAAAAAGCATCTCCAAATTTAAGTAGATTGGTCTTCTAGTGTAATAATAATGTATTTTTGCATAATGCGAAGATCTTTACCATGCATTAATAGGCCTATGTGACCTACTTAAGTCACATGGAAGTCTAAGTCACATGAGTTTGAGTCATATGAAGTCTGTGGTGTCAGAAGCTTATTTAACAGGTGGAGCAGGAAGGACACAGCAGGAAGGTTGGAGTAGGAAGGGTAGGGCAGGAAGGGTGGAGCAGAACCCAGAGGAAATTGGTCAGAGAAGTTAGAGCTGAGGGAGAGAGAGGAAGCAGGCAGCAAGGCATAAGTGTTCATTTGTGGAAAGGTCCTAGCAGGCTTGTGGATGGCAGTGCCCCCTGAATCGGCATTGTGTATAGATTTCTTTGTTGCTGTGATGGATTTGGCTTTCTGGTGTTTGAATAAATGTTTCCACGTGGAGAGTCTGTTATATTTTGCAATTCAGAATTATGCCAGTATATTCATAGCCACTGTAGGCACTGTGATTATCATGTTGGTGCTATATCTAGCAGCCCATACTTGAAGATGTTTTGGATTGATAGGACCTGCCAAAATTTGTTCTTTATTGTCAGACTTCTGGAACAAGCAGTATGTGTAATCAGTAGTAGGAAGGGCACTGGGATCAAGTCCTACTTCAGTTTATTACTTGTGCAACGCAGAACAAGTTACTTAACCTTCTGCCCCTCAGTTTTCCCATCTGTAAATGGAGTGAGCTAGACTAGGAAGTCTCTGAGGTGCTTCCAGCTCTAAATTTTTGAAGCTATGTTCTCTATATCTTGCTGAGCTGTGGTAGGAAGTCTTCAGCAGAGTGACTGAATACGATTTAAATAATGCCTTTTATCTCTATAGAACATTTTTTAGATCTGAAAGGACTTTCACATTTACTGTCACTTCATAGGAGAGTCATTGTGATCCCATCAGTCCCATCTTATGGTTAAGTAACTAAAGGCTTAATGATTTATCCAGCTTCACACATCTAAAGAATGGTGGTCCTAGGACTAGATATCTGGTCTTTGGAATCTTGGAATATTGTTCTTTCCATCAATGCTTAGAATTAGTGTTTCTGCATCTTCTTGAAGCAAATCTTCCTTTTCTATTGGCTCTCATCACAGGCCAGCAACTGCAACAGCTATTCACTGCCCAGCAGATCATGTAGTAGTATCCCAGGAGCATAAAATCATAGATTTAGAAAGGATTCAACCCCTCATTTTACAGATGAGGAACTGAGGCTCAGAGAGGACAAAAACAATTAGCCCACGGTTACATAGTTAGCAAACAGGAAAATCTTAGTTTAAGCTTTTGACTTTATGAAATAACTGCAGTAACAGGTTATTGGGCCACTTTCTAAAACATGTTGAGAGTAGGAAATGATCCACAAATTAATTATATGGAAAAAGTTCATTCTTAGGATTGAAGGCCAAGAGCAATATTAGAAAGAGGTGACAGGTGATGAGAATTTGAGGCTTCCATTATTCATTACTCAGGTGCAAAAAAACATCACCCCAGTTTTTTTTCAAAGAAGAAAAAAGGAGAAAAGCATGTAGAAAAATGATAGCATAATAATTTTGTACTGATTCTTACTAAAACATGGATATGGAGATTACATATTACATTTAAACTCTACTATGCAATTTGCAAATATACAAATGACTAGTGCAGTTTAATTTTGAACCTTCATTGTGGGTATGCATTTTAGTAGATGTGCTTTTGTAGTAGTATGCAGAAACTTGAAATAGGAGATCTACTTAATTAAAAGAATTATTTATATGCATAACAACTACACTAAAGTGTGTACATGAAAACAAATTGAAGTTTCCCACGCATCCAAAATGTGAGGCAGTTATGTCCCCATTTTTAATGACATTTTTTTTTGTCAAACAGAAAAAAAAATAGTTTCCTACATTTGTTGGAGGTAGAATAAGGTGCTATATCAGAATAATAGTTGAAAATGATATGCTCTAGTAGTATTTTGATGAATTACATGATTATAGTTAAAATGAACAATTTCATCATGCTTGAATTAATAATGGCAGTATGATTTGGCAAGTACTCTTGCAACATTCTCTAACTCATCACTTGAGGAGACAGACTTTTATGGTCCATCCATTGTCTAAGGAAAAACAGCTTCTCAAGACAGTTTTAAAAACAGAAGGGGCAGGAGAAAGAAAGCCTTCAGCACTAGAAAGTAATACATTCACAGCTTTTCATTTCATCACTGTCTGATTGCTTTACCTCTTACAGCCTCATTTTAATCTCTTAGGCAACTAATAGTAAGTCAGGAAATAAAAAGGACCATATTTTTGTTGTTGTTGTTCTGTTTGAGGGTTGGGCTGTTTATCTAATTTAATTTAAAATAGTGTGCTCCCCAAGCTCACTCCAGTGCCACAGAAGCTGTGTGTGTGTGTGTGTGTGTGTGTGTGTGTGTGTGTGTGCCTGTGTATGTATGTGGTGCTTTCTGTGCAGATTGGAGGGGATTAGGAAGAATATTATATAATCAATGCTACATTCATTCGGGTATCAATCAAGTAAAACACACACAGGGCTAAGCATTACATAATTTCAGTCATAATGAGTACAATTGTGAATTGATTAACATATTCATAACTAAGTATTCTCCTTTAATGTAACTGGCAATTTGTTTTTTAAAAAGTATTCTTATTAAATTTTTATAAAAAAAACCCAACAACCTTGCAAGCTTAGATGAATTTTCCTGAAAGAAATACATTCTCTTCAGGGTTTGTGTATATTTGATCATCTAGGTAATCAGAAGTAACCAAAATAAACAGGTTAGCATCTTTTTTTATGGAGACATTTGAGCATTAAAATTAAGCACAGCAGCATTTTTCTTCCTTCTGGAGACAGCAAGCCAATCTTTTGAGAAAGATTACTCTATCGCATACCCACAATGAAGGTTCAAAACGAATCTGCACTGATCAGTGGTGTGTTATTTGCAAATTGCATAGTAGTGTTCAAATGTGAAATATAGACTCTATCTCTACATTTCAGTTAGAAATAGCACGCAATTATGCTATCACTTTTCTACTTGCTTCTTTGCTTTCTTCTTTGTTTTTTTTTTTTAAATTAAAATATCCACGTAATTGGTACTTTTTCCATTTATAATTGCTTCAATGATCCAAAGTAAAGCATTATAAGTTCCAAAGGGAATTGTAGAATATTTCAAAATTGGCACAGTTTAAATGCATATATTATCTTTGTTCCTTCTGATGGTTTGTACATACACCAAAATATGGAATTTGAAAATTAAATAAGTGAAAGTCTGGCAGTTATCATCAAAAGCATTCATATGCTAAGTACCTACATTCAGTCCTGGATAAGACCAGGTAAGCTGATACGTGCTTTACTTAGAAACTAAAAATCTAAAAGCGAATCAATAGAATAGGATGCGAAGTGGTATTAGGTAATGATCTGGTCAATTTCATCAATACAGCCAATTTAGATAGTTAGGTCATAGAATCGATTGTGGGGTATGTCACTACTTATCAAATTAATTAAATTGTGTGCTGTGTTCTTGCTTTTTCATGAAATACATGGGTAATAGAGAGGTCTATGGTCAGCACAAGCAGGCTGAAGCAGACTAAAAAATAAGAATTTAGGCCAGAGAAGTAATATAAAGGATATCAGAGAAGTATAAGACCAGGGAAAATAAATGGGCTGATCATGTAGCAAGAATGAGGAACAAATCAAAACCTGTTGTTACCATTGACATAGCAGTATGCACAGTGGAAAGAATGCTGGATTTGAGCATCAGAAAATCCAAGTTAGAATATTGTCTCTCTTACTTACTGCCTATGTGACTGTGGTCAAGTCATTTAACCTTTTTTGTCCTTAATTTCTTATAATAGATTGCACTAGATGATTTCTAACATCCTGTCCAGCTTTAATTTTTTAATATATATATATTTTTATTTGTTATTTATTATTTTGACAAGGCAATTAGGGTTAAGTAACTTGCCCAAGGTCACACAAGTGTGTCAAGTGTGTGAGGTTGGATTTGAACTCAGGTCCTCCAGACTCCAGGTCCCATGCCCTCTTCACTGCACCACCTAGCTGCTCCTGTCTAGCTTTAATTTAATAATGAAGAGAACTCAGGATAGTGTCCAGTACTTTTGACTTCCCTTTGATATACTTATAGGAATGAAGGCTTGCATAGGTTGGGCAGGCATGGATGCTTTGTTGTTCTTCAGTCATTTCTAATCATTTTTGACTCTTTGTGATCCTTTTTTGAAGGGGTGTGTTTGAGTTGGGATTAAGTGACTTGCCTTGTTTCACACAACTAGTAACAGTCAAGTGTCTGAGGCTGGATTTGGACTCAGGTAATCCTGACTCCAGGGCTGGTGCTTTACCCACTGCACCACTTAGTTGCACCCCTGAAGTTTTACTGGAATAATTAGCCATTTCTTTATCTAGCTAATTTTGCAGATGAGGAAATAGGGGCGAGCAAGGTTTAATGACTTGCCCAGAGTCATGCAACTAGTGATTGAATCCAGATTTGAACTCAGATTTTCCTGATTTAGGACTGATGTTCTGTCCCTTGATCAACCTATTTGCACATGAATGAGTTGAAATCTGCATTATTTAGAGGGAATACTTACACTGAGGCTGAGAAGAGGAGTGGTGCATGATAAATCAGGAACAATTTATGGGCTCAGCTCATAGTCTCATAGATTTAAAGCTTAAAGGGACCTTTGAAGTCACTAGGACTGACGCATTCATTTCATAGAAGTGACTTGTACCTAGAGAAACAAAGTCAGTTCATCAAGAAACATTTATTAAGAGCTTAGTATATTCTAGGCACTATGCTATGTTCTGGTGATACAAATGTTGTTTGTCCTTTGTTTTTGAAGAGAGCCATGGCATTGGGGTAATGATGACATGATTTGCAATTGACTTTGATTTCAGTGAGGGAGAGTTGTGCAAGGTCACCAACCTCACTTTCTCCTACAGAGCCATATGGATCCAGTGACCAGATAGTCATCAGGATGACTGGAGATGGCCCAGGATTCAATGGGAGACTCTGGTCCTTTTAGGCTAAGGCCTTTTCACATACTCACGTGGAGTGAGGTAATGCCCATTCAGTGAATAGGCCTCTTTAATAAGTGAGTCAAGAGATGGCCCCTTTAATATGGAAAAAAAAAAAAGAAAAAAAAAATCAAGCTTGAAGAGGAAGACCCTCAGGGTTGCTGTTCCAAAGTGAAACAGTTACAATTGGCATTCAGTGTAATCCAAGAGGGCCCAAAATATAGCCATTAAGTGGAGTTTGGGCAGGGACCTATTGTGGTCCAATGTATGAACTTCAGAGTGAACTGGCTTTAAGGTTTTGTGAAAGCAGAGAGAGAGAGAGAGAGAGAGAGAGAGAGAGAGAGAGAGAGAGAGAGAGGGAGAGGGAGCGAGAGGAGAGGGAGAGGGAGAGAGAGAGGAAGAGGGAGAGGGAGAGGGAGAGGGAGACGGAGACGGAGACGGAGAGGGAGAGGGAGAGAGATCTAGCCAGTTAGCCTCAAGTTAAGTGGGCAACTTCTGGCCATCAACATTTACCTTCCTTTGAAAAAGGAGTTACCCAACTAGCTGAAACCCTATTCAGGCAGCTCCATCTACTTACGGGTTGTGTTTGCTCTTCATTTTTGAAGAGGACCATGGAATCAGGGCAAAAAGATAGTCCCTGCCTTCAAGGAATTTATAGTACAATGGGCAAAACAATACATGCAAGGAAGCTGAAAAGGGGGTTAAGGGATGAAGACAGCAGGTAGGGGTAACAGGATAGAGAGGTCTGGAGTAGTGAGGTAGGGTGAGAAATGAAAAGATGATGGTTTGAGTGCCTTCCTTAAATGGAATTTCAGGGAGGAGCCATCCCTTCAGAAGGAGGGACCCAATTTCTAGAACTAAAGTGATCTTCTGAGTTGAGGAGATTACCATTAAAACCCTGTATAGGGACTGGAGCCAAGATGACAGTGAAAAGCCAGGTAGTTGCCCAAGATCTTCCCAGTTTTCTTCAGAAACAATGTTAAATCAAGCCTCTAAAAAGAAGAACCTACAAAAAGATGGAGTGAAACAATTTACCAACTTAAAACAACTTAGAAGGATTTAAGAAAAGGTTTGTCTCACTTCAGTAAAAGCGAAGAACAGTCCAGTCCAGACAGTGTCCAAGTGATCCAGGGAGAGACTCTTAGTCACAGCACAGACCAACAACAAAGGTCCCAAAACTGTGGCTTAGCAGGATAGTGGCACAACAGGCCAGCTGTGAGGCCTCTAGCACCAGCACAGAAGGCAAACTCTCAGCCCTAGAAGCCAGGGCACAACAGGCACAACTAGGCAGGGTGATCCCATTGAAGTGGGCATCTGAGGCCCTGGCTCAGAAACCCAGGGGCCAATCTGCTGACCCCAAACACAAGAAACTTGGAGAGTGCCTGCTGCACTTCAGGAGGAGAGCTCAACTTTAAAAGTCACAAAGTAGACCCCCCAAAATGAGCAAAAAACATAAAAGAGTCCTGACCATAAAAAGGGAAGATCAAAACACGAGCTCAGAAGAGGACAACAGTGTCAAAATGTCTACATGTGAAGCCTCAAATGGGAATGTGAATTCGTCTCAAATCCAAAAAGCATTCTTAGAAGAGTACAAAAAAGGATTTTAAAAATCATATGAGAAGTAGAAGAAAAATTAAGAAAAGAAATTAATTTTATGACTCTCTGTCAACAGCTTGGAAAAGGAAGGACAAAAATTGGCTGAAAAAAGAGTTCCTTAAAAAAATAGAATTGGTCAAATGGAAAAAGAGATACAAAAGCTAAATGAAGAAAATAATTCCTTAAAAATTAGAATTGGGCAATTGGAAACTAATGACTCTATGATACAACAAGAATTAGTCAAACAAAATGAAAAGAATGAAAAAATAGAAGAAAACATATAATAGCTCATTGGATAAAAAAAATAACTGACCTGGAAAATAGATCTAGGAAAGATGAGTTAAGAATTATTGGACTGGGACCCATATGTACAAAAATATTTATAGCAGCTCTTTTTGTGATGGCAAAGAATTGGAAATCAAGAGGATATCCTTCAATGGCTAAACAAGTTGTGGCATATGAAATGTAATGGGATACTATCATGCTATAAGAAATGATGAGCAGATGGACTTCATAATAACCTGGAGAGTCTTATATAAACTAATGCTGTGTGAGGGGAGCAGAACCAGGAAAACATTGTACACAATTACACACACATCGTATTTTATGATGACTAACTTTGACAGACTGGGCTCTTCTCAGTAATAACAAGGTTATAAGACAACTCCAAAGGACTCATGATGGAAAAGGCTATCCATATCCAGAGAAAGAACTAAAGAGTTTGAATGCAGATTGAAGCAAACTACTTGCTCATTCTCTTTTTTGTTTTGTTTTGTTTCTTCTTCCTCATTGTTCATTCCATTGGTTATAATTCTTCTTTGCAAGTTGACTAATATTTAATGTAAAAGTATATGCAGAATCTGTATCAGTTTGTATGCTGCCATGAGGTGAGAGGACAGGGAGGGGGAAAAAATTTGGAACTCAAAATCTTGTTGAATTGAATGTTGTAAACTGAAAGTAAATAAATTTTAAAAAAATGAAAAGAGTGAATATACCACTAATGAAGATGAATTTTTTTTTAAACAGGATTATTGGGCTACCTGATAGCCATTATAAAAAAATTGAACCTCAACAGCATCTTTCAAGAAATCAAGGAAAACTGCCCTGATATCTTAGAACCGGAAAATAAAAGTCATTGAAAAAATCCACCAATCACTTTCTGAAAGGTATCCCAAAATAAAAACTCCAATGAATATGGTAGCTGCATTCCAGAATGATTAGGTCAAGGTGAAAATACTGCAAGCAGGCAGAAATAATTGCAATTTCAAGGAGTCACATTCAGGATTACATGTGACTTAGCAGCTTCTACATTAAAGGATCAGAGTAATTGGAATATGATATTCTGGAAGGCAAATGAACTTGGATTACAAGCCAGAAGCAACTACTCAGTAAAATTGAGCATAATATTTTAGGGGAAAAGATGGATAGTCAATGAAATTGAGGACTTTCAAACTTTCCTGATGAATAGGCTAGAGTTGAACAGAAAATTCAAATTTCAATTACAAGATGCAAGAGAAGCATAAAAAGGTAGACAGGAAAGAAAAAGAAAGTTCAATAAGGTTAAATTGTTTACATGTCTACACAGGAATGGGATACTTGTAACTCTTGAGAATTGTACCTCTATTAGGGAAGTTAGAAGTATATTGAATCAGAGGGTGTGGACATAGATTGACTTAGATGTGATTATACCAAAAAAACAAATAATTATAACAGATGAAAAAAAGATTTTACCAGGGGAATAGGAAAGGAGGAGGCAGAATAGGGTAAATTACATCACAAGAAGAGGTACAAAAGACTTATTACAGTAGAGAGAAAGAAGGGAGGAGTTGAACATTGTTTGAACCTTATTCTCATTAGATATGGCTCAAAGAGGCAATAATATACATACTCAATCCAGTATAGAAATTCATCTTATCCTAAGGGGAAGTGGAAGGGGAAAGGGCAAAGAAAAGGGGTAATATATTGATAGCAGAAAGGGTAAACTGAGGGAGGCGGAGATCAGAAGCAAAATACTGGTAAGGAGGGACAAGGTGAAAGGAAAGAGAAAAGTATAAACTAGATGGGAAGGGATAGGATGGGGGGAAATATACAGTCAGTAATCACATTTATGGATGTAGATGAGATGAACTCTTTGATAAAATGGAAGTGAAGAGGAGATTGAATTAAAAACCAGAATCCTACAATATGTTGTTTACAAGAAACATCTGAAGTAGAGAGACATACACAGATAAAGATAAAGGGCTAGGGCAAAATATATTATGATTTAGCTGAAGTTAAAAATAAAAAAGCAGGAGTAGCAGTCCTGATCTCAGACAAAGCAAAAACAAATAGAGATCTAATTAAAAGAGATAAGGAAGGAAACTTCATCTTGCTAGAAGACACCATAGATAATGAAGTCATATCAATACTAAACATCTATGCACCAAGTGGCATTGCATTCAAGTTCTTAGAGGAGGAATCAAATGAGTTACAGGGAGGAATAGAAAGAATAGATAGAAAAACTATACTAGCAGAGGACCCCCACCCCTCTCTCAGTGCTAGATAAATCTAAGGAGAGAGAGAGAGAGAGAGAGAGAGAGAGAGAGAGAGAGAGAGAGAGAGAGAGAGAGACAGAAACAAGAAAGAAGTTAAGTGGTAAATAGAATTTTAGAAAAGTTATATATGATAGATATTTGGAGAAAATTGAATGTGGATACAAAGGAACATACCTTTTCCTCCATGGTACATGGCAACTACACAAACACACAAACATTGACCATCTATTAGGGCATAAAAGCCTCACAATCAAATGCAGAAGGGCAACAATATTAAATGGACCTTTTCCAGATCATGATGTAATATAAATTACATATAATAAAAGTTCATATAAAGATAGACTAAAAAATAATTGGAAACTAAATAATACCATATTAAGAAATGAGTGGGTCAAACAACAAATTATAGTAACAATAAAAAATTTCATTAAGGAGAACTACAATAATGAGACAACATATCAAAATTTCTAATACCACGAAAGTAGTTCTTAGGGGAAATTGTACATCTACAAATACCTATATGAATAAAATAGAGAAAAGGAGTTTATTGAATTGGGGATGCAACTAAAAAATATTTAAAAAATAACAAATTTAAAAAATCCCCAATTAAATGTCAAATTAGAAATTCCCAAAAATCAAAGGAGAGATTAGTAAAAGTGAAAAAAAAAAACCTACTGAACAATTAAATAAAACTAAGAGCTGGTTTTGTGGGGAAAAAATTATAAAACTGATAAACTTTGGGTAACTTGATTTGAAAAAAAAGAAAGAGGAAAATAAAATTACCAATGTCAAAGATGAAAAGGGTAAATTCCCCACCAAATGAAGAGAAAATTAAAGCAATGTTTAGGAGCTATTTTGCCAAACTATATGCTAATGTATCTGACAATTTAAGTGAAATGTATGAATATTTACAAAAAATATAAATTGCCCAGATTAACAGAAGAGGAAATAACATACTTAACCCCATTTTTGAAAAAGAAAAAGAAAAAAGAAATTGAACAAGCCATGAATGAAGTCCCTAAGAAAAAAATCTCTAGGACCAGATGGATTTACAAGTGAATTCTACCAAACATTTATTTTTTTTTATTTTGGGGAAGGGGGTTTCCAATTGAGAAATTTATTTAAACAGATCAAACAGAACAGGTGCCTCCTTGTCTCTAAACTTAGAGGAAGGTGTTGGGCCTCTTGGTAGTAAAGCGTGGCTTGTGCTGGCGATACAGAACTCTGTGGGGCGGAGGGAACTTGATTTTGGAGTAGTGAAACTGCTTGACTGCGGGCCGGCGGCATTTGCTGGCGGGAATTTCCTGCACTTTCGTGATCTGAATGGAGTGGGCCCGGGCACGGTGAAGGACTCCCCTATCTCGGTAGCACTGAGTGACGTCAGCAGCAGTGGTCAGGTCCCTGTACTCCCTGTACATGTTGTGGGTCCCACTCCTGTAATCGTAGCGCAGCCAGATGCCAAAGTTTTTCACTCTGAGAGGGGACTTTTCAAAGACCTGTCCACAGTACACGATTTCTCCAGAAGGCTTCTTCATCTTTTTCGGCTGGGAAACGAAGTACCAGAATCGGGACTTTGCTACAACATGATTAGGAGCAAAGATCCGCATGTGATAAAGAGGCGTCACCGGGCTCTTGGGAGTGGGCAGGCAGCGCCCCACTACCTTATACTCTCTCAGAGTGCTGAGGCCTTCATGGTGCTGCCGCCTCACTCCCCGCCAACCCGCAAGAGCTCTACCAAACATTTAAAGAACAATTAATTTAAATACTGTATAAACTATTTGTGAAAATAGGTGAAGGAGTACTACCACATTCCTTTCTACGACACATATATGGTGCCGATAATTAAACCATGAAGTGCCAAAACAGAAAAGAAAATTATAGATCAATTTCTCTAATGATTGTTGATTTAAAAAACATTTTAATGGAATATTAGCAAAGACATCATGGTACATTATCACCAGCATAATATACTATGACCAAGTGGTCTTTATACCAGCAATGCAGGGCTGGTTCATTATTAGGAAAAAGTGTAAGCATAATTGATCACACAAACATGTAGAACAACTTTTTGACAAAATAGAACACTCATTCACATTAAAAACACTTGAGAGCAGAAGAATGAATTAAGTTTCCTTAAAATGATAAGTAACATTTATCTAAAATCATTAGTAAGCATTATATGTTATGAGGATAAGCTAGAAGCTTTCTTAATAAGATCAGTTTGAAACAAGGATACCGATTGTCACCACTGTTATTCAATATGGCACTAGAAATGTTAGCTTTAGCAATAAGAGAAGGAAAAGAAATTGAAGGAATTAAAATAGACAATAAGGAAACAAAACTCTCACTCTTTTCAGATGATATGGTGGTCTGCATAGAGAATCCTAGAGAATCAACTAAAAAAATACTTGAAATAATTAACAACTTTAGTAAATGTTTCAGGGTATAAAATAAATTCACACAAAACATCAACATTTCTATATATTACCAACAAAGCCCAGCAGCAAGAAATAAAAAGAAAAATTTCCTTTAAAATAACTGTTGGAAATATAAAATATTTGGGAGCTTACTTACCAAGACAAATCCAGGAACTACATGAACACAATTACAAAACACTTTTCACACAAAGATAGTCAAGTCAAAAGAATTTGAAAATATCAATTGCTCATGGCTTGGCTAAGCTAATACAATTAAAATGACAATTGTACATAAATTAATTTATTTATTAAGTGCCATGCCAATCAAATTACCAAAAAAAATTTTATAGAACTAGAAAACATAAAAATATAATTCATCTGGAAGAAGAAATGGTCAATAATATGATGGAAACTGATGAAAAAAATACGAAGGAAGATTGCCTAGTTACACCAGATCTAAAAGTAGATCACAAAGTAACATTCATCAAAACTATTGAGTATTGCCTAAGAAATAGAGCAATGGATCAGTGGAATAGGTTAGGTACAAAAAACACAATAGTAAATGACTACAGTAATCTAGTGTTTGATAAACCCAAAGACTGGCTTGTGGGATAAGATCTCACTGACAAAAACTACTGGAAAAACTGGGAAATAGCATGGCAGAAAGTAGGCATAGATCAACATCTCATACCCTATACCAAGATAAAGTCAAAATGCATAAATGATTTGCACATAAAGGGTGATACCATAAACAATTTAAGAGAGCAAAGAATAGTTAGCCTGTCACATTTATGGAGAAGGAAAGAATTTATGACCAAACAAGAGACACAGAACATGACGAAATGCAAAATAGATAATTTTGATCATATTAAATTTAAACGTTTTTCATACAAACAAAACCAATGCAACTGAGATGAAAAGTAGAATACTGGGGAACATTACATATATAATACATATATATGCCAGTGTTTCTGATAAAGGCTTCACTTCCTAAATATGTAGCACACTGAGTCAAATTTATAAAAATACAAGTCATTGCGTTATTGTTAAATAGTTAAATGATATGAACAGGCAGTTTTCAGATGAAATTAAAGCCTTATATAGTTATATAAAAATGCTCTAAATCACTATTGAATAGAGAAATGAAAATTAAAACAACTATGAGGTACCACCTGTCACCTATCAGATTGGCTAAAATGCAAGAAAAGAAAATGATTAATGTTGGAGAAAGTGTGAGATAATTGGAACACTGATGCATTGTTATTCACCTAGTGAACTGATCCAACCATTCTGGAAAGAAATTTAAAACTATGTCCAAAGAGCAATCAAACTGTTTGATTGAGTTTGATCAAACTGCCTTTGACTGAGCAATATCACTAAGTAGGTCTGTTTCCCAAAGAGATCATAAAAAAGTGAAAAGGACCCACATTTACAAAAATATAGCAACTCTTTTTGTGGTGACCAAGAATTGGAAATTGAGGTACTACTCATTTATTGGGGAATGGGTGGATAAGTTGTGGTATATGAATGTAATGGAATACTATTATTCTATAAGAAATGATGAGCAGGTGGATTTCAGAAAAACCATAAAAGACTTACATGAACTGATACTGAGTGACGTGAGAACCAGGAGAACAATGTACACAATAATAGTAACATTGTGCCATGATCAGGTATGATTGACTTAGTTCTTCTCAAGCAGTACAATGATCCAAGACATTAAAAAAAAAAATTATGATGGAAAATGCTATCCACAACTAGAAAAAGAAATGTGGAGACTGAATGCAGACTGAAGCATACTATTTTTATTTTGTTTTTTGTTTTTGTTTTTCTTTCTCATGGTTTTTCCCTTTTGTTCTGATTCTTATTTCATTATATGACAAATGTGGAAATATGTTTAAATGGCGTCGTACATGTATGACGTATATCAGACTACTTCCTGTTTTGGGAATAGTGGAAAAGGGGGGAGAAAAATTTGAAACTCAAAATCTTACACAAATGAATATTGAAAATTATCTTTACATGTAATTAGAAAAAAAAAATACTTTTATATGGGAAAAAGGCCTTGCATAGGCTACAGATAGATTGGGAAAATTTTGGAAACTATTGAGATTACTGGCAGACCTTTGACCCTGAGAGGGAGAGACATGCTTGCATAGTGTATTTTATGGGTGTAGCTCTGAAAATTTTTTTTTTTTTTTTTTTTTGCTGCAGTCCTCAATATATTTCCCTTTGGTATGATGTAGTTTCTCATATAGGTTCCAAAGAACCTGAATCTGATTTCTTCATCTTATCCTGTGTGTCCTTTTTTCTAGATGCAGATATACATTATCTCATCCAGGGAAATTGTTAGACCTTTTGAAGTTTGTAAAGGCACCCTCCAACTGAGGGGGTATGGACTTGGAAGGGTTCATCAAGTGATCTATTAACAGGGATTTAATTGGTATGCTTTCTTGTTTCCACTTCCAGTCATTTGATTTTTACCTAGTGATTGCACAAAGCAAATTGAAGAAGTAGGATTTGAACTTGGGCTCTCTGACTCCCAAATTCAATTCTTTTTCTAACATAACACTACAATGACCATCTTCCCTGACATCTGAAAGTTCTTCTTCCTTAATGCCTAAAATAGAATTTCTACAATATCTGCCAATTACAGGATTCTTGACAGTCTGATCCCCAGTCAAAAGGGGCATGTAGATAGTCATTCCATGAGTAGCAAACTACCATCTCTTACTATCCCAATCCTAGTGACGCTGAATCCCCACCTGACCAAGGGAAAATCATCTCTGTCCCTTACCACCACTAATCATCCTTTCATCCCTATTCATATCAGCCCTCTCCTTACCATATCCCAATCTATTTCTGCACACCATTTCACTGTGGTAGTACACTTCAGTTATCTTAGTACTCATCTTTTTTGTGACTCTACTATCTTATGACCTTAATGGAGACTCTCTTCTCCTAAGAAGTCAGTGTATTCTTAGTCATCCCTTCTGTTGATGACTGAACTATCTCTCATATCCACCTATTTCCACCACCTCTAAACATACTGATCTTGGATGGTGCTGCATCCTTTTTGAAGACAAAAGATAAGCTACAGCAAAACTGCTTTAAGAGAAGAACGGAACAATGAGAAAAGGGTCAAATACAGGGCCCATTGGCACGTGTCAAATCAGGCCACAACACTCCTGATAAAATGTAACTGGGAAATATTTAGCAAAATAAATAAAAATACAACAAAACACAGACAATATTACATTTTGAAATTAAGTCAATATGCTACCTGCATGGATCCTTATGTATGGATTAGAAACCCCATTTCTATTTAATTTTGACACCACTGCAATGAAAATGTCAATAGGAAAAGAGAAAAAAGATTCTTCTGCTGCAGTGTGGGATAGTGGAGATAAGATAACATAAATTTGTTGTGAATCAAATCAACATGGTTGTCTGAATTCTTCCCATTATGACTTCTATAACCTCCCCCTGATGTCAGGATTCACTAATCTGTCGTCCTTTGAGGTTCATTCTATCTGAAGATATCATTAATTGAGATCTCAGTGAATAATTATCTACTGGTCCTCAAGTCATTCTTCTACTTTCTCAAAGGACATTAATGCCCAGCTTATAGTCTTGCTCTCCACCTCAAATCCTGAACTTATAAAAAAGGGATTTTCACATATATGTAGATGTTTCTTTAAACTCCCTGGTCCCCTAGCTTCTCAATCTCATCAGCTCTCAAGACTTAATTCTTCAGACTCCTCAGTCATACATACAATTACTTTCACCATCACCCATGAGTGTTCCACTTGTATGATTCAGGATTCTGGAATTCCCCAACTACCTGCCCTTTTCATCTTTATCTATATATAATTTACTCTCACTTTGAACTCCAGTAATCCATTTCTCAGTGCTTCCTCAAACCAGGCTCTACTTCTAATTTCTTCCTAATCTTGCCCTTAGAGTTAACTGTATCAACAATGTACCGTCTTCTACTCTCCAGTCCCTCCCCCCCCCCTTTTTTTTTTTTCCCAAAATACAACCCTCAATTATTTCCAGCATCTACCACCTCTGCCCTAGTCCTATTCTGCTGAATAGAACTGGAATTGTATTATCCTGGCTGGTCCACATTACATCTAGGGAATTCTTTTACTTTTCCCTATTTGATTGTCTTTTACATTCTCCACAGAAACCTTTCCAAATGTCCCCTCCTCAAGCTTCCCATGACATTTTGTCCTCCAGCCCTCTTGGCAGAGAAACATGCCTCACATTTGCTAAAACATGAGACCATTCTAAGTTCTCTCTTCTCACTTTGAATTTCAGAATCTCTAAATCTTATCCCTCATTCTCTGCTCCTTTACTCTAGCCTCTGATAAAGGGAGGCTCTTCTCATTAAGGCCTTCTTGAACTGTGCCTTTGATCACATCACTCCCATCTCTTCTAGCATACCTCTCTCTCTCTCTCTCTCTGCCTCTGTCTCTGTCTCTCCCCTTCAATTTCTTTGTGTCTATAGGTTCCTTTCCTGCTTCCAACAAACACTCCCAGGTCTCGCTTACCCTTTGCCCCCCCACCCCCCCCCTCCCGTCTCCACAAACTTTTGACCTTTGCCTCTCCTCCTTCCCTTTCACAGTCTAGTAAAAACCTCTCTAAACCTATTACAATATGTCTTCTTCCTCTCATTCACTTACCAAAATTTTGCAATCAGAATTCTGACCCTATCACACAAATTAAATTGCTCTCTTCAAAGTTATCAATAGTCTTTGATTGCCCAATACAATGCATTTTTTCTCAATCGTCATTGTTTTCCAGCTTTCTGAAATATTTTACCCTGCTGACAATGCTTTACTTCTGGCCTGGATTTTTCTGACAATGGTTCTCTCTTGGTTTTCCTCTTACCTGCTTGAACATTTCTTCTTACTCTTCTTTGCTGGGTGATCACTCACGTCCTACCCTCTAATAAAAGTTATATCCCAAGGCTTTATACTAGACCCTCTTCTTTTCTCTTTACATTTTCCCTCTTGATGTCCTTATAAGCTCCAGTGGACTCAATTGTTATTGCTATATAGACGATTCTCAGATTTCTATAAGTGGCTCTCCCAAGCTCCAATCCCATCTCACCAATATTATGAACTAGATGCATGTTCTATAAATATTTCAAAATGACTATGTCCTAAACAGAACTTACGTAATTTCCTCCAAAATCACTCCTTAATTTTTTCTATTTCAATTAACAGTCCAATCACTGTTTCATAATCCAAGTTCAAAATCTCAGTCTTAGAATTACTTGTTTCTTTGAAAACTCAGTTCAAATGTCACCTTCTACATAAAACTTTTCATGTTTCCCACAGTTGTAATGACTTCTTATTTTTGCTAGGATCTAATAAATTGTCAAACTCTGTCAATGCTATACCCACAACATCTAATTTCACCCATATCTTTTTCTCCACTCCAGTAGTCACTACCTGAGCTTTAAACCCTTACTACCGTCTCACCTATTCTATTACAATAGCTTTCTAATTTATCTCCCTGCCTCTCTCTCCTCTTCAAATCATCTTTCACAGAGCTGTCAAAATTATCATGACACTCCCCTGCTCAATAAATTCCAGTAGACCTCAATTTTCTTTGGAATCAGTCAATCAGCAAACATTTATTAGACATCAGCTATAAGGCAGGCACAAAACCAAACACACACACTTTGTGTGTGCCCTTTTAGAAGGGCATCTAAAGCCCTTCACATATTGAATTCCTCTTCCGTCATAGCCTCATTATGGGATATTTTCCTTCATGTTCTTTCTAGCTACCCAACCTGACCTTCTTGCTGTTTCCCATCTATAACATCCTAGTTTTATTTCTGCACAGTGTTGCAAGTTACCTTGTATGTATTGCCCCTTAGAATTCTTAAGTTCCTTCAAAGTAAAGCTCAGACTGTACTCCATACATATGACCTCTCTTTTATCCACCAAGCTGGTAGTTCCTACCTACCAAAATAACTGTAATATATTCTATACTCCCCATTTGCATATATATATGCACATGTATGTTTGTGGAATTATTAATTTGTGTGTATATTCACATACAAGTACACACATATAAACAAACATACAAATATCTATATGTTTACCTCTATCACATTTAGTTTATAAATATTTTGAAATTTTGTTTTGAAAAAGATTATCTTTTTATTCCTTTGGATATACAAATTGCTTCTCTCAATAGAATTACTTGAAAGCAAGAACATTTCATTTTTTTCTTTTGAATTCTCAATTCCTAGCACGAATCTTGATACAATAGGTCCTTAACAAATACTTGTTGATTGATAGATTATCTTTCCATGTCTGCCTCTACCTTATATGTGCTGTCTCCCCCATTAAAATATACATCCCTTGTCCTGTTTGTGTTTGTGTCTCCAGGGTTTAGTATAGTGCATGGTACAAAAGTAATCACTTGATAACCTGTTTTTTCATTCAATCATTCATTCATTCCCTCATTTATCCAACATAATACATTTTCATGTGATATATTACAAATATCTATAGAGCATAGTATGAGAGAATGAATACCTCTGTCATATTTATTTTACCTTGCCTTTATAACATTTAGTTTATAAGTATTTTAAAATTTCATTTTGAAAAAGATTACCTTCTTAAATAACTTTTTCAACTGGAATTCCAGGGGAAGGTTTGGTGAAATTGATCTCCATCCTGTAGACACAGTGGTTTTGCCCTCCTGCATAATGACTGCCTGCATGTATCCATATCCTCATGTATTCAGTGCAATTGGCTCTATAAGAGAGAGGCCTGTTTTTGAAGTCAGAGTTTTCAAACTTTAGGTGATACTTCTCAGGTCTTTCATGGGAAGTACTGAACCATTTAGTTATATGTTCATCATGTATTTATCTTACTCTCACAGAGTTACAGAATCACAGAATCTCAGGCCTGAGAAGATCCTCACTAGTCACCTAGTCCCATGCACATCCAAAAAGAATCCCCATTACAACATTCCTCATGAGTTCTTGTCTTCATATGAAATAGATTCAAGGCACTTCACTTCCAATATATCAATATTGCTTTAAAATTGTGGTGCCCAAATTTGGTACTATGCCGAAAGGGCTATAAAAATGTGCATACCCTTTGATCCAGCAATATCACTTCTAGGGCTGTATCCCAAATGAGATCATAAAAATGGGAAAAGGGCCCGCATGTACAAAAATATTTATAGCAGCTCTTTTTGTGGTGGCCAAAAACTGGAAATTGAAGGGATGCCCATCAATTGGGGAATGACTGAACAAGTTATGGTATATGAATATAATGGAATACCATTGTGCTATAAGAAATGATGAATGTAGATTTCAGAAAAACCTGGAAAGACTTATATGAACTAATGCTGAGTGAAGTGAGCAGAACCAGGAAAACATTGTACATAGTAACAGCCACAGTGTGTGATGACTGACTGTGATAGACTTAACTCTTCTCAGCAATGCAAGGACCTAAAACAATTCTAAAGGAGACTCATGATGGAAAATACCATCCACGTCCAGAGAAAGTACTATGGAGTCTGAATGCAGAACAAAACAGATTCTTTTCTTTTCTTTTTGTTTTTTAATTTTTTTCTTTCTAATGATATCGCCCATGCATTATATTTTTTATGCAACATGATTAATATGAAAATAAGAATGTTTAATAGGAATGTATATAGACAGCCTATATCAGATTGCATGCTGTCTTGGTGAGGGAGGAGACGGAAGTAGAGAATATTTAAAGCTTATGCAAGTGAAGGTTGAAAACTAAAAATAAATAAACTAACTTAAAAAAAATTATGGTGTCCAGGATAGACCCTGTTACTACAGGTGAAGTCTGAAAAAAAAAAAGCAGAGTACAGTGGGAGTATGAAGCCAAGTCTAAACAAATCAACAAGCATCTATTAAACATATATTATGTGCTCAATATTGCACTATAACCTCTTTTTTCCCCCTTAAAACTAAACCAAGGTCACATCGGTTTTCTTTTTTTTTTTTTTAATTCTATCACACATCTCATTGTTCTCCCTCTAGAAGACATACCATATAAATGGAGCTCTGTGCAGAAATGACTAGTACCTTTGCTGATAATTTCTTTCATTTTATCCATGATTTTATGTTAATGTTACTTTTAAACAAATATCCAATTTAAGCATAAGCTCAGTTTCTGTCACAGAAGAGAAGATGGGAGTCAGTTTAACTGCTATAAACTCAAGAATAACAGAGTGAAATCTCTTTATAATGCTGGGGTTAGGGGTCAGGACTAATCTCTGCCTCTTAGACTAAACACATTTCAGACTTCTTTTCCCCATAAGTAATTGTTATTTTTTAGGAAATGTGACTGAGTACATTTAAAACTACATCTATATATGAGTCAACTGTGTGTTTAGATGGTATTCAATAAATAAATCTGGTAGATTTTAATTATCTAACAGGGACTATTTTGAAATATAATATTATCAATAACTTTTATTTATCTTTTATAAATTATGAAGACACAATGTGAATCACACCACATGAATGTGTGCTTCAACACGTACGCGCACGCACACACACACACACACACACACACACATGCACACACCCCCTGCTGGATTAAGAAAAATATAGCTTTAAATCCCACCTCAGATAGTGGTAATCCCATCAGAACAATAAATTTTGATTTTGGATTTCTGTGTTTTTAATGGTTCGGGCAGAAAATGTTTACAGTGAGAAAGTGGCTAAATGCAAGAGAAAAGTTACATTTCTTCTCATCTTCCCTGTGCAAGTCACTCATGTCTTTTTTATATATTAAGGCTTAGCTTAGCCTCTTATTCATGGTAAGTGCTTAATAATTGCTTGTTGAATAAAGTCTTTTAAAGTCTTGAGCACAGAGGCAAGAACCACCCTCTTTCCCTCATAAGTGGAGAAAATAAGGCATTGACAATTTAAGACTCTCCCAAATTATTTGCTTGAGCCAGGAGTAATTTTTACCCCATCTCTTACAATATAGTGCCAAGCTTTGTTATTGTTGTTGTTAACATCCTTCCCACTGTGTTTGCTTTAAATTTGAGATTTGGGTACATGCTAACAGCTGAGGAACTATGTTGATGCATGACTATTTAGTGCAATCCATGTAATACTATTTTGAGTTCAGAAAGTCCCTATGCATTCCTAGTGTTATAGCTTTCTCAAATGATATCCTTAGTGATTAGCATGACATTGTCAAATCTATATAATCCGTTGGAAACCAATCTATAAATACTTACATATTCATTCATTTCAGTCAGTCACATCCAACTCTTCATGACCCCATTTAGGGTTTTCTTGGCAAAGGTACTGTGGTGGTTTGCCATTTCCTTCTCCAGCTCATTTAACAGATGAGGAAACAGACAAACAGGGTTTAGTGACTTGACCAGGATCACACAGCTAGAAACTATCTAAGGCTGGATTTGAACTCAGGAAGATGAGTTCTATCCATAATGCTGGGTGCCCTATTCAATGTGGCACTTAGCTGCCGTGTATAGAAAATGCTAATAATGACAGTTCCCAAAGAATGGACAGTCTAAAATAGAACCACGCATAGACATGAACATGTTTTCCATTAAAAAAAAAACAACTTGCTTTTTTGAACAGATAAACTCTAAAAATCTAGAAATTAAGAAGCTTGAAAGATTCAGTGTTCTCAGACTTAACCAAGAGTCAGTTTTAGTTGGATTGCTTACACTCTTTAAGATGGGGGAGATGGTAAAAACAAGAGAAAAAATATGGAGTATCACAAAAAGAGAGTCATTCAGTGCCCCAGTTAAAATCTGTATTGTTTTTACCAAAGGCGAAAACAGTTACAGATCTACTGTTCATTACTTTGGATGTGTCACATTTGCTAGTATGACAAGATGTATTATGGACGGAGAGTTTTACAGATGGAAGAGAAATCTCTTTCCAAGTTGTTTATTTGATTTTTTTTTCCCCATTTGTTCCTTTATACTATACTGGCCAACCTTGGGATAATGGGATTACTTTATGCTTTCTGCACCATCATCAGACTCTGGATGACTGAACAGAGGCCAGTGGCAAGAGAAATAAGACGGCTGTAAAAAAAAATGCAAAAAATTGGAACTTAAAAAAAAAAGGTACAACCAATAACTTGCCCCTAAATTTAAAAGGAACTAAATGAGGAACTTCTGGACAATTTATCTTGCTGTTTACTGATAACAAGTCACTTTGTTTTTATGTGCTCAGTCTAGTATTCCATAATTTATTTGAAAGAAGATGAGAAATAATGTAGATAAATGATGAAGTGTCAGGGTCTGACGCTCTTAAATGAAGCTATTATGGTCAAAGAGAAAACGTAAAACCTGCGGCTCATTATGAGAGTGTTCTACTTGTCAGTTAAGTGAAAAGGCCTGGAATGATTTCCAGTTTATTTGTCATTGCAGTTATTAAAGCTGTCTTTTTGGTGCCATGAAAATGAATTGAAGACTTTATTCGAAGTAAATTTGTACTAAAGCTTTCAGATGTATCTTATGTGAGCTCAGTGAGGCAGGAAAACAGCTTAAAAGCTGAAATATTACAAGAAGGCAACTACCAAAGTCTTGAAAGCATAAGAATATATGTCTCAAGGAACTTAAACCAGTAAAGGAGAGTTTACTTCGCTGGTGAATAAAGAGTTGTTTTCTTCTTCTTCTTCTTCTTCTTCTTCTTCTTCTTCTTCTTCTTCTTCTTCTTCTTCTTCCTCTTCTTCTTCTTCTTTTTCTTCTTTTTAATAATCCCATGGAATTCCACAGATAATTGAATCAATAATTGACCTATTAGACTATGAGCAACCAGAAAGGATGTAGAGTTTAATTTTTCATCTTTGTATATGCAGTAGCTAGCACAGAGAAGAAAACTTATAAATAAGTGTTGAATCTAATTTAAATGCCTGAAAAATAAGCATCTCTATTTATGTCTCACCCATGCCTCTGCCACACACACTTGTTGGTTTTTCATATTTAAGTATTTCCCTTAGTTTCTGTTTTTTTTTTAACTCCTTGAAGAAATATTTACCATTATATCTCTATCTGAAAAATTTATCAGACTACTATCCCTAAGTGTTTTCTCAGAATATCTAAGAAAGTTGTCATTTTAAATCACATGCATTAAAGAAAATTAAATGTTTTATTAATAACTACGGAAAACATCAATACAAACAAGTAAACTCACTGTTTTGCTATTCCTATTTAAATTAATTGAGATACATAAAGTATAATAGCACTTCAAATTGCATGTAGTTAATAAAATTCATTGAAAAACAAAAGAGCAGGTAAATCACAGAAAGGGGAGAGAATTTAACCTAATTCTAGGAACAATAACTAAGACGGTACAACAGTATCAGACCTGTGTAAAGCATGAAAGATAAGGAGCATGGGAAGGCTGAGTCAGTGTAATCTATTTCCCTAACTGTATTATTAGACTACAACATATTGCATCTTACTAAAGGGAATGGCAATACTATTGACATTTTTAGCTCACACGAGCTGTTCTAAAAGCTTCTTACGATCTCTGCTAATATGTGTGATTGCCCACATTTTATCTTGCATCAGGTGGAAATCAAGTTGGATTGACAAATGCTATTGTTGAGATGGAATTTTTGGCTGGGATTTAAAAATAATTAACTCTTTACAGATTCCTCATCTTCTGGTCTACAGAGAGACCTTTGACAATTTCTTGTAACACTCTCCACTACCAATACCTCATTTTATACAGTTACATTATGCATAGATAAGTTATAACTGCTTAATGATGGGATTGACTGAAAGGAAATTGAGAATCTCTGTCTTTCCTCCTTCACCAGCCACCCTCCCCCAGCATCACCTCATGAGATGAAAACAATAGAAACACTAAACTGAATGTTTTACTCCAAGCTTCAGCAATCTTCCAGACCAGCCACTGACACTTTATTGCAGATATTACAAATGTTATGACACATCTTCAGGGTCAGTTTAAAAACAAAAAGGGTTCTCCGTCCCCATCAGATGAAATCTGTCAGCTTTGTCATTAGATATTACCGCAGGTCTTAGTGATATTGTCACCATAAAGGGTTTATCGGGTTCCATATTATGCACCCTGATTTTCAGGGGTTTAAAACTGCCATCAAAATTTCCTTTCATCAGAAACTTTGGATATACCACCCAGAAGTCCTTTGAAATAAGAATAAAATAATCAGAGGCATTTTGTTTGAATTCTAAAGGATTGAAGCTAGGAATAGAGGCATTACTTTAAAAAAAATCTTCTACAAAAGAAAACTTTGAAGGTGGTAAGTATGCTCAAGTGATATTTAATTAACCAATCAGTGCACGGGCATTTATTAATATCTTCAATATCCAGGAACTCTAGTAGGTGCCTGAGATGCAGAGACAAAAATGGAACAGTCTCTCATCTTCCATTCTTATGTATCTACATCTATGTGTAATATCTATATATCTTATATTCTCTTAAGGAAAAGAATGTACATGATAGACAGACAGAGAGACAGGTAGATAGATAGGTATAGATATACTACATACAAAATAAATGCAAGGTAATTAAAGGGAAGGCTTTTATTTTTTTATTTTTTAAAATTAACTTTCCTTTATGTTCAGTTTACATCATTCCTTTCCACGAGACTTTGAGTTACAAATTTTCTCCCCATCTTTTCCCTACCACCACCCCAAAACAGTGATGCCATGTTTACCCCCTCCCCCAATCTGCTCTCTCCTATATCTTCCCCCATCACCCCTCTGACTTTGTGGTAGGGCAAGATGGATCTCCTTACCCCATTGCCTATATACCTTAATTCCCAGCTACATGTAAACAATAATAATGATGATGATAATAATAATAATAATATTATACATATATAATTTTCAACATTTGATTTTAGAAGTTTAAATTCTAGATTCTTTCCCTACCTCCCTTGTCACCCACCCCCACTGGAAAGACAAGCAATGCAATATGGGCTGTACATGTGCAGTTCCATAGAACATTTCCACAATGGACATATTGGGAAAGACTGACTAAATTTCCCTCCTTCCTATCCTGCCCCCCCCATTCTATTCTCTACTTTGTCCCTGTCTCTTTACAGCAGTGTGTACTTCTAACAACCCTCCCCCCTAAACTGCCCTCCCCTCCATCATCCCCCCTCTCATCCCCATTCCCCCTACTCTCCTGTAGGGCAAGATACCCAATTTAGAGTGTATGTCATTCCTTCCCTAAGCCAAATTCAATGAGAGTAAGGTTGACCCATTTCCTTTTGCCAGGGAAGGCTTTTATTGAGGAGGAGGAGTCAACCAATAGTCCTTTCTTAGACATTTTATAGACAGTAAGTCAGGCAATAGACGTGCTCCAGAAATGAATGGGACACAATTTCTGTCCTTAACGGACTTAACAAGTCTATTCCAAGTTGAATAAAGATTTAGGAATATTTAGATTATAGGATCATAGAAAAAAAACTCTGTTCCAATCCTCTCATTTAAATATGGGGAAAGTTCAGGGAAAATGAGGTAAAAATGACTTGTTTAAGGTCACGCAGGTCTTGAATAGCAGACCTGGGATTTAAACTGTATATCTCTGATTCCCAATCCCAGATCCATTCTGTTACCCTTGCTCCTTCATGGTAATTATGCTTAAATCTACAAACTGATTGAGGCAATGGAATTTGCCTTCGTCAGCTCACTGACTTTAGGGAAAAAAAAGGATAATAAAATGGCAGTTTGTAAATTTTAAAATTCAATAAAGATACTAACTAACTAACTATCTAGGTAGTAGTTGTAGTCATAGTTGTAGTAGTAGTAGTAGTAGTAGTAGTAGCAGCAGCAGCAGCAGCAGCAGCAGCAGTAGTAGTAATAGTAGAAAAAAAATCTGGTTATGTCTAGTCATAGTCAGCTAATCTCTACACATTGAGGTAGCAAAATTCCCTTGAGACTAAGACCTTAGATAAATTTTTAAGGGACAGAAAGTGACTCCTCCCTTTTTCTTATTTACCAGATAAGCAATAAAATATAATTCAGCCTCTAGCTATCAGAAAGCCAGACTTCTAGATTATTTAATAATTTAGTTATTGATAAGGTATCATCATTTCTTCTCTGTATAAATATTTGTAGATTAAATTAAAGTTGAACAGAGTGGATAAAGAACTGGAATCATATTCTGATTCAGACATATGTGACCCTGATAAAGTAATTTCACCCTATGGGCTTCAGTTTCATCTGTAAAATAAAGGGGTTGGACTAGATGTCTTAGGTTCCTTCCATGAAGCAGCTGGAAGATACAATGCTGAGTAAAGAAGACTTGAGTTCAAATCCAGCCTCAACACTTACTAACTGTGTGACTTAAGTCACTTAACCTCTCTCTGACTCAGTTTTTTTTTTTTTAACTATAAAATGGGGATAACAGCATCCACCTCCCAGGATTGTTGTGAGGATCAAATGAAATAAGTGTTTAACTGAATCGCAAGCATATTGTTAGCACTTAAATAATGCTTATTTCCTTCTAGTATGCACAATTAGTCAATGGGAAGTCTTTGAATATTTACTATGTGAAGGGTCCTTCTTTAAACAGTGGAGATAATGAAGTGTTCAGAAAAAAAAAAAAGGCCCAAGACCTACCTCTAAGGAGTTAAAAAATCTAGTTGTAATAAGACAAATGTGAGAAATCTTAGATTAAATATGTCAAGGTAATAATAATTGCTGTCCTTTGTTAATAAATAATAGATGAACAAATAAATAAATTAATGAATAAACAAACAAGTAAGTAAAAACACTATTTAATCTAACTTTCTGGCATGAGGAACTTAGAAAATCAAAAGAGAAAGTTCTTTGGTGTTGATTTTTAACATTTTAATTTTGATAAAAATAATTGAACTTAATTTTGTTAATATCAAGTTGGATTTTTGTATTTTTTAACATTAGATATTAAAAATAGCGAATATTCAGAAAGAGGATAAATTTTATTCTCTAGTATAAGGAATTAATAGTCAGCATGGATTTTAAAAATTCTGTTACAAATTTGTTTCTACTTTTTTGTATAGCTATTATCGTTTATCTTTGAAAGATGACACTTGTAGATATTGAGTTACACATATGTGTGCAAACCAATGATTAACTGGTAGTTTTTCCATGCCAGGGCATGTGCTAAGCCTACCTTTCAGACAAGTGCAGCTATTATTAGAGACTGATTCTTCACCCTTGTCTCATTGACCCAGGCCCTTCCTTTGATCAAAAGTCTAGCTCATACCTGGCTATGTTACTGCAAAGTAAACCACAAAAGGAGAATTTAAAGGTCAGATTTATGTAGAACTATGATCTCTTTTTTATAGGGATAAACGGTAAATTTCCTTCTGTTTGGAAGCTAGAGAGAGAAGTATGTTAAAACTATTAAAGTGGCTCAGAGAATGTGTTGAAAGTTGAAGATTTTCATTGTTTTTCTTAATGTTCTTTAGTTGTCTTTTTCATATAGGAGGTAAAACTGCCATTTAGCTCTCTCTTTCTCTCCATATACATGTATACACACACATGTGTATGCATTATATATGCATATGTGTGTATCGTATGTATATGTACAGATGTGTATGTATGTGTATATATGTGTATTATGTGAGTATGTGTGTGAATATGTGTGATATATATGTATGGATGTGTGTGTGTGTGTGTGTTTGTGTGTGTGTATAAACATGGTCCCTTTCCATAGGGGAAAAATGAAACTAAGAAGACAAGGGGCACAGAAATAAGATGTAACCTATAATTTCTCCTTCTTTCCATGCAGCCCTTCATCCTTCTCACTCTATAACTTCCCTATCCTCCCTATCCTGAACTGATGTATAGGTTATGTTTCCCATTTGTAGTTCATTCATTCCAGTGGTTTAGCTGATTGCCTTCCTCGGTAAAATCCAAAATAATACACAGAATGACAACACTGACAAAAAACACTTCATCTCACCAGTGGTTTCAGACACAGAAATGTCGGACCACTGGCTATATTTCCTAATCCTAATGCTTATTGTTCCTAGTTAGTTCTGCTTACAGAAAGGTGTTGAAAGGAGTGAGCTATTTGAACCAGGAGTGAAGTACAGGGATATCAGTTTGCCATCTCTGTTATCAGGCATGGAATTAGACTAAATGTGACAAGCATGAAGCCATCCTCCAGGGCATGAGACCATTGAGAAAGCTAAATCCTCTTTGGGTCAGGCACCGGCTGTATTTCTTGAAGGGAAGGGGAAAGATATTCACAAAAAAAGACATAAGTAAATGAGCACAGAATCAGGAATTCTGTGTCTAGCTTTCCTTTCTTCCTATCTCTGTGTTAAGAAAATTAATTTACTATTGAAGCCATCTGACAACTTGTGTTCACAGAATTTTGAAAATGGCACAAATGTTAGAGCAGCCTAGCTTTGTTTTCTTTATTTTTTACAAAACATTTGTCTCTTATCCCACCCCCAACTTCCATGATCATCGCCTCTTTCCCCGTTCTTATTTCCTTGTTCTCTTTCCCTCTACTCCCATTTTCCTTGATCTGGGATTATTTAAAATCTCGTACCATTCTTTCACCTTTACTTGTGGTTTGGAGTTCCAAATCTCTTTTGGCAGCTTTTCCATATAGTAATTATATGTTCATAAAGCAGGTTGCCTAAAATCTCCTTATTTTGTGCAATGTAAACTGTTTGTTGTTGTTTTTTTTCTCCTAGTAAAAGGCAAGAGTCAGACCTTGACATTTTCAATACTTGTTAAATGAAATAAAAACATACACACATCTTAAACTCCAGAGTTTGCTTCTTTGACCCTGGACTCATTTAGCAATCACCAAATGGTAACTACCTCAAAAATGATGTATCTGTTCCAGTGGAAGTATGGTACTGATTCTCACGGTACTATTTCAAAGCTTAGAGCACCTTTAAAATAGAATTCCATAGATCTTACTGAAGTTGAAAAAAACACAAACATAAATTAAGACAAATAAACAAAAAATAGCATACATTATTCCGTACACTGGTTTGAAAAATTAAATTCAGTGGAATTCCAAGTAATTGCTTTGGATAGTCACAGGAGGCTTTTGGCTTCCTGCACCAATTTTTTCCATCATAACATCAGAACCTCAGTGGTCTGATGTCAAAGATGTTCTGCTCAATAAAAGATAGTTATTGACCAGGAATAAGGTGAGTTTGGGAACAGAGTCAGTAGTATCTGAATGGGCTGTTACTTGCTAATTATTTGCTAAAACTCATGAATGGAAAAATATAATTTTTATCTGAATGTGTATATTTTTTGTTTTCTCAATACTAAAATTAACCTGATCAGGAACTGAAATCATGGAAGACATAAATTCACAACTGTATAAACATCCTAGATTATGAAGACATTCTTAAAATAAAAATTAGAAGGAGTCTTGGATGTCTAGGCTCCTCAAATCATAGAAAAGAAATTAAGACCTAAAGATGGTGACATGCTCAAGGTCACACAGTTAGCAGGTACTAGTGATGGGGGAGGGTTCTAAATGACTATTGTCAGATTCCAATAAATCTTTTCTTGGCAAAATCAGGGTGAATTATCTTTACTGGGCAGTGAATTAGAAGAAATTAATTTCTCTTTTGGCTGTTAACCCATGGAGAAAGAGCTTAAAGGTAGAATAACATGAAAGATTTTTTTTATGTATACTACCATGGAAACATATACTTATAGAACATTAAGTATCCTGAATTTGATTTTTTTTAAATTTAAAATTCCATATTATGATGAAGTGTTTAGTGTTGGTAGAGGATTTAAGATTCTTTATTTTTCAACAATACTGGAATATGATTCCAGTCTATGTATAGTTTTCTGAGTGAACTGCCATTATTGAGACCATGAAAGATGGGCAACCCATTTATATGATTAAGCTTTATATAATACCAGTTTCACAAATCTCAGTCCCAATTCATTGTTATAAAATTCTACCCCCTTAAAGCAATTGCTTGCTAATTCATTATTTCAGTACTGAGCAGGGAACTGAGGAAGTTGCTCTAGGAAGCAATATTTCTGGTAACATCAGTAGTAACTCAAAATGACAAAATGTCCCACTGATGCTTTCTCTGTTTCCTAATGAATAAGGAAATTTCCCACCTATGTGCTTCTCATTGAAGGAAATTACTTATTTCATGGCATCTATCCACTTATCTTTATTTATGAAGCTCTTCATCATAGCACCTATGCCCTTATGATCCCCAAGGTATCATTCAGTTCCCTTGTGGGACCAACTCAGTCCATTTTATACTTTTTTTCCTCTTCACTAATGGAATAATGGAGGGTATTTATTTTTCAAGACATCATTTGGTGAGGTGTGTTGAATAATTGTATGTTGGGAGGTTGCCTTTATATATTGGAAAGTAGGCATACCTTATAGTTTAATAGACAGAAGGAAAAAAAGGAAAAATTCAGAGAAAATTGTAACAAAGGACAACTTTATTTTGGTTTTGATATAAAGATTATATGCTTTGATCCTCTAGTGAGAAAAAAAAAAGATTCACAATTTCTTTTTGTGAAGTAAGGTTGGAAGTGAATGAAACTGGTATGTGAATGGAAGTCGGAAAACATTTTGCAATACTTAATTTGATTGAAGGTATATAATAAAACCAGTTTCAGTTCTTATTTAGAGATAATCACATAGTTCTCACCCTTCCTTCAAATTCAGTGGATTATTCCTGACATAACTAAAGATTTTTTCAATGTTATTTTCTTTCATTACTTATATGTCTCACATTATAATGTGTGTGGAAGAATTTCCTTCCCCTCACAAAAATTGGGATTCATTTATAATCTTTTACTTTTGATTCAAAACATTTTGTTCTTATTTTGAAGGCCACGTTTTATATTAGAAAATTTTTAAAAATGCTTTTGCATCTAACTTCAAATTATCTATTGCAAATATTAATGAAATTTTTAAAAGGTTGATTGAGCAACTACTGCATGTAAAGCATTGTGTGGAGTCCTATGAAGGCTACAGAATAGTTTAAAACATTTTCTTGCCTTCAAAGAGTCTGTAGTTTATTTGGGTAAACAATTTCAGAAAGAATCAGATTATTGATTTAAAACTTCATGTGACCTTAGAACTCATCTAGTCCAATCTTCTCTATTTATTAATGAAGAAAAGAAAGATTAAACAATTTTCCCAATGTTACATAGTAGGGAAGTGGCAAACTTGGGATTTGCACCCAAGTCCTCTCACTGCAAATCAAATAATCTGCAGTTTCATAACAATCCTATGAGGTATATAGCAGAATTATATTCATTTTTTAATCTCTGGGGAAATTGATGTATAGAAATTCAGAAAATAAGTAATAGAATATATAAATAACAGTTTAAGGAAGTAATGCATTATTTTTCACAAAGGCGACCCCAATTATTTTCCCAGGTAATTATATAGGCAGTGATTTCCAGCGAAAAGAGATGACCTCAGGCAGAGTTGATAAAGCCAGACTTTTCTGAAGGAATGAAACTTGAAATACATGTAGATGGGGCTTGAACAAGAAGAGAAAAGAATGCTAAGAAAGTAAAAGGATATGAGGGAAAAGGACATTCAGATTTTACTTAACGCAGGTAGTCATGTATATTGGTAAAGCAATATAATACAGAGATACGTTGATCAGTGCGTGGATATATTAAGTAGAAGGATCAAATTTGGGCTATAATTCTAATTGATATCTGGATATAAATATATGTACATATATGTATGTACAAATGTAGCATATACGTACATGTAATTTTTATTTGATTTATGACAATTATAATATGAAAATAAGACTAAGCAAATTATTTAAATATTTTACAAGGCCTGACTTTATCACTATATTGATTATGTCTGCACAAGCAACACAAACTAGAGATGTAGGTAGTCAGGCAGTGAATTTGATCACATTCACCTACATTCTATAATATATTCTTAACACATTTATTTAGAATAAGTTTCAAGGGGCAGAAAGATTGACTTTACTTCTCAATTTCATTTTTTATATGATGTGAATGGTGCCTATTGCTCCTAAAGTAGTCCAGGTTCCTATTAAATCTATGTGTAATCTGTTGGATAATAGAGTTCTCTCCAAATCTGAACTGTCTGCCTTTCAGAATGTTGTTTAAATGAGACATTATATTATGTTGCATTTCCTGATGTAAGCTCTTTGAGGGCATGGCTCAACCCTGTGTGTGTGTGTGTGTGTGAGTATGTTTCTATTTCCATCAAATAGCATAACTCCTAGTATACAAAGGGTACTTAAAATATTTTGTAATTTACTAATATATTAACTCTTATAAATGCTAATTTTTAAAAACATTCCAAATTTTAATTAACATTGTTAATTTTCATTGAATATTAATTCTTGTAAATGTTAAATTTTCATGTTAAAGGTGTGAATTAGGAAAAAAAAATTAAGGACACAGGGTCTTATCATTTAATACAAACTGTATTCTTCCATAAATATTCTACCAAGGGAAAGTAATAGTTACATTAAAAGGAAAATATTACTTAACAGACTAAAAAATTAACATTATAAACCTGCATGGCTTTACAATTTCCCTAAAAGTAAGAAGATTGAAATTGTATATTTTGTCCGACAAGAACTTCATTAATGGATTGAAATGAGTTACATTTGTTAAATGTTATGTCCTCAAAGAGGACCGACAGGAAACTTTATGTCTAAATCAATGATAAAAGAATTATAAAAAAAATATAAAATAATTATTAAAAGACAGCATTTCTGTACTTAAAAAAAATAAAGCTAGAAAAATCTTGATTTAATGTGGCATAGTAGTGTTTTAGGGTGTTTTTTAAATTTTTACTTAACATTTAGCATTACTTTTTCTACTTTAGCCTTGGCAGCATTGTTTCACTATGTAGTCAACTACATAGGATACCATATTGGAATAGTACAGCAGTGAAGACCTCAATGTCTAAATCTCCCTTTTGCTAAGCAAAGAAAGGTCAGAGCAAATGACAAGAGATGTTGAAGACCTCAGAATGATGACAGAAAAGAATGTTAAGGATGTTAGAGCAAGTCACATGGTAGTATCCATTAAAAGAATAGTTATTTTGATCCAGCATCTTCTGACATACAGCCCTTATTCCAGATAAAGTCTATCTACTTGGAAGTCTTGTCTAAAGGACACTAGCCTAACTAAAGAATTTCCTATTTCTTCTAGACAGGAATAAGAGATGATAGGTATCATCAGAGAATTGTAGAACAAGTGACATCAGCAGTCATTTGGTCAATATTCCTGCCCTTGGACATAACTGTACCTAAATTTTTTGTTAAAAATCATTAAGAAAAAAAATTGTAGAGGAAATTCTGGAAAGACTTCTCTGAGAGAATGCATGATGTCCTAACTAATTTTAAGAAAATACAAAGACAAATGTCATAGATGCACACAGACTGATTTAGAATGAACACTTGTATTTTTGTTTTACTTGACTATAATAGATGATCTAACATTATAGTTTTACTTTTTAATCAAAAAGTGAATAATTCAAATACTTAAAGAAAAATAAAAAGCTTATATAAATCAAATTAATTCCATAAACATTTACTAAGTGCTTTCTATGGGCAAAGCACTGAAATTTCATGATAGTGTTTCATTATTCTTATCATTGAGAAATCCTTTCTTAAGTCAAACCTGCTACAAAGATTCATTTTTTATTTATAGACTACAAAGTGGTCACAAGTCCCCCTCCTTTTTTCTTGATTAAATAGTTCACTTAATCTTTCCTCAAAAGTATAGGACTTTAGGCAAAATTGTGAAGTAAGCTATTATGATCTTGGGATGCCTAGTTTCCTGATTACCATCCTGCTATCTTACTATTCTATCTGCATCCTCACCATGATACCAGCTGTTCTCAGATTGTCAGTGTCCTCATACTCTTTCCCTATCAAGGTTTGATTTTGAAAACATTCAGACTAAAGTGGAAATGTCTGATAACTTAAAATCTGTTTGCCCCAAAGGATTTGTATGTTGACAAAACCAAAAACCTTATACCGAAGGGATAAAACCCCTAGGAGGTAATCCAAGTTATCATCAATCAGGTGAGAAATTTTGTTCCCCCCCTACTTTGGTGAAGGGGGGGGAGGCATAATTCCTAGGAGGTAACATAAGGTATCATCAATCAGATGAGAAAGGTTCCCCCCTCGCTTTGGTGGGGGGAAAAACAAGACTTCTTTTCTTCGAAATGCCTTTGGGGCTGCTTGAAAAATTTGTTTTTATCCTCTTGATCACTTTACAACTTCATGGGATCCTTTTGATTCCTTTAGATTTCCTTCCTAAAAGGTGAACACCAGAGCTTTTTACCACTATAATAATCCAAAAGCATCTGAGTGGTAGCATATAGCACAAAGATTTCTTCTCAAATCTGGTTCATCCCATTCCCTTTGAATACCACAACACATCTCCAGCTGAATAGAGTGACAGTCGATTCTGTTTTATAACACATTGTGCAAGTTTCACTTTCAAAATTTTTAAAATAAAAGAAATTAAATCTCCCTTCACATATGTGTAATAGATGTCACCCAAATTGGCAACATCTGGGGAACTTTATTTTGAAGATGACACCCTGTCCTTAATGCCTGCTGCTTGATTTTAAAACATTTTTTTTTTCAACAATGGCTAGATCTAAAGGCAGAATGCTTGAATAGGCTATGAATTTCCAGTTATTTATCATTTTGTGTTAAGCATTATTCCAACATATTTACTAGTATTTCAGCAGCAAGAAATGCCCAAGATGTTTCTATGTATAATTAATAATGCGATCAGTAAAAACTAGTATACAGAGGAATCAAATTCATAAAGTTATACATGAATTAAAGATAAAATTGGTGACATTTGACTACTGTGTGTTTTTTTCCCTGTCTGATCTATCTATAATTCAGACTGCCTAACTAAACTTAAATATAGATACTAGAGTTAGGGTATTTGCAAAGCACTAAGCTGACAAGGACAGAGTGCTGGCTATTATTTCTGTTTGGAAGTCGGAGATTTGAGCTATTCATTTTGTAGTTCAACAGTCATCACCACAATTCCTTGAATTCCCAAAGCTTTTCATATGGCTTCCTCAAGGACAGCTATCATGTCTTAGCTGCTGCAATGACAGATGGGATATAACGTGTCATGTGATGGATAACACTGGAGCCACAGTACTTAATCCTTCTAATACTAATAGCTGCATTATCATAGAGATTTATGAGAATGTCAGTTTCAAGTTCCCAGTTCCATTCATGGGTTTTTAAAACTTCAGCTGCAAAAAACATGCATCCATCCCATTAATTCTAATTATCATGGTTCATCTTCTCAGCAGTTTTGCACTCCGGAACCTTTCAGTGCAAATTAACGTACCAAAAAAGTGTATTAATTAATATTTGTAGCTTTTAATTTCTGCAAGAGTGTTGTCTGGAAGCAGCTGGCAGTACAGGGCCGCCGCTGCTATTGAATCTTTGCCAAACAAGTGCAGATGTAATTTTGTTATCTCTTGCTTAGTCATTTACGCAAATTAATTTGAACAATTAGCCTTTTACTGGTCCTTCATGAATCATGCAAAAGGGATCTGCCAAAAATTGCTAGTTGACAGAAAAGAATTGGTTAACACTATGCATTTTGTAGGAAGGTAGCATGAAGTGCAAGTTGACATGATTTCATACCAAAGAACTTATGTTTAAAATTCTATTGTATGTTTTATTTACCACTTTGAAACAAAACTTGAGAAATCTTCTTAATGAAAAGCAAACCTACAATGGGAAGGTTAAGTTCATAGCAGCTTTCAAATGTTGAGTGGGTTATCTCATCCTGATATGAGCTGTGTTAAGTAGATCCGAAAAATGGGACCAGATATTACATTAGAGAATGATCCATTTGAAAGAGTTCATTGTTTTCTCCAGCTCCTGAGGCCAAATATTTCCCTATGATTTCTTCACTCTACTCTCCAACATGAGTAGATGTGTAATTTATAGTATTTGTATATTGTTTTATAACATGTATGAAAGATTACAAGCTCTACATGGATTAGGACCTTGTCGTGTTTACTTTCTATCCCATGATGCAAGGGGCAGAGAGTCTTATGCATATTTAGTACTAGTAATAGAATGTGTTTATCAACTGAATTGATACCTGGACACTTTTCAGTTTAGTTTTTTGTTTATTTGTTTTCAAACAGCTTTTCAAAAAATTTAAAGTGACTCTTGAGGCTCATTTTAGAGCAATTTACATTGTTCATGTGGAACCATCTTATAGGTTCTCTATAATAAAGCTATTTTATTTTTTAGATAACTGGAAAAAGTTGGATTAGGTATAAAACAGACCAGTCTGAAACTAAATTCTGGTCTTTTGTCAATAGACTTTATAGGACATTTTAGGAATGACAAGTTGTTATTTCATTAAGCAGATTGGGTTTTGTATGTCTTAGTTGACCTGTTTCTGAGTTTGCTGGAATTATGAATCACTGAACTTAGAGTTTATCTATATTCCTTTTATCTACACTAGTAAGAAAGCAATCATTCTGTTGGTATTTTAACATGTTCACTCCGACCATAACATGTTGAACCTAAAAAAGTCTTTAAGTTATTGTTACCAAAATGGTGATGACACAGACCAGTCTCTGTAAGAGGAATTGTCTTCTGTTCATGTTACATAATTAAGAATTATGGAACATTTTGGTCTCCAAAGATTTGAAGTTGAGGATCATCTAAAGGGCAGTTGAAAGGGGTCACTGTGGCCATGAGTAGGCTCTAATCCATTACAAGCAAGAGATTATGCGATACAAGAAAGGTTTGATTGGGGGGGAAGGAAGATGGGTTAAGAGCCAGTCCATGTGCTCCATAAGTGTCCAAACAATGTAAAGCTAATATAAGAAAGGTCCCTAGAATATTGAGTGGGCTACTAATTATGAGCTTATTGTAAATGATTGGTGAGAATCTCACAGTAAAAACAGATGTGGATGGAGTATAATTTGATATTGATATTAATGAGCTCATAAGTCTATTGAAGTATTTTAAATTATGCTCACTGGTAATAGTCAAGTTCTCTTACTATTGCTTATACTGTTGGATCTTGAACCAGTTATTAAAAGATTAAGTAGACATGCATTAAAAAATCTCCCCTTGTATGCTATGGTACATATGCAAATATGCATTAACAAAGTTAAGTGTATATATTGACATATGTTGATATGCTTTTATCAATGTATTTATACTGCTCTGGTTTTATATCTCTACTAGATTTTCTTTCCATGGGAGAAGTATGACTAATATGTATATACATATATATATATATATATATATATATATGTTACTATACATTATGCTGTGTATTTATTTTGAAGAATTCTTAATGATGTTAACTTGTATGATTAATGCAAAGGGAAGCATGAACTTTTAGTAAATGCTTTGGAGTATATGTATAATCATGAATTTCACAAAAAGGTAAAAGATGAGGTAGGACAATATCCCATGGATTTCCTACTCTTTTCATTTCAAACAAAATGAAGATGACATCTCTATAAAATCACTGAATCATCTGTTTATGAGTCAAAATATTTTTCATTCATCTTACCAGATAATTGCTGCATCACTGTTAATCCATTTCAATCATTAGCAATTTCCAAGACATGAAATTAACTGTTTTTCTATTGTGCTTTTTGTATATAATATATACTGTTTCCTTAAGGGATATCTTTTCACATGAACTTTTGGTGAAATAATTCAAGTCTGAAATAGGTGAATGTTGGAGATGGACTAGAAATCAGGAAGCCCAGATTTAGGTCCTAGGTCTCCTGTTGGCTATGTAACCTCGGGCAAAGCACAACACTTTTCTAGGTCCATTTTACTTATCTGTAAAATAATAATAGATTGGGATCTGATGGTCTTGTGTCAGTCCTCATCCTTACTGACTTCTCTACTTTATTTGACACTGCTGACTAACCCCCTGCTCCAGAATGCTCTTCCTCTTTGAATGTTACTCTTTTTCTGGTTCTCCTCCTCTCTGATTATTCTTTTTTCTATCTCCTTTGCTGGCTAGTCACCCATATAATTATTAACTGTGGCTATTCTCCAAGTCTCTGTCCTTGTGTCCCTTCTCCCTTTCCCTACCAAAACTGTCCCTTGAGCTTAATCCCCATATTGTGGTTGTTCAGTTGTTTTTAGTCATGTCTGACTCTTAGTGACCCTGTTTGGGGTTTTCTTGGCAAAAATATTAGAATAGCTTGCCATTTCCTTCTCCAATTCTTTTTACAGGTGCATTAAGTAACTTGTCTAGGGTCAAATAGTGAATATATGAGACAAGATTTTGAATTCATGGAAACGTCTTCCTGATTTCAGGCCCAGTACTCTATCCACTATACCACATTACTCATTTACTTTTGGGCATTTCATAGTAAATATACTGGAAACATCTCATATTCAACATTTCAAATATAGACTGCATTTTCTTTTCCCCATAACCCGCTTCTCTTCCGAACTTCTCTTTTTATCTTGAATTTGTCACCATTCATCAAGTCTTCTAAATCTGTAATCTCAGCATTATCCCCAATTCCTTACTCTCACCTCATGTATCCAATCAGTTGCAAAATCTTTCCATTTCTTCCTTCACAACATATCTCAAATATGACACCTTCTCTCCATTACAAGTCTTCCATCTTCTTTTCTCTCCCTTTATAACTTGTTCCTTTCAAAGATGTTCTTTCAACTGTTCTCACAGTTGAATTCCTTGCTGTCTTATCCTTCGAAGTTTCCTGCTCTGCTAATATCTAAACCTGTGGCCCCACTCCTGCCCTATCAACTTTTTTGTGTCTGTACTCTTTTTCTTCTGAATGCTACTAGAGGAAGTGCTCAAATTGTACTGAATCCACAGCGAATTCATATTATTTAAACTTAACTGGTCTCCCTGACTCATAGCAATCTTTTTTACATCTCTCATTGCTTTTCTCTCCTACTCTCCATAATACTGATCTTATATCTAATAAAGTCCTGAACCCCATCACCTTCCCTCTCAGAAGATGACCACAATTTAGAGAACATTGAGACCATTCATTATGCTTATTCCCCATCCTCCATATCTACAAATATCTCTGTGTCTTCATCTCCTCTTTCAGTTCTCTTTCGTTAAAAAAAAAATATTCCTCCCAATCCCTTTATTACTTCTTCCATCTCTCATCTTTAATTTTTCATTCTTTCCTGGGCTCTTTGGTAATGCTTACAAATATATTCCAGGTCTCCTTTACTGTATATGCATCTCTCCATGTAGAATATAGTATAGTATAGTATATAGTACAGTATAGTATAGCATAGAATAGTATAGTATAGTATAGTATAGTATAGTATAGTATAGTATAGTATAGTATAGTATGGTATGGTATGGTATGGTATGTGTGGTATGGTATGGTATGGTATGGTAAGATACGGTACAGTATGGTATAGTATGGTATGGTATGGTATGGTGTGGTGTGGTGTGGTGTGGTGTGGTATGGTGTGGTATGGTGTGGTATGGTTTGGTATGGTATGGTATGGTATGGTATGGTATAGTATAGTATAGTATTGTATAGTGTATAATTATATATTATATATGTATATGTAGTACATAATTACATATATTATACAAATATATATTGTATGTTATACGATATCCTCAGAGGCTTTCCTAGACAATGATCATTTACTCTACCATCAAAATACAGTCTTATAGTACTCCCCTTCTCTACAAAACTTCTAGAAAGAATAGCATAAATCACCTTCCCTCATGCCCCTTCTTCTTGAAATTTAACTTTAGGTTCCACCATTATATTGAAACTGCTCTAAAATTCACCAAATACCTCTTAAATTCCAAATAGCAGCTGAAGTCCAATTTTAAAAATAGACATTACATGCCTAAAGTTTGCAAAGCTTTGTGCTAGATGCTCCCCAATGGGAATACCAGTCTTTAACTCCTACTGCCCAACTAGATGTCCACTCTATACTTCAGAGTCACCATACCTAAAATGAAACTCCTCTGCCGCACCTAAACCCGACCTTCCTTCCAATTCCCTTGTTTCTAATGATAGCATTACCATACTCATCACCCATGCTAAAAACTTAAATTTATTTTTATTTCCCTTAATAACTGGAAGTAATTTTAAATAATCTAGGATTAGAGATAAATAGAACCACAAAAGGCTGGAAGATATATTTAAAATAGTAATAGACTTGGGTTAGGGACCAAGATTTTTAATCCCAGCTCCAACCTATATTCCTTAAGTAAATCATTTACCTTTTCAAGAACTCACTTTCCTCATCTACAAAATTAAGGTGTTGAAATAGTTTATCTACTGAGGTCTAAAGACCATGTGTTTTGTCCCTATTATATTGTATCTACCTATTTATATTTATAAATAGGTATTATTATATTTCTATTATGTCTACCTAGATATACCTATATGTACCTATTATATCTACCTTATTTAATGTATTTTGGCATGCTTCTTCCTCCCATTAGATCATCAGGTTCTGGAGGCTAAAGACTATGTAACCAGTCACCAATCTGAAGGCACACAGGAAATGCTTAATACATGTTACTTGATGTTGAGTTGTTGAATTGAATGTGAACACGCAAATAGATCTCAAATAGGTTCAAATAGACTTTGGTGGAAAGAGAATTTTTACTATACTTATGTCTAAAAATGACAGAATGTAACACACCAATTCTATTCAGTCCAATTTTTAAGTATTCACTAAGTACACAAAATTTGTAAGGCAGAGTTACGTGTTAAAGATCCAAAAGGGGGGTAGAAATGACTCAATTCTTGTTCTTCAGGAAATAAAAATCTAAAGAGGCAAAGGGATAGAGAAAGTTAAGACTATTACATAAATAACTATGATACAAGGTAGTATAAACCTCTAGGCTTTACTTATAGCAGGACACAAAGATGATGCCATGGAGAGAGAGAGCTGGAGTGAGGAAAACTCATCTTCCTAGGTTCAGATCTGGCTTCAGACATTTTCTAACTATGTGACCCTGGGCAAGTTATCTAACATTATTTGACTCAGTCTCCTCATCTTTAAAATGAGCCAGAGAAGGAAATGGCAAACCACTCTAGTACCCCAAATGAGTTCACAAAGAGTCTAAAATGACCAAACAACAAAATATACTTATAACCAAGTCTCATTTCTCTCCAGGCTGCATGCACTTGGATTTCCTCTATCATGCCCTTCCCACCTTCTCCTCCCCCAACCCAGTTGTCAGCTTCCTTTTCTTTATTGTCTTCCCCCAGGAGAATGTAAGCTCCTCCAGCAAGAACTGCCTTTCTTTCTGTTCGGGGTTGTGTTCCCAGATTTTAGCTTAGTGCCTAACACATAGCAAACACTCAGTAAATGCTTATTAATTGACTGACTGATATGATAAATGCAACAAAGGGTGTGTCTAGGCAAAGTGCTACAAAAATTGAGAGTATAAAGTACTTTCGGTTCTAAAAGCAGGAGGGAAGACTTCATGTGGTGAAAATATGTCAATGCATTTGCAGGCACTGGGATAAAGCTATTCCTGGTTTCTGGTATAGCTTCCTATGGAGGCAGTATGGTTCATTGGAAAGAATTCTGCTTCTAGAGTCAGTGTACCTGGATTCGCATCCTATTTATCACCTGTGTGGTTTTGGGCAAGTCACCTAAATTCTATGAGCCTCAGTTTCCTCATATGTAAATTGTGGGGATTGGCTTAGCTAGTCTCTGAAGTTCCTTATTCCTTTAGATCTATGGTCCTGTGGTCTAGTCTTCCATTCTCTACTTTAAACTATGACATTTTAAAATGCTAAAAGTACCAAATATTGTGACATTCACTTGGACTAATGCCAAGGTAGGAGGACTATGGCTTTTTTTTAGGTCCAAATATTGAGCCTAACGATATTCCTAAGAAAGAATTCTGTCTCTAAGGAACAACATTTCTGTTTGTTTTGGTAAAGTCTTAATATGTATTCACATGTTAGCAAGCAGAGTGTTAGGAAACGTACCCATCTACTTTTGGGGAAGAGGCTTTGATGTTGCATTAAAATTCTTAAGGGTCTATGGGGTGTTCACGAAGTCTAATAACTCTAGTGCAGTGGTTCTCAACCTTCCTAATGCCATGACCTTTTAATACAGTTCCTCATGTTGTGGTGACTCCCAACCATAAAATTATTTTCATTGCTACTTCATAACTGTAATTTTGCTACTGTTATGAATTATAATGTAAATATCTGAAATGCAGGATGTATTTTCATTGTTACAAACTGAACATAACCCACAGGTGGAGAACCACTGCATCTAGTGTGAGGGCTTGTCAATTCCTTTTCAAGGTTGTTCATCTACATTTGATGTTCGCCAAAATTTCATCTGTCTCCAAGAAGTTACAGCATATGTAGCAGCCACACCCCAGTTAAACAAAACAAAACAAAAAAGCAAAAACTCAGCAGATGGACAATTGGCAGACTTCACACATATTAGTGAATTAGGGGGATATCTACCCCACGCATATGAAGAATTTCCCTGGTGGAATGGGTATATGAGAACAATTTGTTCCAATGTCCATGAAGGTGGCTGAAACAGGCACTGTGGGGCACTTAGAGTTTGGTCAGACACTGAAGACACCAGAGTCATCCACTACCCCCTAACCCATTGTTATGGGAATCTAAAGATCTTCCCTGCCCCTAGGCCCTTTGCTAATGTGGCTACGTGACTCTGAGGACCCTTGGATATTTGAAAGTATACTCTGTTCCTTAATAGGCTGAATGTGGTCACATGGAGCCTGTGGCACCAGGCTTGTTTTCCAGGAATGCCCGTGCCTTGTAGCTTTGTGATTGGGCAGTAGGTCCAGAGGGCTGTGACATTCTCCAAGCCAGGAGAAGGCTATATATACACCCTGATGTGAGGTTTTGGTTTGGGGCTCACTTTGAGAAGAGTTGTGTGATTTGGCCAGAAGAGACTCTGGGCAGCCGTTGAGCCCCCCGGCTTTGAAAAACCCAGATGTTGGTGCTTCCCTCTCT
>CM053588.1:204024177-204042250 GCA_028646515.1 Pseudochirops corinnae | reverse complement strand
TCCCGGAAGCGCGCCGTCTTCCGTATTCAGGGGAATTTATAACAATCATCAACCAATCATCTTTAGGAATCATAAACATGACCTTATATAGTAACTTATAAAGCAAGCTGGCAATCAGCATAACCCCGCCCCTAACAATCTACCTGTGATATAGTGAAAAGAATACACTCTGGAACCTCAAAACCTTGCTTCAGATCCCACCTCTGACACTTGAAAATGATGTGACCTTGAGTAAGTCACTACTTCCTCATCTGTAAAACGAAGTGGTTGGACTAGATGACCTGTGAGTTCCCCTGAAGCTCTAAATCTATAACTAGAGGATGTCTTATGTTCTGATATTATTTCTAGCCCAGCATGCATTAAATTTGAATGAAAATGATGAATGTTTACTGTGTCCTGTCTTAACTGAAACTATATCAAAGATTCCCTGTTGAATGCCTTAAATCAAGTACTCCATTTCATAGGGGTGTGTGTGTGTGTGTGTGTGTGTGTGTGTGTGTGTGTGTGTATGTGTGTGTGTGTGTGTGTGTGTGTGTGTGTGTGTATGTGTGTGTGGTGAGTTTCTACTGCCCTACAATTGAATGGCAATGTTGCCTTCTGGAAGCAGCACTTGATTGGGGATAGTCCTGGTTAATAGACCTTACTCAACCATTAAATACTTATTTGACCCTGGACAATTCATCTAACCTCTCTGCAATGCAAGTTTCTGTATGAGATGTATGAAAAGTGACAGAGCTGGACTAAATTATTTTTATTATAAAAAAGAATGTGTGTTCAGTTGTTTTTTAGGTGTATCTGATTCTTCACGACCCCATTTGGAGTTTTCTTGACAAAAAATACTAGAGTGGTTTGCCATTGCCTCTTCCAGCTCATTTTACAGATGAGGAAATTGACACAAATAGGATTAAGTGACTTGCCTGGGGTCACACAGTTAGGAAGCATCTGAGAATGGATTTGAACTCAAAGATGAGTCTTCACAAGGCCTAACACTTCCAGGCCTAGCACCCTATCTACTCTGCTACCTAGCTTTCGAAAAAGAAAAAAACAATATCTTTTGTCATCTTTCTGAAGAAATTCTTGTGCTTACCTGATAACTGAACTTTGTGTACTAACCAGGATTTCCTTGCTAAAAAGTTGACAATTTTTCAAAGGGACAGTTTAGCTAGATATATTTCCTGAATGTTCACATTCTGTACTCTTAATGGCATTTCCCTCTGAATGATCCATTCTGTCCTCTTCTAAGCTTCCTTGTATTGTTTATAAATCAAAATGATTAATATGAAATGATGAGATGGAGCTTCTAATGGTCTCCTGAGACCTGAGATCATAGGCCTGGAGTTCACCTGCTCCAATGCCCTCATTTCACAGATGAGGAAACCAATTCCCAGACAAGGACCTGCCCAAAGTCACCCAGGTAGCAGAGGCAAGATGCAAATAGATGTCCTTTAATGCCAGATCTAGCATTCCTTCCATTACATCACATCACCTTCTGGATCAAACTCACCATTAATATGATCATAATAATTTGTGTTTCTTAACTGAAATATTCTTCTGAGGAACAAGAAGCAGAGTTTCTACAACAGAATACATCTTCTGTGGTGAATCTTCAATTTTTAGATTGTGTCTATATGAAACTATGCCAACTGGAAGATTAAAACAACAACCATAACCGGGAAAAGCAGGTGTCAAAATGGCTACAGAAACTGAGCCTGTATCAAAGGTACTAATGAGTTCACATAGAGAAAGCCTGAATCAAAGCCATTTATAAAAATTAGTGCTTGTGTATTGCCTCTGGACAAATCAACCATTTGATTAAAACATTTATTTATTATAATTATTTTCCTTGTTTACTATCAAATAGACATAGTTCTTGGAGCATATAGTAAGCCCTTTGGGGGCTACAGTGGGCACTGATATAATAGTAGCTTACATCTATATATTACTTACTATGTGCTAGATGCTATATAATAATTATCTCATTTAATCCTCATAACAGCCTTCTGAGATATGTGGCATTATTATTCCCATTTTTTAGATGAAGAAACTGAAGCAAAAAGGGTTAAAAAAGACTTGCCCACAGTCACACAGTTGATAAGTGATGAAGGTCATATTTGAGCTCAACTCTTCCTGACTCCAAGCCCAGTATCCTCTCCACTGCACTGCCTAGTTGAGTAATGTGCATCTAGGTACTAAGAATATATAATACATCAATAATTTCAAAATCCATGCTCTTATCTGTGTATGTTCTCCCATCACCAGTGCAGATTGCAACTCATTCATACTGACTCTCCCTGTCCAAATTTTGTCCATATAGGTTCCCAGATTTGGCATAGGTTATCTAACATTCACTATCGGTTTTCTTTGATTTTTTATAAACACAAATATAGTGCTAAGGATGTCTGTGGCTCTAACTATATCATCAGATCACTTCTTTCCACTTATATATGTCTGTGATGACATCCTTAATTCCATTTCTGACACATTATCAGCATTAGTAGAATACTACAATCTATTTAGACTCAACATGAATCTTTTCATTGATCCTATAGTTGTTTAAAATTGGATTTTCCTGGGATGCTGACGTCTTATGACTCACGGTTTGGAAATGTATGCATTTATGTGTATGTTTTCATTTTGGTTTGTTTTGCTTTGTTTTGGGGTGTGTGTGTGTGTGTGTGTGTGTGTGTGTGTGTGTGTGTGTTTTCCTTTTTAAACACCAAACCTATGATTTCATTGGAATAGGGTACTCCCTTTGAGGAAACTCACTCTGACAATCCAATTCTGTAGTTCATCATAGAGTGCTGTCTGTTGCTAAGTAACCTGCCCCAGTGTCACAGAACCAGCATATTTAGAGAAAGGATTTGAACCCAAGTCTTTCTGACTCACATGTCAGTCATCTATTAACTAGGACTCTCTCTTTGGAGACTATTAAGTATTTAAAAAAATAGCCTTTTTGGGGTGGAGCCAAGATGGTGGTGTAGAAGCAGGAACACTCCACAGTTCCCATATAATCACCTCAAATACCCATAAAATGTGACTCTAAACAAATTTTAGAGCTCCAGAACTCACAAAATTACAGAAAAACACATCTCCCGCTGAAGGCAGCTCGGCAAGGAGGACAGGAAGGGCTCATTGCAGTGTGCTGGGAGCTGAAACCAGACCTGCCTGAAACTGTGGCTTGACTCTGGGGCTGTCAGGACAAGCCTGCACCTGGAGCCTTCAGGAGAGTGGATCAGTGGCAGCTTATGATGATTTCCAGAATTATCAAGTCATAAGAAATAAGCACTATGTGAAAGGTTAGTGGAACTTGGCCAAATTTGGGGGAGAAAAGTGGGTCCGGATAAACTGCCTCCAGGGCAAGGAAGCAGCAGAAGCAGCAGCCCTGCAGCTGCCTCCACATGGCTGCTTCAGAAGCTCCCAACCTGAAGACTGTAGCAGGGGGCCAAGTGATCATTCAGAGGCTAACTGCTCTTGCCTTGAGCTGTCTGGATCTAGATTGTGGTCTTGGGTGGTGGTTGTGGGGTACATTTTCAGTGAGCCAAAGCTGGTGAGGGCTGCAGCAGCCTTCTAATAGCTCCAGCAGCTGTGAAAACCCCAGCAATTTGGGACAGAGCTCTCCCCTCTGGAAGCAGAGTTCCACAGAGCTAAAAAGTCAAGTAATTGACTGGCAATATGAGCAGGCAAAGGAAGCAAAGTAAGAACAGCAATCCAACTTTATATTCCTTTTTTGGGGACAAAAAGAATCAAAGCATGGAACAAGAGCAGACAACACAGTCAGAACTCCCACACGAAAAGCTTCCAAGAAAAATGTGGATTGATTACAAGCCATAGAGCAGCTTAAGAAGGATTTTGAAAACCAAATAAGAGAAGTGGAGTAAAAATTGGGAAGAGAAATGAAAATGATGCAAGAAAAAAAAATAGCCTTTTGTAGCTAACATGGGAGAACAGGAAATGCTATGTAGTTCCCAAATATGATCCTTCATTATCAGTTATTCAATAACACATTCACCTCATTGTCAAATACCAGTCTCTGCACAAAATAAATATGCTGTAATTCAGTGCCCCACATATCCAACTGCAGGATATGCTTTGTATGGAAATCTGTTTAGTATGTTGTTTTACATGTGTGAATGTGTGAGCCAATCCCTTTTTTCTTGTTTTTGTTTTTGTTTTTGTCTTTTTGGAGGAGGAAGGCAGGGCAGTTGGGGTTAAGTGACTTGCCCAAGATCACACAGCCAGTAAGTGTTAAGTGTCTGAGGGATTTGAACTCAGGCCCTCCTGACTCCAGGGCTGGTGCTCTATTCACTGTACCACCTAGCTGCCTGAGCCAATCCCTTTTGACTGCCAGAGGATCACATTAAAAAGGTTTGTACTATTTTAGGGCTCTGTAAAGTGGAACATCTAAAGAACTTCACATTATAAGAGACAGTACCTTTTAAAATTGGAACTTGAACAGTCCCAACCTCAACTTACATTCTTGAGGGGACAATAACATATACCTATATAAATATATGCAAAATATAAACATGCAAAGTAAATATAAGATAATCTAGGAGAGGGGTGATTTTAAAAATTAGGGTAGGGGAAGAGGAGATATCAGGAAAGTTTAGGTTGAACTCAAGCTGAGCTTGTCTGAATATTCAAGGAAGTTAAGAATTCTGAGAGGCAGAGGAGAGATTGGAGTATCTTTCAGGCATAAGGGTAGAAGATGGATTGTCATGTATGAAGAATTACAAAAAATCTGCTTACCTGGAACTTAGAGTATATAAAGGGAATGACATGTAATAAGCCTGGAAAAATATATTACAGTCAGATGACAAAGGGCTTTAAATGCCAAACAGAAAAACTTGAATTTAATCCTAGGGGTACTAGGGAACCATTGGCATTTCTTAAGTAAGAGGTGTACCTGGTTGGATGTGTGACTTAGGAATGTCACTTTCCCAATTTTGTGAAATCTAGAGTGGAGAGATGAGTGATTTAAAACAAGGAGACTAATTACCAGACTATTCTAATAGTCCAGATGAGAAATCAGGGCCTCACCTAGGGTAATGGGCATTTGAATTAAGAAGGAAAAGGATGCAAAGGATTTTGTAAAAGTGATAAAGCTTGGCATAAGACAAACTTCTCTAATAAATGATGATCAAGTCAATATTTTTTATCCATTTCCCGTTTTTGAAGTATATGGTTTAATTTTAAAATGTTAGGTGAGAGTTAATTTTGTTACAAACACACACACACACACACAGGCTGACTCATTTTCTTCTTTTTATTTGATATTGATTTTGACCTTATTCTAGTTGTTGATGATATGTCTACACAAACAATTGACTTTGAAATGTCTTCTACATTGGAAACTAGTCATTTCCCATCCATTACCTATTAATTGTATATACTTGTCATACTATGCAATGTTCTCAACTATGTACAGAAAATTATTCTTGGTATAGGAGCATGGAGTTTTTTAACAAATAGATTCTTTATTAAGTGTTATGTGCTGGACTAACACTTCTGCTAACCCTGAGAATTCAAACACAAGCAAAAAAGAGAGAGAGAGACAGAGAGAGACAGAGAGAGAGAGAGAGAGAGAGAGAGAGAGAGAGAGAGAGGCAGTAGGGGGGGGCAGTCCCTGCCCTCAAGGAGCTCACATTTTAATTGGGAAAGACAGGGCATGAAAGGAAGCTGGAAGGGAAGGGTAAGAGAACGGTGAATGAGAACAATATCCACACAGGGGCCAGCATTCTGGCAAGGAGGTAGAACTTCTACAGGGTCAGGGGTGTAATTAGAGAGGAGTAAGTCTAGATAGCCTGAACACTTCAGGAAATGGTTATTCTGACTAGGGATGCATCAAAGAAGCAGTCTTTAATCCATTCCCCCCTTCTTCAGTCACTCCATCCTTCCCTCCTTCCTTCCTTCCTTCCTTCCTTCTTACCTTCCTCTCTCCCTCCCTTCTTGTCTTCCCTCTTTTCTTCCTTTATTCCCTCCATTTTTGTGGGGGAAGGGAGAAATGGACAGATCTATTAGAGTTTAAAAGATGGAATTATATTTCATAAAATGTTGGGAATTCCTGTACGATAAAGCTACAATATTTCAAATTTTGGTATGACCACTCTTAGTCTTAGCATATGGCTGGAAGAATTGAAGTGATTTCTCCGTCTCTGCCTTTATCATACAGAGAAGTGCAGAAAAGGGAGGTATGTTAAGTTTTCCGAATTTGATGGGGCAAGTTGAGTTGTACTATGGGACACTAAATAATCTCTGTAGGGTCATAGAAATCTAATACAATCAATGAAGACTTTCAAATATTAACTAAGATCCCTGAATTATATAACATTTTATGTCTTACCAAATACTTCTCTCACAACAAGCTTCGGCCATATGTATAATCTCCATTTTATAGTAAATAAAAAATTCCTCAGAGAAGAAATTGAGTCTTAGTGACTTGTCAGTGATTACATAGGTATTAAGTGTCAGAGTCAGGACTCAAACTCATCTTCCGACTTTAGGACTAGTATTCTTTCTGCTATATATCGTGCTGCCTAGTAATTACTTAAATGAGGCAACAACTGTTCATAGGACTCTTAAATGAGTGTCTTGGTGTTTGTGAGTGCTCAAGACAAATTATGGAAATCCATCAGTCAATCAATACTTATTGAATGTCTGCCTACTCTGGGCAAGGTAATGGAATAACTGCTAAGTTGAAAAAAATTTAAAAAAAAAGGTAAGAGGCTTCCTTTCATCAAGAAGTTTGCAATCTAGATGGCAATATAAGATATAGACACATGACTGACAAAAGGAGAGAGTGGCTAAACCTTTGAATTATTAGCAATACAGTCATTGGATATCATATCATATCATAGGACTTGAAGAAAGAAAGAGGGTTGAGATAATCTAGGATCTTGTTGCTGGCCTCTGAAATACTGTGTAGAACCCTACTGGTCTACCCCCCCCTAAATCCCCAACTTGCAGTCACAGGCTAATTCCACCAGAAGAGGACTGCTATCTTAGGTACAAGTTTCTGTAACCCTAAAACTACAGTTCACAATGTGAACTGATGTGTTTTATTTATAGTAGATATCCAGGAGCTATAATTAACTTCTTAACCTGGAATCTGAATATTTTGAAAAATATTTTTATAGCTGCAGAAGCAGCTAGGTGGTATAGCAAATAGAGCACTGGGCTTGGAGTCAGGAAGAAACAAGTTCAGTTCAAATATTTATTAACAGTGTAACTCGGGCAAACTGCTCAACTTCTGTCTCCTTCAGTTTTCTCATCTGTAAAATGGTTACAGTAATAGTACCTATCTCCCAAGGTTGCTGTGAAGCTGCCATGAAATACTATTTGTAAAGTAGTATATAAATTTGAGCCAGCTATTAATATGACTGTTTCAATGTAGGTAATTTTTTTGTAATTCTATGTATTTTATTTTATGCATTTAAAACATTACTTTGAGAAGGGGTCGATGGGTTTCTGGGACATTCAAAAGACTCTGTGACATTGAAAAGGAGAAGAACCTTTTCTTAGAGCAAAGGCATTTACTAGAATAGCCTAATTAAAGAATTTCTATCAAATCATTCTCCCATAATCCAAGGGCACACTCTCAGCAAATATACGAACCATCAATGGGGATAATGAACAAGCACTGAAGTCAGGTTGAAGGTCCACCATGGTCAATACATGTGAAAGGAGCAACTCACTATTCTGGAGCAATCACTCCTATTGGGCTAGGCATTTCTGGGGACATGAAGCTCTTCTAGGCTCTCTTAACCTGTTCTATCCTGGTCCTGGAGTCTCTGCTAAGCTGGGCCAGAATCTGGGCCCAGAATCTGAAATCCTTGGGTAAGGCCCTTCTACACCTTTTTTCAGAGAGAACCACAATCATTTTCCTAGGACCAACAGGAAGCTTCCTGGTTCTACTCCCTCAGCCTCTGCCCAGGACCCATGTTCTAGGTACCACTCATGTCTCTCTTCAGTTATGCTCTGAAATACTGTATAGTATCTCATTTGACTGCCTCCATTACCATCCATCCACAACTTGTAGTCACAGTGTAGTTCTACCAAGAGGATGACAACTATTTTAGGTTTAGCATTCTCTATGGATCTGAAATCCTAAAACAAAAGTTTGTAAGCCCTTACTAATGTGTTTGCTTTATAATGGTTACCCAGAAAATATAATCACCTTTCTAACTTGGGATCTGTGAACATTTTTAAAAGTCTCAAAAGTTAACAAAATAATAACTGCCAGGTGATACATCCTCAGAAAAGATTGGGTTTCAAGGAGCCATGTTCTTGGATTCCTCTCTCATACTACATGCAGAGACATATTTCCTATAGCCATGTACTTCTAACACAAGACATTATTGCAGATGCAGGAGGACAGTTAGAGAAATCCTCTATTCTCAACTCTCTCCTTCAATCTTGTTGCCTCTATAAGTAGAACAGTTGAGAAATGTGAGCATACTCAAGAAAACAGCTCTTCTTCCTTCAAAGCTATCTTCTTCTTAATGGACTCACTAAGATAGGTTCTTATTTTCTTAAATTTTCAGACAATTCCATTTGAGGAGTTGAGGAGTGGTGAGAGAAAAAGTTCCTAAGCAATCAATGTCAGGCACAAGTACATTCTCTCAAGACCGGGGGGGGGGGGGAGGAGAAAGAGAGAGAGAGAGAAAGAGAGAGAGAGAGAGAGAGAGAGAGAGAGAGAGAGAGAGAGAGAGAGAGAGAGAGAGAGAGACAGAGGGAGAGAGATCTAATATTTGATTTGTAGAATTTTAAGTATTTTCCATAGTAAAAATAGGGGATTCATAGGTGAATAGTGGGAGGACAAGGAAGAGGAGGAGGGAGAAGAATTAGAAGAAGATGAAGAATAATCACTATCAAATTATTTATATATCTTATCTTCACATTCACTAATAAGCGATCTTATATATTCCTTATGTATTAGTCTCTTAGTTAGCCCTTACATGGATCAGACTTTCACCCAAGATATAGAGGGAATTGACAACTGAGGCAGTCCAAACCTCACTGAGTTCAAATAAAGGTAACTGGAAAGATGGTTGGGCTAATGACAAAGAGAGCAAGCAGGAGAAAGATCAGATACTAGAAGGATGATGAGAAATTCATTTTTAAATGAATTGAGAAAGATGTAATGAATGCCCAGGTGAAAATGCCCAACAAATAATTGGGGATACAGAGCTAAGAGAAGAGGTAAGTAAAACCATTTCAATCTGGATCTACCCTTGATCACGTTGTCTCTAGCATTCTGCCTATTAAAATGAGTAAAATCTAATTCTGTATCTATTCTCCCCCTAAATCAGTTCAGAGATATGTTCCTTAGAAAGGCTAGCTTAACTTATTTGGCTCACCAGGCAATGTGAAAATGATCTGTTCTTTGAGGCTTGATGAAATTGTAGTGTGGAATTTTGAAAGTTCACAAATCTCATCATCTGCAGATAGCTACAGACTTCCTCCAATTATTTTTGTTAAGAGATGAAGTATGAACTACATTAAAAACACAAAATCAGAAAAAGATTCTGATTAAGATGAAAGATTTCTCCCAAATTAAGGAATAAAAGTATAATACTGGTACTTCAACTTAGAGCTGACAATTTTAAAAAATCATGAAGTGAAACATAAGAAGCTTAGAAAAAGTTTGGAGCAGGGAAGATAAATTATTAGGAAGGTACTGTACTAATCTACAGTAAGTGTATGAATCAATTTAGCTGATAGGGCCATGAGTGACTTGTGTTTGATATCTGGGTTTTTCAATCAGCATTTTTGGAACATGGTTTCTCATTAGGATAATGAAGAAGGGATTAATTATCACCACGAGAACAGTGATAATGACACTTTGAACTGTACTTGTCACCATATGACACAGAGTATTAGTTGTTTCTTAAAATTTAGGGGAGATGTGTGCATTTAGAAGGATTTGATTTGCTCGGTGAAAGAGATGCTTTCTGGATAAGTTCTGTTGGAACCAGTGCTGGGCAGGCAACAATTAAAATCATTTGACTTCTGTGCTGGTCATCTTTACTACCGTTTTAATTGACCAGTTAAAGCAGGGGATAATTAACAGTGTCATTTGCAATGTGGATGTCAGATGGATAGTCCAATTAGGATACTTACTGGTTCCTTTTAAAAACCTCTCCTATACGGATAATATATGTAAGGAACAATATCACTAAATTACCCTTCCAAAACAATATCCTTCACTAACTCAAGTGCGACAGATTAGATGTAAACCATTTAATGAGAGCAATACAACAGAGTAGATTTTAATTTTAGGTTACTAGGTACATGCATACTGGTGACTAGTATGATTTAGAAATAACTCTATGACTAATTAATACTAATTGAGGCAAAGTATAGATTTTTTTCATTGGTTCCATTTTTATTGAGACTAGATATAATGTTGACTGAATCCCATCAGTGATCAGTAATAATTTTCTCTCCAGGATGATCACATAATTAGTTTATAGTACAGCAGGCTATTGAATGAAAATGATATGATTTTATAAGGTGCTGGATATACTTACTGCCAATAATTGTCACTTCTTCATATAAGGCATCCCTTGAGATAAAATGAATTAATAAATTAATAACTTTTCAAAGGAAACAAAAGGCTGCATTAAGAATTGGGTGGCATGAGTACTACACTTAAGCATTCTGCCTTTGGTCACAGTACATGATTTCCTGAGGCCTTAGTTTTCACATTTGCTTTAAAACAAATGAGAGGTAAGACCAATCCTTTTCTTCCTAAAGACCACGATTCCTTTGTAGTATTCAAAACTTATCCTTTATGCTATCTCACACAATCTGTGTTTTCTGACTTTCGTATACTTGCCTATGGGATTACCTATCCCCTCCCTGACTCTTTGTCTGCTAATACCTACCTAGTGTTTAAAAGCCTGCTCACATGCCACATTCTCTAGGAAGAATTAAATCCTTTCTAAGTATAATAGAACTCTCAGAACTCACTTATGCCCCATGCCTACCACAATGTATGGCATATAGAGGCATACGTAAGTAGGCAACTAATTAATATAAATTGGTTGATTTATTTACTTCTAAGGTTCTTTCCAATTTTAAGATTTTTAGTTTGTGAAATGGCAAACCTACCCCATTCTTTGCATATTGCCTAAGCCAAGAGCAGTGCAGAGTTATATTGCATTATAACGACAATATAAGAATAAAACATATATTGACAAATAACTAGACATAAGTGACTGAATGGACAAATGATATGCAGTTATGTGGAATAACATATTGTTAAAAGCTGGAGAGGACGTTAGCAAAGATAAACTTGGGTGCTACATGGACCACTGGGGTATTTAACTTTGAACTTCCTCTAATGATTTCTAACCAAAGATTTTAGAACAGATAAAACCCTGAGAATGCATCCAATACAACCACTGTGCAGTTCTGCAGTTAAGGAACCATTATTACCACCACTTTTCTCAAAAAGCAAGCAAGACCCAGAAAGTTTAAATGCTTTGTTCAACCAATCCATCGGTAAGCATTTCTTAAGCATCTACTACATTTCATTCACTTTACTTGGATTGTTGGTTGCAAAAGAAAAAGTGAAACGATCTCTACTCTCAAGGAGCTGAATGCTAAAAATTACATAGGACTTAAGGAAAGATTAAAACCTGCATCTCCTGCCACTCCCCAACAAACCTCATGCTTTTTGACCATAGATATAGCTTATACTTGTATTTAAATTAAGGCAACAGATGACATGATTTTTGTATTCTTTAAGAAATTTGGTGAAATAAAAATTTTGAAGTGATAAAATGAAAAAATGGTAAAGTACGTTTGAAGAAAGAAAGAAAAGACAAAAAACAAATACAAAAACAAAACAAACCCAGAATAGTTTGCCTTGTTTGGGAAATACATAGAATCAAAGAAATTTTATGAGTCCTTTTTTTTAATTTAAAGCAAAACTGCAGCTATTATAAAAGAAAAAAAAATACAATTATAAGCATTTGCAAATGACTTTTAAGATTTTGCTATTGTAGCCATGCATTACAATTCATTTTCTCCAATGAAACCTTTCACAAATAGTTGTCACTGCAAATCGCCTTGGCCTCCAAATGCATTAATGATGCCCTGATATCAGCCAATAGTGGAGCTATTAATGTGTGTTCTCACTATAATCATTTTAAGTGACATATAATTAACTTATATCTTGCATATACCTAATAACACTATTCAATTAACATGCAGTAGCTACCTTAGTAAATCAAAATTAAATGCTTACTTAAGACACTAAGTTGAGAGTGCTGCTGTCGGGAGCTTTTCTTGATTTATTCATTTATATGGCAGTCTCACGTTGGTGATTAGTGTGCCAGTCCTTGACCTGTGACCAACTTTGCCATTTTTTTTAAAACAGAAGACCAAATAAGGTAAAGAAGAAGGGCTTCAGTTAATCAGCTAGAGATGGGCAAAGAGTCTGCCTTATTAATGTATTCGTATCAAGCTCTGGAAACTTACCTCATGAGGCAAGTATCAACTTTTGAAGTTGGTTATTGGGAATTTTCTCCCAGAGTAATTTTTAAAGCATTCCTCTCCTCCTCTGAGATGGATTTTCAGGGAAAATTTACCAGTCTTTTCATTTCTTCAAGTGAAAGAGATCACTTTATGTTGCATTAGTCTTTCCTCTTTGCTTTGCTTCTCTTACATTTTATTTCATTTTATTTTATTTGCTTTTTGGAGGGAGAAGGGCAGGGCAATGGGGGTTAAATGACTTGCCCAAGGTCACACAGCTAGTAAATGTTAAGTATCTGAGGTCGGATTTAAACTCAGGTCCTCCTGACTCCAGGGCTGGTGCTCTATTCACTTTGCCACCTGGCTGTTCCACTCTTACATTTTAGAGGGAAAAAAATTATAAATATAAATAGGGTAGATTTGAACTCAGGTCTTCCTGACCCCAGGAATCTGCACTACCTAGCTGCTATATATAAATATGTATATGTATTTGTATATACACATGTATGCATTATATATCTTTATACATGTATATATAGCTGTATATATACATACACATATGTGTATATATAATGCAATTATGTTATATGTGTATATATGTTATATTTGTATGTATATACACATATATGTGCATGTATAAATTTTATATATGGGTGTGTCTTGCTTGTACATAGTTGTTTACCTGTTGTCCCCACCCCATTATATGTTGGGAGCTTCCCAAGAGTAGGGACTTCTGTTTTCTTTTTTTCCGCCAAAGAGACAAGGGCTCTTTTTAAATATTCCTAATGCTTAGCACTGTACCTGACACAAAATAAGCATTTAACAAATGTTCATTGTCTTTATTGTTGACTTTCCCTAGATTTTAGTAAAGTGCTTTATTCAGTGACAGCTTAGAAGGAAGTTTCTAGTGCCCCAAAGATTTGTATTCAGCCCAGCATTATTGCTTATTTGTGCCAATGACTTGGATAGATGCAGAGATGGTCTACTTACTAAATTTACAGATAACACAGACAAGATCATATATGTAACCAGGGTTAAGAACAGTGCTTGGCACATAGTAGGTATTACATAAATGCTTATCCTATTCATGTCCCTTCTCCTCCTCTTCCCCACACACGTTTTACATAGGGATGGTTCAAATATTATACCACAGCATTAGGATCCAAAAGAAGACAAGTAAATATTAGAATACTGGGTAGAATCTAATATGATGAAATTTTAAAGGGATAGATATAAAGCCTTCCACTTGGAGTAAAAAAAAAAAATAGGGGAAGGCTAGTTTAGACACCATAAATAGCTGTCCTCCGAGAGAGCAGGTGCTGATCAATGAAGATTTTCTGAACCAAAGCTGGATGACTGGTCATTTAGGCATGGTGTAGAGGGAATTTCTTCACAAGTGTTTACTAGTTTTGATAGTCACTGAAGTCTCTTTTAATTCTAAATGGTGTGATGATTATATTGATTCCTGGTTGAAGAGAAAGGCACCCATGTATATATTAATGAATGGATATTATTGCTAAAATAACATATTTGTCTTGTTTTACAAGCTTGACTATAAAGTCCTTGAAAAATGAAAACTATGTTTACAACTTCTTTTATGTTATTCATAATGCCTAATATGCTGATGAACAGAGCAAATGTTTAATAATTGATTTTTGAAGTAATAATGAATGAATAAATATTACAACCCCATAACAGAAAACACTGCCTTACATATGCAATTAATGGAAGAATATATCCATCATGAACACCTAAGTCTTTGACCTTATATAATAATACTAATACCAAGAACAATAGGTATCACTTAAATAGAGCATTAATGTTTTAAAAGCATTTTATAAATATTATCTCATGTGATCCTCACAATAACCCTGGGAGAAAGGGGCTATTATCCCCATTTTGTAGATGAGGAAACTGATTCAGAAAGAAATGACTTGCCAGGGTCACACAGTTAGAAGGCGTTTGGGGCTGGATTTGATCTTAGCCCTCTTGATTCAAGTTCCACTACTGTATTCACTGGGCCATCTACTAACAAAAATGACAGAGTGGCATTCTGTAGTTAATTAGAAACAGTTTCAGAAAGAAATGTTTTGCTTGGTTGTTTTTTTTTTTTTCCCAAAAAACACAGATTAGAAGTTTTTCACACATAGACATAAGGGCTTAATCTGTCATTTCAGAGATGCAGGAATCTTCTGGATGAGGAGACTCCTTTCACCAATTCTACTTGACTTTTTCTGCAAATTCTAGCCTTAGAAAGTTGCCTAGAAGACAAGTGCTAAAGGGGTAAAGTGATACCTCAAATCATACATCCAGTGTGTATACAAGGTAGGATTTGAACACAGTTCTTCTTGCCTGTGAAACTCTATTACTTTCTACTCTATCATAGTGAATATTATACTTATGGACCACTATGCCTCTGTATAATTCATGTAGCATATTAATGCCAATAGAGTCTTTCTGAAGCTTTACCTCAAAGCACATACATTAGGATGTAGATTAGAATCCAGAATTAAAACCTTTATATTTAAAGTAATTAGTAGTACTGAGTAGTACTAGCTGCCTGACACTAAAAGTGTATGATCTTCCATGAACTATGAATAAATGCTTGTGTCAAATTCTGTCTAACTTGTGTACAATAGATAGCTAATTATAGGGAACATATAATAGAGGCCCTGGAACAGCTCTGGCAAAAGAATGTGCATCTGGAAATTGATTAGGATTGGTGGAAGCTTATGGGATGCTTGAGATGAATAACATTTAAAAATATGACTACTTTCACCCCATTTCAGGTTTTAATAAAAATATCTTAAAGCAATAATTCATGAACATTTTTTAATTCTGCATACTTCTAAGGTGAGCCTCGGTTAACTTTGTAGAAATTTTGTTAGATTGAGTGAAACTTTTAACCTGAGAGATTTTTTTTTTGTTTTATCTTGAAGTATATGCAAAGCTATGTAAACTCAAATTAAGGGAAAATATCAATATGAGAAAAAAAAATATGCACCTTTAAAAGCATCGTCCACTATATGCTGGTTACAGATATCAGTCATTCTACAAATCTGAAGGATTTTAAAAATGAATAGCTTCGTTGGATTATTTTTACTCTAGAAGATAAGCTACAATAATTTGAGGTCTATAACTCATTGGTGATCAGAACATAACGGCTTTGAGATGTAAGATAATGTGATCTTAAAAAGGTATTCCTTAGGCCCTGGAGTGGTTTCTATTGGTAGATTTCCAGAGAGTAATTACAAATTTGCAAGACCTATGACTCTACTCCTGAAATTAGCTATACTTTTTATTAGTTATACTTTAAATAGAATAAAACAACACTATAAGAGTATTGAGTACAAACATTGATATTAGTACAACAATATATTTCAAATTTAAAACTGTATAATTTCCATTTTGACCAGTTGACAGAAATCTGTACTTAATATCTTGTTTGGTGATGAAAATGGAACAGATACTTTTAAAAATGGACAACCACAGGAAATACACTTCTAATGCCATTTTCCCTTCCCATAGAACTCCCCTTTATGTTGGCACATAACCAACATATGTGGTTGGGCTGGGAACCAGAGAGACTCAACTTCATGAGTTCAAATCCAAGCTCAGATATTTATTGGCTGTATGGGGCTAAGATCTTGGGCAAGTCACTTAACCCTGTTTGCCTCAGTTCCTCATCTGTAAAAATGAGCTACAGAAAGAAATGGCAAACTACACTAAGTATATTTGCTAAGAAAATCCCAAAATGGGATCACAAAGAGTCATACATGACTGAAATGACTGAACAACAACACCCCATTGGATGGTTCCCTCTTTCCTGAGTTCATCCTGCATGGGTGATGTGGGGAGAGAAAACGTGATAGCTGTCTTTACGTCTTTAAAGTATCATGTGGAACAGTGATTAAATTTGTTCTACTTGACCCAGAGGGCCAAACTTGGAGCAGCAGATAGAAGTTGACAAAAGAAAAAAATTAGGATTGAAATATGGGGGGAAATTCTCATCAGTACCTAAGAGAGGGCTGTGATGTCTTGGAAGTGGTAGGTTCCCTTTCACTGAACATCTCTGAGGCTTGAGTGCCATATTGACAAGTATACTGTAGATAGCATTCTTGTTTTAGTATGAGTTGGTCCCTTCAAATGATGAAAATCTAAGAAAGTCTTTTACCTGCCTTCTTTTATTTTGTCACTCCATCCCTGAAGTCTGCAGCTTTTTTGTGGCATAGGACTGCATTGTATTCTATGAGCAAAGCATAATTACAGTAGCTCAAAAGAAATGTGAGGTGTACACACTTAGAGACATCTCCTCTGCAAATGTTGACACATACAGTTCGTGCCCAAACTGCAGTAGTGCCTGCCATGCTTATCCTGATCTGATCAGCTACTCAGACACATCAGACCTCAATGCCAACATAGAGATATAATTTTGACTCTCTTCTTGAACAAAAGACAACAACCAACCAGCTTTTTCCCAACAGTGTTTATAGCTTCAACTATAGTATCAGTACATGTTTTATCATCTGCTAGATTATAAGTGCCTTGAGGGAAAAGATAATGTCTTATTGCTTGTTGGTCCACCCAGCATGATAACTTTGTAAGCGCTTATTTTATATTTGTTTAAATAAATTGAAAGACCAAGGTAGACATTTAAATAGCCTCTATCACCTCTCTTATATACTGGACAGTGTGTGAGTTCTATGAGAGACCTGAGATGGAAAATTATGTTCAGACTAGGGAGGCTTCTGGAAGGGGTGGTATTAGAGTATAGTGTTCAAAGATGGTTAGGATTTAAACACATACATGTACTTTAGAGTTACAGTCTTCTTGACCTTTGCTTCACCTGACAGACAATTAATGACCAGGAATTTATACAATCATAATCATGGAGTTGATATAATTACAGAATGCCTGGGGATTTGGGGGATGCTTTTAGCCATCATTTAGTTCAATGTCTTTATTTTTCAGATAAAGACACTGAGACCTAGAGACAGGAAGTGAATTGCTCAAGTTTTCAAATCTAGTTGGTGGCAATCCTGGGACAAGAGCTCAAGGATCCTATTTCCTCATCTCTGCTCTTAAAAACACAATTGTCAGAAGATATACTAGCTCAATATACAAAATATTTAACAATATAGCAAGATAAAGGAATAAAGGGAAATTTTACATGCTCCCACAGATTCCTACACAGTGGTGAGAGATACAATCCATGTGAGAGACAACATATGCCTAGAAACGTCATGTTGCTAGGACTGTGAGCTACCTTTAGGCCCCTTTCTATCTTCATCAGTTCTTCCTATGCAGAACTTCTGATATTATTCACTGTAATGGAAAACATGCTGGCATACCCAGGATGGCTGCTAGCACAGGTTCTTAGATCTTCTTTACTAGGAAAGATAATTGTTCAAAGAGTCAACAATCTTTTTTTTTTCCTTTTTTTCGGTCTTTTTGGAGGGAGGAAGGCAGGGCAGTTGGGGTTAAGTGACTTGCCCAAGGTCACACAGTTAGTAAGTGTTAAGTGTCTGAGGCCAGATTTGAACTCAGGTCCCCCTGACTCCAGGGCTGGTGCTCTATTCACTGTGCCACC
>CM053588.1:203967564-204023677 GCA_028646515.1 Pseudochirops corinnae | reverse complement strand
TCACAACTCCACCAACAGTGCATTAGTGTTCCAATTTTTCCACATCCTCTCCAGCATTTGTCATTTTCCTGTTTTGTCATCTTAGCCAATCTGACTGGTGAGATGTGGTACCTCAAAGTTGTTTTGATTTGCATTTCTCGAATTAATAGTGACTTAGAGCATTTTTTCATATGCTTATAGATATCTTTAATTTCTGTCTCTGTAAATTGCCTGTTCATATCCTTTGACCATTTATCAATTGGGGAATGACATATTCTTATAAATTTTACTTAATTCTTTGTATATTTTAGAAATGAGGCCTTTATCAGAGACACTGGTTGCAAATATTCTTTCCCAATTTTCCACTTCCCTCTTAATCTTGGTTACACATTGGCTTTGTTTGTACAGAAACTTTTCAATTTGATGTAATCTAGCTTATCCATTTTGCATTTTGTAATGCTCTCCAACTCTTCTTTGGTCATAAAGTCTTTCCTACTCCATAAGTCTGACAAGTAAACTATTCCTTGCTTCCCCAGATTATATGTACTATCTTAGAGAGTGAGCTCCTTGTGTTCTCCTAACCCAGGAATGGGGAATCTGGGCCTTCAAGGCCACATGTGGCCCTTGAGGTCCTCAAGTGTGGCCCTTTGAATGAATTCAAACAAATATGTTCTATGAAGTTTGAATTCAATAAAAAGGCCACACCTGAGTACCTGGAGGGGCCATATGTGGCCTTGAGGTCCTAGATTTTCCACCCCTGTCCTAACCCTTGCCCTTCCCCACTCACCTCCAAGTAACTACAATGATACCTGACTTGGGAAAGAGCACACAGAGGGAGCATTTGGCAACATTTTGTCATTGGGGCCAACTCTGACTCACAGAAGGTGTTTGTGAAAAATTGGAAGAGGAGGAATCCTCTGACCCCATTTCTGGGTAGTGGTAATAGGGATTACCTGGGAATCCCCATTGAAGTATCTTGCCAAAGGAAAGCCAGGAAGTGATTGTAATGTCTACAGGAATCACAGTAAGTGCTTAATAAATGTTGGCTGAAATAAACTGGATGGATGACATATACATTAAATGGAATGTTAAATGATAGTAGGAGAGTAAAGAGTCAGTGATGGTAGGAAGAATTGTCAGAGACAGCATCTGTAAGGAGGCAACCCAGAGATTCTGACAGTGATTCCCAAACATAAGTTTTACCACATCCCTTTAATTTTGAAACAAAAGCTTTTGTAACAGTTTAAAAAATCAAGATAAAATCTATTTTTGTTCAATTTCAATCATAACACAATTTTGTGTCATAGATAATTTTTTTGAGAAAATAATAGGGTAAAATCACAAATCATATTAAATTAGAATTAGAATTATTGGAAACTGGTCAAGCCTTCCTATCAAGGCATTATCATATGAGATAATGAGATAAAAATCTAATGTCAGAATCAGAATGGCTTGGGTTCATGTCCCATTTTCGATGATTGGATGTGTAACCTTCGGCACGTTATTTATCCTTTTAGAGTAACTCTAAAACAATAACTTGCAGAGCAGTTGATGATCATGGTCTACATTGGTAGAGGGACTTTCCTGGAACTCCCTATATTTATAAAAATGATATAAAAATGCCTACAAACAAAAATGAACCTATTGATCATAAGATAAGGGCAAACCAAGAATTCTATTAAAACCATTAGGAGGATTTTATGTATCACAGAGTACCTCAGGACCTTGTTAACAAGTTCTACACTAAAGAGGAATCTGGGGTTCAATAATAGGGAATCTAAAAAATTGGGAGGGAGCATTCCAGAGCCAACGTTAAAGGCCAATAAGGTAAGGCTTTCTCCTTACCTGAAATATTCACCGAGTCATATTTATAGATGAAGTCATGAGGATTTTCAGCTAACTTTGTGCCTTCTTAGAACTTTGAACATAATAACCTTCTAGATATAGGAAATAGATAATTTGAGAGGTTTCACATATGTAGCTTATTTAATCTTCTAGAAATTTGTTATTGTTTATATTCAAACACTTTAAAATTTGTCATAATCAACACATTTTAAAGCTACATACATGTTTTTTTTTTCTTTACAGTTCCTCTGACCTTCATAACCCGGCTTCTTTCTTTCTCTTCTTCTTTTCCACTCCTCCCATTTTCAAATGTATAATTAAACTCTGTAACTTGAAAGTTCTATGTACAGCACCTTGAGCTCTTTGGAGGGGTGCCATTTCAGAGATTTAATAAATAACTCATGTGGTGTTTCTAAATTGGCATGGTGGGGGCATATTTTTAGAAACCACCCTCAACCAAATCTGGTGCTGTTGCCTCTTACAAAGGTGTCAGCAGATGGAGAATGGTGGAGGTTTCATATCTGAAGTCTCTGTTGACACCTTATTCATGGGGAAGGTGGAAACCATGGTTGCTGCCAATTGGCCACTAGGTAGCGCTAATACTCCAGAGTTCTCTGACTTCTCTTTATTTCTGTAATGACTTCTCCAAAGAAGAAACTAGCTAAAAGTTCTTACAACATTCATGAGTGGTCAGGTTTGGTTTTGTTTTGCTTTAAGTCTCCTTCTGGACAATTCTGGGATACTCTGTGGATTACATGGAGGTTGGCAACATCTTCTTTAAGTCCATGTAGTTAATATTTATTCATACCCCACAAAGGAACAGTGAAACTTAGCCTATTAAAAAATCATAGGATCATTGGATTTTAGAGTTGGAAAGGGCCTTTTAAGACGAGGACATATGATTGAACCACAGACTGTTGGGAACCTAGAGTACCATCAAGGCATGCTGATTTTACACAAAGAGGAAAAAGGGGACTGGAGGAGCTATTTCTGAGACGATGTTTCAGACAGAATTTCAGTCTAAGAGGCAGTATGTAGTCTCTACCCACATAACATACAAACACAGGTCCCATAATCATAATACTAGCTGGCATTTATATAGTACCTTAATATTTCAAAAGTGCTTTATCTACATTATCTCCAGGCTGAATTTCATTAGACTGATTCTTTTAAAATCAGTTGGACTAAATTCAACCATTTCCCTTCAGCTAGTTTGTGTGGGCAGAAAGAACAACAGATGTAATCACTGTTATATTCAGAATCCTATTCTGAATGGTAGAGCAAGCTGACAGCTTGGTATAGTGGGAAGAGGGCGAGACTTGGAGTCAGAAAAACCTGGGTTCAAGTTCTGACACATATTGCCTGTCTAATCATGGGCAGCTCACTCAACTTCTCAGTGCCCACGTCAACTCTGTAGGAATGAAAAAATGCAGACAATTGCCAATCTGCATTTTGAGTGGTTTTTCCACATTTAGAGGGTTTTTATTTGATTTTACCTTGCCCTGAATAGATCATAATTGAAATTAGCTTGCTTTTATTATACTCATGCAATCTATAACTGACCATTCTATCTCTTAGTAGGATAAAGATTGCAAAGCAACTCCCTTACCCCCCAAAACAAGATAACATCCCAAATGAAATTCAGCTGAAGTCACCCAAACAACTACTAGGTTCAAATATTTCTACCAAAAAATATTTTCGCAAAAATGTTATTGCAAATTCTAATGGCAAGTGTTGGCCTTAAATGCCCAAGAATGATATTAAATGGATTTGGGGATATGATGGCCCAGAATATGACTTCTGCAAAAGGGAAAAGAGAGCAATCTCTATTGATGACCACAAAATTTATTTTTATTCAATGAGACAGATCTTTAATGATCTCTTTACATTTTGTGGATTCTAACATTCCCTTCCTATTTGGATCAAGTAGTTCCATTCATTCTAAACATCTGATGACTTAAAACTGTAAAATATCAAAAACAAATTAAAAAAAAAACAGGTCTGAGGCAGGTAGGTGGCACAATGGGGTGGCTAGGTGACACAGGGATTAGAGCACCAGTCTTGGAGTCAGGAGTACCTGAGTTTAAATCTGGCCTCAGACACTTAACACAAAAACTAGCCATGTGACCTTGGACAAGTCACTTAACCCCAATTGCCCTCCAAAAAGCAAAAAAAATAAAAACAAAAACAGATCACACAATTTGTTCCAATCCTGGTATAAATAATGAAACTCACTCATTACCAGTCTATTCTGCAGGTACAGTTCCCGCAGGAATGTATAATGTACTCAGTTTTCAAAAAAATTAATTCTTCACCAAATAACAGAAGACTAGACACTATTTACTTTTTTATTATTTTAACCTCACAGAATATAGCACAGTGTCTGGCACATGATAGACACAATAAATTATTGACAATTTAATTATTAAGTGATTGGTTCAAAATTAGCCACCCTTTATCTCATTATCAAATGAGATATTTGTAGAGAACTTAGCAGTGCCTGGCCTATGGTATAAATATACTATATTTATCACATACAAAGCATATAAATACTTATAAATATAGCATATAATAAGCATATAAATGCTTATTTCCTTCTCTTCCCTTCCCCTATTGTAGCAATAGAATGTACTTAGGGTGTATTTAGGGATGAGGTCTTCTTGTTGTTCTTGAGTTGTTTCAGTCATGTCTGACTCTCTCTGGTCCCATTTGGGGTTTTCTTGGCAGAGATATTACAGCAATTTGCCATTTCCTTCTCCAGCTCATTTTACAGATGAGGAAGTGAGTCAAACATAGCCAAATGACTCACTCAGTTACATAGCTAGGAAGTGTTTGAGGCAGGATTTGAACTCAGGAAGACGAATCCTCCTGGCTCCAGCCCTGGTGCTCTCTCCATTGTGTCACCTAACTGCCCCTATTATTGGTAACATCTGCCCTTAAATCTTTTCAGGCCAAAGTTAACGCTTCTGTGTTATATGGTATAACACTCTGGAAAACTAACTGATTCCCATGTCTTGTTGCAAATGCAAAGGTATTTTAGGCAGAAAACTTTGGACTTACCTTAAGACTTCCTTTCACAGTCCCAAAGAACACATGATGAAAAATGCTGTCCACCTCCAGAAAAAGAGCTGGTGAACTCAGAGTGAAGATTGAAAGATTTTTTTCACCTTATTTTCATGTTTTGCCATTTCTTTCCTTTTTTGTAGCATGCTAATACAGAAATATGTTTTACACGACTTTACACATATAATGAGTATAGCATTGTTTGCCTTCTTAATGGGTAGGGGAACAGCTGGAGGGAGGGAGAGAATTTGGACCAGAAAACTCTAAAAAAATAAATGTTTAACATAATTTCATAAAAATATTTCATTACACTTCCATGATGCAGTGGGCTGGCCTTCCATCTAGATGAAAATATAGGTTAGACTCCTAAACGTTCACAATGTAGCTTTCACTCTGCATCTCACACTTCTAGGACTTAAAGTATATGAATGGCTTGTTAATAGGCAGAAGTGAATCTTTGCTCTTCAAACACTCATCAGAGCATTAAGTCTTGAAATGATTGTGACCCTACTCTCACCAGTGTATTTTCTTAAGACTCTGCTATTTGAGAATGAGAGGACATGTTAGTCTTTCATTCTTTTTCATTCCCTGTTTTATCCCTATTTTAAGAGAAAAATTAATTCTTCAGAAGCAGAATCTAATATCCCCAAATTCCAATGGATTTGTGGTTTCCTAGCTGTGCCTAATCTCTGCAAGGATGCTGATCACAACCAATCCATACTTGCCCATCCTGTTCATTTCTTGTTCAAGTTGTCGTATGATGTCACCATACACAGATCTGGGCTATACTCTATGGTCTCCCTCAAATTCTCTTGACCTCATGAGGTTAGCAATGGAGCACTGAGTCTATACATTAGTTGTCCCTCATTGGCTGTTTATGTGATCATTCCATCTTTTTTTCCTCCTAGCCATAACATTCCTGATACCGTTTCTCTTTGATAATACCTTGGTCTATAGTGTGAAACAGTCTTCTTATGCAAAACATGAAACTGTCCATTGCACAACTAGATGGCATAGTAGATAGAGTAGAGGGCCTAGAGTCAGGAAGATCTGGGTTCAAAGATGAACTTAAATATTTATTAGCTGTATGACCTTAGACAAGTCACTTAATATTTATTTACCTCTGTTTCCTCATCTTTAAAATGAGCATAATAATAGTTAGTACCTGTACCAACGATTATTGCCAAGCTCAAATGAGAGATTTGTAAAACGGTAGTGCCTGGCACATGTAAGCACTGTATCAACATTGGCTATCATCAACATCAAAACCATCACCACCACCACCACCATCATCATCATCATCACCACTTTTTGTTGATCTTCATTTAAAAATCTCCAGAAATTGTATTTCAAAACTACACAGAATTGCCAGAGATACAGTGGTATTAAAACAATAAGCCTGTGTCTACATCCTGAGTTTTAATGCTGAAAATGTAAAAACAGAGAATTCAATAGTGTCACAGCAACAGTGTGCTTATTCTTTGCTAGCCACCCTCTTGATTTCAAACAAAGGATCAGAAGCCTCAGAGAAATAAAGTGACTTGATCAAAAGTTAGTAAGCAGGTAAATGAGAACTCATTTTAATATCCATTTTCTACAGCACAACTACCCTCTAGTTATTTGAAAATATCACATAAAAGAACGTCTCAGTTCATCTTGTATTCCTTATTATTGTGTTTTTAATTTAATTGTCCAATTTTATATAGTCTGACTTTGTATGGTGTTCCAATGCTTTTAAGTAGATGAAAAAATGATTTTAATGTTAAAAAATGGAATGTTCTCATAAATAGTAGTGCAAGATAATAGAAAAATGCAGCACATTTTGGGAGACTTTCTATGTTGGAAAGAACTCTAGATTTAATTAAGAGGTCTTGGGTTCAAATTCCTGACTCTGTACTTATTGCCTATATGGGGAAGCCTCTTTTCCTCATTGTACCTCAGTCCCTTTATTTGTAAAAATAAATGGTAGTGATTAGGAGAATCCCCATGAGGACTGAAATTTTTTGGATTTATCATTTATTAAAAACCATTCACTGTTTTTACCTCTTTGTTCACAGCATACAATGTGTAAATAACATTTATCATCAAATTCCACAAAGTGTAGTCAAAGTTTAATTAAAATTCTACATAAAATTAACTTTTCAAAAACCTGGAACAGCCCCATAATTCCTCAAAAGCTAAAATCATACATATGCTTTTAAAGGCTCTTAAAAGGCCATCTAATTCAATCTTCTTATTTTACAGATGAGGAAAAGAGAGATTCACAGAGGTAAAATGACTTGCCTAAGGTTATATAGTGTCTACAACATGTATGTGAATGAATGAGAGATATTTTCAAAATGCTTTATGAATACTCATAATTTAAATTATTCTTTCATGGATTTGTATAATACTTAGCATGGTGCCCCTAAACCTCAGACTTAAAAATGAGAACAATAGAGAATTGTCTCTGAATTAAAATTTAAAAAAAATCAGCACTCTTCTAAAGTAGAGGTTTTAACTTGGGTTCCATGAGAAAAAAAAAAAGCAGATTTGAGTTATTATGACAATTAAGTGGGTTGTCCAGCATCATATAGATAAGTGAGTAGTCAAGGTTTATCCCCAAGTCCCAGCACTCCTCACCTAGCATTCTGACCTCATCAGCTGGATATTATCTAGACATAGCATAAAAGAATGAATATTTAAAAAAATATTTTTAATCTTATTTAAATGCTATTTCCTTCATAATCATACTATTTTACTTTATGCATTAAAAAATACTATTTTAGGGGTTGATAGGCTTCCTGGATGGAAAATGGGGTCCATGACTCCCCAAAAAGGCTAAATACCTCCATTTTAGAACATCTAGATCGCATTCATTTCATTTAGTTGGAGAAACAGGAGGAGAAAGAAGAAGGTAAAGGAAAAGGAAGAAGAGAAGGCGAAGGAGAAGGAGAAAAAATGGAGAAGAGGAGGAGGAAGAAGAGAAGGAGAAGGAAGAGAGAGAAGACAGAGACAAAGATGTAAAGGAAGATGGGCCTGATTCCATTTGAGTCAGAAAGGCTCAGATCAAGACCTACGCATACTAACTTTGCTACCCTGAACTGGTCACTTACAACCTTGATAGACAAACGCACCTAACTAAGACTGAAAATTACCGGTGAGTTTCTGATCTCTGTATTGTGGAGGGAATTTCTGTGCTGCTTTGCTCTCTCAGTGAAAAATAAGTCTACATAAGGACTAATTTTCTTTAAAAAGTATTGTGTTACCTCAGTAGGATAACCTGCTTGTTAGCTGATATTGTAAGCAAGGATTTTTTTAAAAAATTCTTTAAAACTCCATTAAGATCTATTAAGTAAGTCACTTAGCAAGAGCAGAATTCTGAGGAAATAAGATGCAGAGTAAGTTTTATGGGAAGATGGAAAGAGCAAAATATTGAGACCATATAGGGTATTATAATATGGTCTCTAGGCAGTAAGGGACAGTAAAAAGGATCTGAGGCTGGGGGGGTACAGTGGGGGGGGGGTATTGGAGTCATCGAAAGGGAGAATCAGGGAAGCAACCAAGACACAATTTGTCTTTCTCACCTTCTTGCCAAGTGTTTTATTTGTTGCCCCTTTGGAGACAGGCTCTTAAAATTGTTTTATTTAGTGAAATGAGCAAAAACAATTGAAAGTCTAATATAGAGTGAGCAAGCTTGAGTTATACTGACATTTCATTTTCTTACCAAAACCCAAAAATAGTAAGATTAAGAGTGTTATATTGTTGTTGGGACTACTCTGAAGCTAGAATTTTACCCAAAAGATCTTTTATCAACTCTCTAGTGAAAGTATATTTAGTAACTGTCTGTATGATGACCCGAAAAAGATAGTTTAGATGTATCTTAAGTTTGTTTTCAACTTTTTTCAGGCTTTCTCCATTAACTCATTCCTATAACAATTTTGTTTTTAGCAGCTTCTCTGACAACAAAAGCTATGAGGTTTTTCAAATTCAATAAGCAGGATTAGAAAGGTGCCATCCCTCAACCCAACTTGTGCTGAGGACTGTGGATCCTCAGCATTACCCTCTACACTGGGGGTCTTTGCAGTGATCAGTCTGCTGAGAACATACTGACAGGTTGAGTGCTTTTATAAGGTCAGCAGTACACAGGCCATGATCACTGGATTTCATTGTAAAAGAACTTTGAATTCTGGAAATTTCTCAATCTGTTAGGTACAAGCATTAAAATATGCTCACATTTTTGTATGTATATGTATATATGTATACATATATATTTATAATTATATATAGATGTAGAGGAAGGAAGACAACATTATTAGAGGGAAAATGAGAGGGAGCAAAATGTTTTCACTCCTCTGGCATTCTAGAAGCAACTTTTTTTTCCTCCAGTGTCTCATGCTTTTATGCTTGATCACTCCTATACATTTATTTCATTATGACTTTTAATTAACAGTATATATACATCACCTCCTTCACTAGAATTCTGGCTCATAAAAGGCATGGACTACGTAATTTTATATCTTTGTTTCCCCAATGTCTAGCATGGTGCCATTACATGGTAACTATTTAATATGTCCTTCTATATCCCTGTCTTTGAATATAGAATGAATAATCACAATTGTTCAGTAAAGACTCCATTCCCTTAAGTGTTACACTAACATATTATCCCTTAAATAATATGAAAAAGGTTTTTCTAAAAGACTACTAATTGTGATAAAAGTAAGACATTCATGCCAAACCAAATTCTGATAACATAAGTACTCTGCATGAGCATTGTCTGCCCCTTCTGAAAACTTATTTGTTTTGGAAAGATTTTCATACAGAGTTTAACATTTATTTAACATTCTGCTAAGTGACTACATAAAACAAACAAACAGCACAACCTCCAAATTCTTAAAGGAAAGCTTAAATGAAGGACAGGAAGAAATCATAAAACTCTACTTGTGGGGAAACTCAAATTTCCCCTCTCAGAGCTAGATAAATCTAACCACAAAATAAATAAGAAAGCAAATAAGGAGACAAATGGAATTTTAGAAAAGCTGTATGTAATGGACCTCTGAAGAAAATAGAACAGGAATAGAAAGTAGTATACCTCTTACTTAACTGTACATGGCACTTCACAAAAATTGAGCATGTATTACAGCATTAAAACCCTAAGAAATGAATGCAAAAAACCAGAAATACTAAATGCACCATTTTCAAACCATAGTACAATAACCTTAAATCCAATAAAGGGTCTTGGAAGCATAGACAAAGTGACTATATGAAAAGCACGATATTAGAGGTAACATGTGCAAAATACTGTGCTAAGAATCAGTGTGGCATTAAGCAGAATAATCCCTGAAGTTGAATTCAGTAAACATGGCTTTAAATCCCAGGCCTTCCACTTAATAGTTTTGTGATCTAGCAAAGTCATTTCACCTTTTAGAAATTAATTTTCAATAACTGTATATTGAGGTTTGATCTCTAGGGTCCTTTATAGCTCGAGTATCCTGCTAATTTGTAATAAAATGTGGTCCTTACCTTCATGGAATTTGTAGTTGAATAGGAGACTATATGCAAATAAATGCAATATAAAATAATATATAATAGTTGCATAACAGAGGTGAAGGGAGAATGCTCATTGAAGTTCAGGAAGTAAAAATGAAACCTAATGGAAAGATCAAGTTTTGATCTCTTTTATCATGCCTCCATCCCCACTGTTGCGATTTTCTTCTTTCCCAGTGGCGGGATTGTGTAATGTAAAGAATGGTGAACTGGGAATCAAGAAACCTGCTTCCCTTCTTCATCTGTGCCTAAGATCTGTAGATTCTTAAGGAAACCACTTCATGTCTTGAATATCAGGTTCCTTATCTGTAAAATAAGTTTGGTACTTCAAACGATCTACAAGGTCTAGCTCTTTTCTCCTAGGCTGGCTATTTAATTTATTTATTAATTTTTTTGGAGGGGGGAAAGTATGGCAACTGGGTTAAGTGACTTGTCCAAGGTCACATGGCCAGTAAGAATGTCAATTGTCTGAGGCTGGATTTGAACTTAGGTCCTTCTGATTCCAGGGCAGGTGCTCTATTCACTGTGCCACCTAACTGTCCCATGTGCTGGCTATTTTATACCAGGCTATGGAAAATCCCTTCTGCCACTTCAAATCTCTGACACTTATTCCCATAACTTGGGCTATCAGTACCACTACTATCACATTCCCTTTGGCATCAATGAAAGAAGTCAAGAAGAGACTGAAAGGCAATTTGTATGTTCCCTCAACACATATTAAAAAAAAAGAATCAACATTGAGTCTCTAGAGATTCTTATCACAATATAGCTTTGTGCCCAACTAAAGTCACATTCTTTTCTAGAATCCTCTTAATCTCATATCTGGGGATGAAGATCTAATTTGTGTTATTCTATGACAGAAACTGACCTTTCCAATTTTCACATTTTCATTTCTCTTTTCTCAATCTGGGTTGTGGCAAAAGTATTTTATATAAAACCAGTTGGATAGCTGCTGCCCACTGGAAGAAATCTATTCATTTCTCTATCCAAATCAGTGAATTATCTACTCTTATATAAAGCAGTACCAGCAGCATAGCAATAACAAGGACACAAAAGAATTGGTGCTGACCCCAGGTCCTTCAATATATTAATTAATTGCTTTGTTACAACACCTACAGGCAAAGTAGAACTTAAATGCATTCAAATGTATCCCAAACAGCTTGGCTTGAAACTGCAGCACATTCTGCTTCTATACTTTCTGAAATCTATCTATATTTTATTTTGTCTTGGGAAAAGATTAAAGAATAGAATTATATTAGAACTGGTGGAGGCATGAGCCATGCCCCCTTGATTATATTGAAACATTAAAATGTCATCAGCATGTTAATTTTGTCATCTCAACTGTATGAGATTTATTCAGCACTTCTATCTATTACATTAGTCTGGAAACACAATTTATTCTGATTGTGGAAATGTCATAGACAGCGACTAAAAACATCTGGAATTCTTAGTCTGAAAAGAATGCCTGTCTTTGATAATGCCATTTCTAAATTAATTTTATTTATGAAGAAGGCAGGAGTTAAACATTTCTACATTATTCAGATTAAAATAATCAATTGGCTCACCATTTTTAACCAAAGAGGAGGCCAAAAAGAAAAAAAAAAGATTCCAAACCAAAACCAAATAAAAAAGCTATCTACATTTTAGATTTGTGAGTGAAGATGTTGGGGAAGATAGTGTATCTGGGGTATTGGTTCCTACCTGAAAAAAAAAAAAAGGAAATAGTCCCTGGGGAAGATTTCTATTCATTTCAGTAATCCTTGATTTTGCTGTAGGAAAAAAAAAAAGGCTATTGTGGAAACCAAGGTGACACCGTTTTAGCTTGCAGAGGCCCCAAGAATGTAAGTATAAAATACCAGAATAAAAGCATGTGCCATTTGAATTTCATACATTGTTATTTTGGTTGCTCTTGTTCTTTCCATAGTTTGCAAACAGTTTAAATGTACCTTAAACTCCTGCATGCTAAGGACATATATGTGGTCCATTCCAGAATAGATACAGAAAGAATGAAGAGTTGGCTGACTACACCTAACTGCTTTTCTCAGTAAAAGCTACTACACAAGCAGCTCAGTGGCACAGTGAATAGAGCACTGGCCCTGGAGTCAGGAGGATCTGAGTTCAAATGTGACCTCAGACACTTAACACTTATTAGTTACGTGACCTTGGGTGAGTCACTTAACCTCAATTGCCCTGCCTTTCCCCTTCCAAAAAGACAAAAAAAAAAAAAAAGAATTATCACAACACATTTCTCTAAACCAAGAGTCCAAGTTGGGCACAAAATTTTGATTAAGAAAAAAAAAAAGAATTTGATTTTACCTTAAAGAAAGCCATTTATATTGATGGTTATAATATGCATTTATATTTCCCTGGTGTCCATTTCATTGGTGAATCATGAAATTTGAAAATCATGAAAATATCATATGATATTTATACAATTCTATCTCTAGGAGTATTCCAGTTACTCATGAATATTATAACCTCTCCAGTCCTTGTCTCTGTTTTCTCAAAGAGTATCTGCTCAACATCCCAACATGCTGTGGAGGTCTTCCTTTTTCATTTGTTTGTTTGTTTAGCTTCTGAGACATGCCAATGTACTACTTATTTTGCCTATATGTTTCTCATTTTCACTCTATCACCAACCCACATCCTTTTCCCAACCTACATGTCTTTGACATGTCTCGTCCACTATTACATTGCCTTCTATCCAAATTCATCCTATAAGGGTTATTTCTTGGGAACTGTGAATTGTTCAGAAACAACTGTTTTCATCTATATTTATTTAACTGAAAATTTCCATTTATTTATCTTCCAAACAAATAGAAAACGCATCTTTTTTTCATAGTATAGCAACACTAAGGATGCTAAGAATGATCACTGATGTTCAGAATGATGACTTTGGGACTCCATAAGATACTGGAAGTGCCTTCTGAATCATCAAATAAAATAATATTGTGCATAACAGTTTTACTGAAAAATGTGCTTCACTGTATTCTAATTCATTTGAAATTTGTGAATTCACAGATGATAAATAGGACAGATCTTAACTCAGTTGAAGATTAAACTAACCAGGCTATCTCAATCCCATTCATTCTTCCAATACATTACATCTTGAAATACATGCTTCAGTACATACATATATGTGTATATGTATGTGTGTGTGTTGTACACACTCAAAGACATTTGACTAGAGTTTGAACCTTATCACCCACACCTTTGAAGAGAGTTATCCCAACAAAGAAGTCTATAGATTTTAAATATTAATTGTAATTTGTTAGCCATCTCTTGTTTGTCAAGAGATGCAAACTTCAGTGCTACAGGACTTTATAGACCATGATTTTTTTTTTCCTCTGGAATAAACTAATAATTTAGATTGGTTGGAGGAGTACTCCTTGGTCTCATTGAGATTTTTCTTACTAGTTCATCAAATCTGAAGTTGTCAGGAATGCATTTTTGCATGAAATTTAATTTCAGCAATGAAAGTTGAGAAATTATCTTCTGTCTCATCTCCAACGGGAAGCACTAACACTTTTTTCAGTCTTTCGTCAGGGAAAAATAGTCACTCAAATCATCTGTATAAAATATTTTGCATTGTTCTGGCAATGTTCTGGCCTCATCCTCTGATAGGAAATTGGGCATGTGTGGATAGGCATTCAGTGGAATATGTTTACCAATGAATTGTATGCCAAGGTTTTGACACTACCATCAGTTATGCCAGATGCAAATCATTTACTCTCTGTCAGTTCAAATACACAATCTTGTTTGGATGGCTTAAATCTACACTGGCACCCAAATACAGCAAAGCAGTATTGCTCAACTTTAGAGACGAAAGCATAGACAAATGTATACAGTGCCAAAACATGAAACAACACAATGGAGACTACATTTTGCTAAGTGTTACTTATTGGCAATATAGCATGGGAATGTTACAGGAATACTGACCTTTACCTCTGAAAGAGGGAATGTTTAATATTGAGAGGTCTGTTTGATAGGAGGATGGTGAATAGTATAGTTGAAATCATATGAGCAAAAATCCTTTTAGATCCCATAAGGTTAAGAATGGGGATCCATCGCCAAATAATGCAGATCTGAAGTTAGAAATAACCACAGAGATCCTATACTTCAAAATATTTCTTAGAAGAGGAAACTGGCCCAGAGAAATAAAACAACTTGCTTATTGTTTAATGGGTAGAAAATAGAGCTGGGACTTTGGGATACCTTAGTGAGACAGTAAGTACAGTACTCTTTGTACTGTGACACATTTCAGGGAGAGACCAAATTAAACCCTGAAACATTGGATCTGGTGCTATTTCAATGCCAAAATTTTCCTTCTTAATTAGGATCTGAACATTCCTACAATATATTATTAGATGGACCATAGATAGGCATAGTTAACTGTCTTTTGAAGACAGTATAGACTGTCTTCTACTGACAATGTAGACATTATATAGTATAGGTCTTTTAAGGCCATGGACTGTTTCATTTTTGTCTATGCAACCCCAGCACCTAGGTCAGTGTTGTAGGTATTTAAGAAATACTTGTTGAGTGGTTTTCTATATAAATAAAATAAATAGCCATGTAGATTCAATCCTAGCACTATAAAGATAAATTCAGATGACTTTGAGTATCCTTAGAAGGTTGAGAAATTATCTCTTTGTAGTTATACTGGGAAGCTAGGTTCTTATTAATCCAAAGTACTATCAAGTACCATTAGATCCTCTTACCAAGTGTCATATGATCTAGGCTTAGGGATGACCTAGGAGAGTAGATGGACCAGAATGTGACTAGCCTTCATGAGCTAGGGTTGCCATTCTAAGCTTTAAGATATAGAACTCAGCCTTTGATGCCAACACCCCAACCAAAAAGAAAAATCAAAGATCATTACCTATGGAACCATCCCTAGGAGTGGTTTATTCTCCCACAGTGAGTTACAGGCAGCATGAATTTCATATATTTGTAAGCAGGAGGTAAACCTTCCAAAATTATTAGGAATTGCCCCACCTCCCCATTAAAGTATGAGCTCCTTGAGAGTAACATCTGTTTTTCTTCCTCCCTCCCTCCCTTCTTCCCCTCCTCCCTCCCTCCCTCCCTTCCTTCCTTCCTTCCTTTCTTTTTTTCCTTTCTTTTTTCCTCCTTCCTTTCCTTCCCTCCTTCCTTCCTATATCATTGTGTCTTCCACACAAAAGATACTAAATGAAAGTTTTGGAAGGAGAAAAGTTTGATGAATTGATGAGATTTTGTATTAAAATGAAGAGAACCAGTAAGTCAGTTCTTAGATTGTATAGACAGAGTTAACATCAAAATAGTTGAAATTAATGAGTTGAACAATTTTTATCATTTCAATATTTTAATTAAAAAACATAGCTCATATGTTTTAGTAAAAAAAGAAAATCACAACAATCCCATCATATGTGGAATTGTTAAGTTCAGCTGACTTAAAAATGTTCCTGGCCAGGTTGATGATAATCTTGTCCAGGTTAAAAATCAGTTGTTTACGAAAAGTGATCTGTAATGGAGTGCTAGAAAGATGTCTTTAGTTGTGTGTCACCTTTCATCATGGACTTGAGTGAAAACTTAGGCGGCATGCTTATTAAATACAAAGATGACACAAAGCTAAGAGGGATAGCTAAACTGTTGGATAGTAGACATAGGATCCAAAAAAATCTCAACAGGCTAAAAAATTGTGATAAATCTAATAAGATGAAATTTTATAAGGGTAATTTGTAAAGTTTTACTTTTGGGTAAAAAGATAGGCATGACTAGATTAAAGTACATTTATAAAACAGTATGAGTATTCATAGACTTTATGTTCAAAGTATCACACCATTGTGATATGGAAGCCAAGGAAGCTAATGCAGACTTAGGTTATATTAGGAGTATGCAATATTCTAAAAGAGTATTGGACTAAATAGAGCAAAAAAAAAAAAAAAAGGCAAAAAGCTGATGCAGGGATGGCTTGGTTTGACTGCCCTATAGGTATTAAATCCAAACAGGTTGTTAAACAGGTAGCCACATGTTCACCAATGTTGTTTGTCTCTATCACGAAGGATGTCAATCCCATTGTACATTAGACTGTAATCCAACCAAATTTGGTCATCTTAAATTTTATTTGTCATGTGTTCATCACACATGACACTTTAACTCCTGACTCCATGTCTTTACACTGAATATCTTCTACCCCCTAGAACACACTCCCTCCTCATCTATCTGCCTAATAGAAGCCTTCTCTTCCTTCAAGACTCAACTCAAGTACCACCTTGTAAATGAAGACATTCATCATATCCTCCCAATGGCAAGTGCCCCCCCCTTATATTTGACTACCTTATATATGTGTTTATTTTCTTTATATTTATTCTGCATATTATTTTCTCCTCTGTTAGCAAAAAAAGCTCTTTGTTTCACTCTTTGCATTTGTATCCTTAACACCTTATACTATGCTGGTATATAGCAGGAGATTAATAAATATTTTATATTCGATTGATTGATTGATATCTAGCATTAGTCCAAGAGCAATTGCTTCTTAATGGTGAGTTCCTCCAAATGTTTCTTTTTTCAGATAATGCTATGGTGATTGCATTAAGTCCCACAACATTTTTAAAGTCTCCTAAATATGATTCATAGTCATTCACAAGAGGTCAAACTAGCCATCCAAACAAGAAAAACCAAGAGGATGAAGAATGCCTATTGTTCAGTTTATGATATGCAGTTGAATGGATAACTTAGAGAGTTTTAGTTAGAATTGCAATTTGAACTGACATTTCAAATAGACAACTAGCCAGACCCAAACAATAATCCAGAGTCAGAATTAATTGCATGAGAGAGAATGGAAAGGACTGCTTTTCAGAATCTGCATTTGTTTTCAGTGATTTCTAGCTCTTGGACCTCATCTTTCTAGTACCAATATTCTTCCAGCAGTGTAAGGGGCTTCAAATCGTAGAAAGCCACTATCTCTAAATAATCAAAACTTTAAGTTTCCAACTGAGTAACAGTAATATATTATAATAAATTACACGTACAATAAATTACAAGTGAAAATGATGTAAAGTAATGTATGCCCGAAAAAGGACATAGGGATGTTATGCAGTGTGAAGGAAAATAACAGATGGACAGCCTATTTGGCACATTGGTACACATCTTAACATTAACTAAGATGTAGAGGAAATACTCCAGGATATTGGGTAGATATCTTATAAAAGATTTATGAGAAGACACAAAAAAAGAGTTACACAGGATTGCAAGGCATGGATGGAATATGACATATAAAATTAGAGGGAACACATCTATTCATGATGACGATGATAATGATTGCTAACATTTGTAAAGTGCAAACACATTGAAATATTCAGTAACTATCCAGAACTAGAGAGGTGATAGTCCACAGCTCTTCGGTCTAATCAGAGCACATATGGTGAATTGTATTCTGTTCTGGATGTCGCATCTCACTAAAAATGTTAATAAGCTAGAGAACATTCAAACAGGAGGTGAAGAGGATGAAGAAAAGCCTTGAGATCATTGCATATGGAAGCTGTAGGTATAGCCTTGGGTATGTTTAAACTTGAGAAGAGAATCTCTAGGCAATATATACATGATACACACACACACACACATATAGATAGATAGATAGATAGATAGATAGATAGATAGATATAAAACATTGTCAAGTCTTGTTCTTCTTGACCCCAAAAAACTAAAGTAGAAGCAATGGGTAAAAGTTGTAGAGCAAAATTTGGGTTTGCTATAAAGAAACAATGAGAGATATCACAAATTAGACCAGGATGTCTTAGGATACAATGGGTGCTTCACTGAAGGTACTCAGACAAAGGCTGGAGGGCCACATGGAGGGATGCTTGTGAAGGCATGGACTGGACAATGTGGCCTTTGAGATCCCTTCCAACTCTAAGATTCTGTGCCCAGAATTAAAACTATCCAGATTGAATTACCTTAAAGAAGGCAACATGGATAAAATCTGTGGGTATATATGTTTCCAAATGTCTTTGTATAAAATGTATAAGGAAACTAAATAAAATCACATCAGAATTGATTTTAAGGACACTTGGCATTGATTACAGTCAACAAGGGCACCACCATCCTCTCAATTACTTAGTCTTGCAACCTCACTGTTATTCTCAACTCTTCACCTGAACTCACCTCACATATCTAATCTGTTTCCAAGTCTGATCATTATTACCTTCACATTATCTTGTACATGACCCCTTCTCTCCAGTGACATAGGCCACCACCCTGACTGGACCCTCACTACCTCACATATGAACTAAAGCCGTATCAAATACTATATTTAATACATTGATTTTAGGCTTATTTACACAATAAGCATATTCATTATTTTCTTGAACATCTTGAATATCTGAATTTTCCCTTGGTTTAGAGCACAATTCTAGATACCTCACTGGTAGTCATTTCAAAATCAACCCAAATTTTCTGTCTGCTCATTTTTTTTTCTACTTAGGGTTTCTAGTTGATCTCCTTTCCTCAAGCCTCTCCCATGCCAGAGTCCATGCTCCATTCAGTCGCCAAAGTGATCTTTCTAAAAAGCAGGTTTGACTGTGTCATTATCTCTCCCCAACACACGCTCAATAAACTCTAGTGGATCTCTATTACCTTCAGGATCGAATGTAAAACCCTTTGTTTGACATTTGGTATCTTTTATGACCTGGACCTTCCTACTTTTCCAGGCTTTAATGCCTTCCTTCCTTCTATGACATGGTGAACTGTCCCATTTTCTATTCCTAAAACACGACCCTCCCAATTTGATGCCTTTTCACTGGATGTCCCCATGCCTGGCATGCTTTCTTTCCTCCCCTCAGACTCCTGACTTCCTTCAAGAATGAGCACAAATCCAAAAGTCATCTTCTGCAAAGGGCCTTTTCTGTTCCCTTCACCCTTACCCTTGCCCCACACTCCCTGCATTTCTCACCCTCTAAGATTATCTTCCATGCACATTGTATATAACTTGCACGTATGTAATTGGCTTTTTTGTTTTGTTTTGTTTTTTTGCTTTTTTTCTTTTCTTGTGCCTGGCCCACAGTGAGCACTGAATAAATGCTTGCTGATTAGATTGATTGTTATTACTATTTATAACAATGGACCTCCTCTATGGGATATGTCATTGTGAAATGAAGTGCCATTTTATGGCCTAATAGAAGAGTGTCTTGGATATGCTCAAAAATATATTAGGGGATGTATTTAGCATCATGCATAGGTGTCTGATTTTGAGAAGAAATCACGTATGAGTTTCTATCACTTCCTACATAAGGATAATTCACAGCATGAGAAGTTTAGCTGCTCTAATTTAAGAGGATGGAATGAAGCATTTTGTAGCATAATTATTCCTGAAGGAAAAGACACTGTGTATACCTGTTTATAGAGTACCGTGTGAAGTCTATTTAAAAAGTGAGCTGCTTGACTGCTTAAAAAACTGAGAGCATTAGAGTCACAGGTACATGTTGGCTCTGGAGCAACCTGACCCCCTTTTTATAAAAAAAAAAAAATATTTCTCCCTTTCATTTGAACCACTGCATCATGTCTTTCCTAACTGCACTATGGAAGAGCACTGTGTTACAGCAAGAAGAAACCTTAGAAATTATCTACTTCAACAACTTCATTTTATAGATTTCTTAAGAAAAGTGAAGCCTAGAAATTTTAAATTAACTTGCTGAAAGTCACACAGCTAATGAATGACATATCTGTTAAAGTCAAACTTTGTTGTTGTTGTTTAGGCATCTTCCAGTTGTGTCCCACTCTCCTTGACTCTATTTGGGGTTTTCTTGGCAAAGATACTGGAGTAGTTTGCCATTTCCTTCTCCATCTCATTTTACAGATGAGGAAACTGAGGCAAACAGGGTTAAATGATTTGCTCAAGGTCATACAGCTAATAAGTGTCTGAGGCTGGATTTGAATGCAAGAAGAGTCATTATGACACCAGTCCTCACACTCCATCTACTGTACCACCTAGCTTCCCTAAAACCAAACTTACAAACACTTGAAAGGAAACTATCACAGAATTATAAATAAATTGCTCCGGATTTAAGAGGGACTTCAATAGACATTTAGTCCAAGCAAACATGAAAAGAATCCCCATCGTACCATACCTGACAAAGTGTCCCTCCTCTGCTTGAACACCTCCAAGGAGGGAGTTATATAAATATTCTTCTTATTTAAAAAAGTTTATTAGAAAAATCAATATTTAGCAAAAAAAAAAAAAAAACCTTTGCAAAAGGGCCAAAGTGCTCCTGTTTGCATAATTTCTTGCATGAGGGCTTTACTATAATGACTTTCCAGTTACAGAAGCCAAAAATATGGCATCCTTAAAATGATTATTTTTTTTCAGTAGCTTCTCCATGGGTTTCTTTTATGCCAATTCAAACCCTCAAAGACAGAAGCATAGCAATTTTTTTTTTTCACCTAGAGCAGAAACTATTGAGGCCATGAGGCGTGATCCATAGACAAGTGGCAGTGGTGCAGAATATAGTCTGATGGTGGGTTCAATCACTCAAGGAAATGGGATGATTCAGTTTTCACTATGGCAAGTAGGGAAGGCACAGCACCAGGTTTTGCTGTGGCCACAGTAAGTGGGACTGATATAGAGAAGAAGTATGACTTTCCTTTCCAGGTAGAAAGTACAGAGCCCTGAATATCTGCACCCTGGGCAAAGTCCTTCTTGCCTCATACTAGTTACAGCTTTACTCATGGCTATTGATGGCATGGGAGAAATGAATCACATAACCCCAGGCTTGTCTTTCTCTTGTGTGGCGAAAGTGTTAAATAGTTTATGCTGCAAACTTCCTTCATCATGAATGAGAATCCTTTCCTAATTATTGCAGTTCAACTTATAGGGGATTGAGTGGCTCACAAATAAGTAAAATTTAAGATACAAGTCTTGAGCTCAGTTTGTAAAGGCCCCCACTTCCAATAACAAAACTAGCAATGACAGTGATGTATGGTTTATTTTATGAGACCTGAAAACTGATGGATATGTGATCTTATAAATGCTTAGACAAACTAATGCACATAATTATATTTTCCATTTGAAGTCTATTGCTCGGCATTCTAATACAATATCATTAGTCGAAATGGCCACAATGATACAGCTTGGGCAGTTTGTCACGGTAATTACAGGGTGATTATTTTTGACTGGAATAAAGATTTCAGTTTTAGTATGGTGGAAAACATCATCACAAATTAGGAACCATCTTAGCAAAGAATAATAAAAAAAAACTTTAAGGTTTTAAATGTGTATTATGGCATAATCCTGAAATAATTTCTTATTAAGACTAAAGTGCATGGATATTTGGCTAACTTAAAATATGGCCTTGCCAAAAGGGTAACACTTATCTCATTAATGGTTCCCATGTATACAGATTTTAACATTAGATAAAATTCTAATGTGGTAAATAAGGCTTGTGTCATAATTAACATAAGCATTAAAAAGGCTTTTTTTTGGTGAATGCAAAAATACAACATTTGTCTTCACTATTTTCAGAATGGTTGATTAAAATAGACAATGTCCTAACATCTGCATTGAAAACTGTATTAATCAATTGATTAATCATGAGGCATTAATCAAAATCTTCCCTAAGTGTTTTAGTTTGGGAGCAGCTCTTAGTATTTTCTATCAGATTCCTTTTAAGGTGTCCATTAAAAAGATTAAATTTGGGTGGTAAATATTGAGGGGTTGTGGCACATGTGGCTTCCCACTGGAAGGTCACAGCCACTGCTCATTAGTGCTACTTTTAATGGGATAAGAAGCAAAAGTTCTGAATATGTGACTAAATCAATTACTCAGACTTGCCGTTGAGTTGTTCCAGTAAGGAGTTTAGCATATGCAGAATTGGCACCATGGAAGACCATGATTTCTCCTTAGTGCTTTCCTTTAGAATGAAGAATAATACTTGCTACTTAACAAGTTTAAACTGGATGCTCAATAAACTGATGTCGCGACTGCTCTTCAATATATTGGTTTGCAGAAACCAGTTAAAAGTCAGCCTCCATTATTAAGGGCATATTTAAATAATCTAACTTGCCCTCTACAATGAATGTAAAACTTTCCATTATAGGAGTGAATGGCTACAGAATTAAATGAATTATTTCAGTGTTTAGTTAGATTCAATTGGACTTCACAGAACACTTTCAAGTATAACTCAACAATAGCAAATTCCAAGATTTGTGCCCTGAATTTGGATTGTGCTTACATTGTGAAACCTTCCACTTTATAGTTTTCCTTGAATAATCATATGCAGTTACATGGAGAAGATCTATTAAAAGCAATGAGAGAAAATTGCTGAATATACGTCTTAGAAATAAAAATTATTTCAAACATGTATCTTAATTTAGCAACATTTCTGTCTAAGAAGCATTTCTCATTTATTCATTGGACTTTGCTTTCTTGTTTTGTTTCACACTGAATCATGTTTCTTCTAGAAAGTTCAAAGCATAGATGCTTATGACCTTTCATTTTACTTACTACATTCCATAAGATTATACTTATTTCCTTGGGTAATCTCAGATTGTTCAAAATGAAGACCTTAAAAAAAAAAAGTCTTTGTTTCTTATGCAAGAAAAATGTGCATGGTGAGGTCATATTGAACCTGAAGTGGTTCTGGAAAGCTACCTTTCCCTTCTGGCTTCATAGACCTTTGCTTGCTTTTGAAAATTGGATGGCCCCTCTCTATCAACTTGTACAGAATATATTCAGGTTTTAGCAATGTCGAACTAGTCCTGCTTTTCAACAGGGTGATTTAACTTTAGTTATAAAATCTTTGATTTTTAGAGACATATGTTGAGGTATTAGAATTTAGATGTCACGAATATATTATTTGGAAAAAAAAATTTTTCTCTTTTAGTTAGTCCCTCAGTTGGTCTCCTTAAATGGGGATATAGCTGGGTAATATCTGATTATTTTGTCACTCTCTCTTTTCTATATGATTCTCTCATTTGACTTAGCCTGATGTTACCATGACCAAACATTAGGGAACTGCCCCAGAACTCTGAAGAACTGGTTTTAATTCTTATTTTTGATACTGACTGATTATATGACCTTGAGCCAGTCATTAAGACATGAGACAGCTAGGGGGTAAGTGGATAAAATTTTGGACTTGGAGTCAAGAACTAAATTCAAGACCCTTCCCAGTCGTACGATGCTGGGCAAGTCACCTAACCTTGGTAAGCTTCAGTTCCCTCCTCTATAAAATGAAGATAATAACATCATCCATATCATTGGGTTGTCATGAGTTCCAGGTGAGATGACAAGTGTAAGATGTTTTGCAAATCATAAATTGATACATGTTACCTCGTGTTATCTTCATCATCATCATTATTCTTATTCTTATTATTCAATCTTTCCATGATCCCATACAACTCTAATATAACTAATGTATAACATATAAATATATAACTTCCAGAGCAGGACCTGAGGAAATTAACTAGAGTTCTCTATATCAATGAAATACTAGGTCCTTTAGAAAAATGGATAAAAATGCAAGTACCAAAACAGACAAATTAAAAAAAAAAACCAGCTGTTAGAATTCAGAAAGCCTTATGATTGGATGTTCCACTGTAGCTATAGAGGAAACACAAATAATATTTCTAAAGAGTGCTCAGTTCATATCTCCCTTTACTGAGGAACTGCTTTCTTTTCATTTCTTTAATATTGGTATGAACCTAGAATCCAATACTGTAAAAACTAAGTAAAAATAGTTTATTCATTTTCAAAGTAACTGGATGGCTTTAGGCAAGTTCACCTACTACCTAATTCTATGGTACAAATAGAAAACAGATTTAAGGAAAGGAAAACTTGAGATCTATTCATGGTAAAGCATTGAGAAAAGCTGACTTGTATTACTAATATGTATTTGTCCATTGGCTAGATTTCAGCACATTGTATGATTTGGAATAAGGTCACTATCTATCGCGGCTGTAATTGATTAATACGTAAAGTCATTCAGGTACTGAGGAAATACCATGAACCTTTATTTGTAGTTTTTGCTGCCAAATAATTACATGAAAAAAGAAACATGCCTTAAAATAATAACAAATAGATTTAATTGTGTCTCCAATACATATTGTTTCATATTTGAGTCATATTTTCATTTTGCTATTGATGTGAAGCTTGGTTGCCTTCAGCAGGGAACGAAAAGCAATCTGCATAATTCCCATTAGTTCTTCATTGGACAAATGCAGTCTGATATTCTGTAGTAGGTTCGTTTGTGGCTAATCATTTTTGTACTTAGCAGCAGGTGTTGCTGCTATATTGAAAAAGTATCATGCATTTTAGGAATTATGGGGATAATTTAGCTATAAAACACCTAAGTTTCAATACCCATCAATTCATCAGTTCAGCTCATTGGGAACACACTTAGTTCTTAGCAAGATCATTTCATTACACATGTCAGCTTTTAGATGCTTTAGCATAAACCTTTTATTAAGGATGTATTTGTATATTGATCATGTGGCATAATAGGACTGCATGGCATAATATAAAACAAGGGGAACTTAGTTGTTGTACATTGCTTTTAGGGAGAAAACACAGAAAGATAATATTCTAAGCAGAGACAGCCTTTGAGGTTGGAGGCGTTTTGCTTTATGGGTCTTGGCCAAGATTTTAAAATTTGAACTTTTTCATATGGGATAATGTGAAACGTGGGATGATTTTAAAGTGGATTTTCTTGTTCTCAGATGTAAGAATTGTATCATTTCAGCATGACTCAAAGTTGTTACAGGATGTTATAGTTCTGAAGAATAAACCTACAAAGGAGGGCTCAAATCGACTTTATGTTTAGAACAATATTCATGCTGTCGATCTTATAATTTGTATGCATTAATAAAGCCTGATTAATATGCTACAAGATGTATATCCTAATATTAGAAAGGAAAAACTTCTTTGAAATGTATTATCAGATCATGTTTCTCATGCAGATATCCCTCCTCTTAAAAATCTCAAATCTGCCTTCCAAGCACAAGAAGAGAATGGAGAATATACTTTACTCTCGCTGATAAAAATGTTTATTTTTCTCCCAAACACTTTCTATGACTTTTTTATGGTTATGTTTTTAAAACACAGAGAAACTCTGAGGTCCATGGTTTTAAAGAAGTCCGTGAAATTGGTGGAAAAAAGATATTTTCAATAGTTCCTAATAGAAAATTAAGCATTTCCTTCAATTATGAATGTAGGCAATAAAACATCCTGATAAAGGGTACATACCCAGAGGAGACCACAACACAGAGGCAAATGGAGAATAAAGATATTTCAGTGTTAATATTCTATGATCATATCATCTAGAGTCTAAGATCCTTTTGTAAAAAAAGATATTTTAAAAATAATTAAACAAAAGGTGTATTTATATAACTAGAAATTTCTGATAGCCTTTTCTAATTCTTAAGGAGAAAAAACAGTTTGTCTTGGCTACCTAGATCTCCTCAGCCCTTTGCATTCTGGTCATTGGTACCATCATCTGATAGACACTGCTCCCTCCAAGACTACCTCTCAACAATCTCTTAATGGCCGGCCTTTTCTAGGTCCTCATATTTGACCTTACTGCAACTTTTACAATCACTGACCACTTCTCCTTTCATATTCTCTCTTTCTTTTGCTTCTTTGTGGATGCTGTTTCTCCCAGGGGCTAGAAAGAAAGGACTAGATGGCTCCTGCCCTCAAGGTACTTGCTATCTGGTGACACAATCTATGTCCTACTATATAAACAACAAAATACATACAGGATAAATTGGAGAGAGGAAAGGTATTAACATAAAGAAAAACAACTGGGAAAGGCTTCTTGCAGAAGGCAGGATTTCATTGGGATGTGAAGGAAACCAGGGAAGCTAAAAAGTGGAGAAGAGGGAGAGAGGAGTATCTTGTATAAAGAGGAGCAAAGGGGCCAGTATCACTGCACAGTTTTTTGAAAGGGAATGAATGAGATGTAAGAAGACATAGAAGGAAGGGAAGGGACAAGTTATGGAAGGGTGTCCAAAACCATAAATCCCAGAGGTAGAAGGGAGCCAGTGGAATTTGAAGATAGTATAAATGAAGTAGTCTATGAAAATAGTTTATAAAGGATACTTTGATAGTTGAGTGAAGGATAGACTGGAGTGGTGAGAGACTTGAGGTAGGGAAACCAATCAGAAGATAATTGCAATATTCCAGGTGTAAGGTGATAAGGGTCAGCATCAAGGTTGTGGCAGTGTCAAGGAGAGAATGGATGTGAAGGAGAGATTCTGTGAAGGAAATAATCAATAGGCCTTAGAAACAGACTGGGGTGTGAGAGAGTGAGGAATAGAGAATGACACTTAGGCTATGAGCAGTATGCCTGGGAAGATGCTGGTGCCCTCAATGAAAGCAGAGGTTAGTAAGAGCATAGGGTTAGGGTAAAAAGATAATTTCAATTATGAATGTCTACTTTAAGATATCTATGGGGCATCCAGTTTGAAGGAAGGGGTTACAGTACTTTTCCAGGGTCACAAAATTAATAAACATCTGAGTCAGAATTTGGATCCCGGTCCTACTGACACCAAATCTAATACACTATCCAGTACTCAAGATTGCCTCACAAGACAAAAGACCAGAGGTTCATATCTCAACCCTGTCATTTATTGACATCTCTTAACCCCTCAAAGGCATAGTTTCCTTAACTGTGAAATAAGGATGAAAACAACTATGCTTCCTTGACCTATCACACCCAGCCATTTTTAGGAAAGTGTATGGTAAATCTGAGAGTGCCCTGAAAATTTGAACAATTACTATTTATTTGGGATTTAGAAAACTATGTTTTTTTAAGTCAATTTGGAATAATCATCAATCTTCTGATTTTTCAGTACAGATATCCAAATATGCTCAAAACTACCTAAATTTTGCTAACTTGTGGGGTTTTAGTTTGTTTGTTTTAAATCCGGTAAGTTCATATCTTTCACTGGAAGCACTTTGTAGGATTTACAATTGGAAAGGACTTTAGAAATAATCTCGTCTATCACCTTCTTTGGACAGATGAGGTATCTGAGGTCCAGAGATTTAAAATGACTTGCCCAAATTACATAGGCAGCATACTAACAAAGATGTGAATCCAGGTACTCTGGCTTCAGATTCATTGCTCATTTCAATGTCCATAGTAGTGGAAATAATTCAGATTCTCCTTAAAAAAATTCATCAATGTCAGGAACCCTTCTTTAGTGAAATTTTATTCATGTCACTCATTTGCATTAGTCTCTGAAGAAGTGTTCCCTTGAGTATATATTTCCCAGCAGCACAATCTTTAACCAGTATAGTAACGAAAGTTACTTTTGATTGAGTGTAAATTGCCATGTAAAACTATGTATTTCAATCAAGGGGGAAGATCTAAAAGACAATTAAAGTATACATTAGATATTTATTTTATTAAGTTGAACATCTCACTCAAATCAGCCTGTATGTGCATTATATATGTATATATACATATATGTGTGTATATATGTATATACGCACACACATACACACACACTTATTATATACACATCCTGTCTGAAAAAACAGACAAAAACAAAAACGAGTCAGTTATTGTTTTCACCTGTAACTTGCTAGATCAATGCATCTTAGAGAGAATATTTTTTGTCCATAAATCTCAATATTTGTCATACGTTCAAAGTTAGAGCAATATCCCAGTCACCAAATGAAATTAGGCTATTTTATTCACATTGGTGGCATACAAAGGTCAGTGTCATGACTAGACTAACTACTCTTCTTATTACCACCTTGTTATTCTTTATTGTCATTTCTGGGATAAACAATATTTGAAAAATGACACCATTACTTTAATGCTGCCAAAAGCCTATGTCTGACCTTCCTTTGTTATAGTGTCACCATATGAATCTTCCTCAGTTCTAATCCAATCATCTCAACCTGCTAAACCCTTTGGGGGTTCACCAGTTAATTATTGCCAAGTGAATTTTTAATTTGTTCCAAGATTACAGGGCGAATATGGTCATTCCTGCAGAGTTTATATTAGGAATTGGCACTAGAGGGAGCTAAGTAATTGTATCATTTGTGTGTTTGGGGGGGAAAAGAACATTCATTTAAAAACTTGCATTTTCCCCCCCTGAACCTGCTGATTTTACAAATATGGCAGCTATGCCTCAGCAAATTATAAGCAATAATGAATTAGTTAATTTTCTTTAGTGAAAACTGCTATGCTAAGATTATTAAATTACTGTATTTCTACTTAGTGAAAGTAGCTACCAGTCGGTAAATTAGGATTTCTAGGACTCTTTGGGGAAAGGGATTATTACTATTATCCTTGTTTATCATTATTTTGGTCTTAACTGAATTAAAATGTTCATAGATATCATCTTAAAATACAAGTGTGGGCTCCCAAATTTATAGTTTGATAAGAAAATGGCTTTGTGGAATAGTAGCACTGTGCAGACCAAAATGAGAGGCTTTACTCTCATGGAATATTTGGGGGATTTCCTTGGTTTGATTACTGTGAAGAGCCAATTCAATTTAACAGTAAAATTCTTCCCCAGAAAGCTTGACTTAGTCAGAGCACTGAGTGAAATTGTAGCAGCTCCTACTTTCATGCTTGCCTCTAAAAGTGAGCTTAAGTGTACTTAGACTGCAGACCTAAGATCTATGGGAAATTTTCAACCATGCAACCAAAGTACTTAGCACCAAACCTTGCATTTCCCATACTTGGAACATCAGCATTTCTATTTTACCCCCTTCTGAGCCTTGCTTGGCCAAAATCAAGTTGGGGAAAACAAATTCAGTAAACATCTTCCTTGAAGTCTTTGCAATAGTCAGTTATCAAGAATGTAGTAACTTTAATCACACACACACACACACACACACACACACACACACACGCATGTGGATATTTTTGTGGGATTTATAATCTCAGAATTGAGAAAACTCAAAGGTCATGTGGTCTGACTCCTATTGAAGGAAAAATCCCTTCTACAATAATCTCCCATAAGTGTTCATTAAGGTGCCACTTGAAGATATCCAGTGATGGTTAATTCATTAACTTTATGGCAGTTCATCCCAATTTTACTTATAATTAATTTTAAGAATTTTTCTCTTTTCTTTTGTTTTTCCTTATACCAATCCAAAAGTGCATTCTTCCTCTATATGATGAGTTTTCAAATAATTAAAGATAGTGATTATTTCCTTTTCCCCAAATGTTTTTCTTCTACAGAGTAAACACCCTCAGATTTTTTTTTAAGCAATCCTTTCAGGATAAATCTTCTGATTTTCCTTTGACTTCTGTCTTCTCCCAGATGTTGAGGGATCTATATTAGCAAGATTTTCTTTCTGGGGGATGGACTGCCACCATGTAATTACAATTGCATTCTAAAAACCTCTCTACTGACTTGATGTTATGGCCTAGGTGATAGCATGAGTCATTCCTGCGGGGTGTGTGATCTCTTTTCCAACCTGATCCACATTACTCCCTCCCTTGGTGGTACCCTCTCCAGCAATAGCCTAGGGTGTTCTGATGCCCCTGTTTCTCCATAGGGTTGCTTCTCCTGGTTCATCTCACCAAAGAACCTTGTATCCTGAGACCTCTCCCTAAATTTCCTCCCACCTACTACCACCACACCCCTTCCAACATTCTTGTCTCAGGCATTAAAATTGCTAGGTATTGCTCTGTAAGATATAATGCTCATAATCACTGAAAACTAGTCTCTGGGTATACTCTGAAAAGGGCAGAATACAGTAAGGCTAAAACCACGCTCATTCTGGACATTTTCCCCCCACTTATGTAACATAAGATCACCCTAACAACATTTTTCCCATGTCACATCAATCACTCATGTTGAACTTTAAGCCTCTAAAATCCCCAGGCAAGATTATACATGAAATGTTATCTGGCCATGTCTCCCCAATACTATACTTATACAACTGATTTGTATCCAAATGTGGAACTTTCAATTTATCACAATTCACAATCTTTTTATTAGGTTCTTTCCATAATTTTAACATAATGAACTTTTTTTTGGGAACCTGACTGTGTCATCTAACATGCTAATTATCATTCTTAGCTTTACATTATCTGCAAATTTAATAATCATTCAAATCACTGATATAATTATTGGAAAAAAAATAGAATGTGGATAAAGCCATATAAAAATTTCCAAGTTCACATCAATCCATCAGTCATACTACTTCCAAATTCCACTAAATGTGCTAATTTTCAGACAATCATCTCTCTACCTTGTCCACAAAAATATTTTGACAGTACTTTTTAAAAAAATGAAATACTTGTAAAGGATCTGAATGGAATGCTTCTGATATACCAACCTAATAACTTTTTTATTAAAAAAATGAGATGAAAATAGTCTGGAATAACTGGTTCTTGATTAAACCTTTCTTCATCATAATGCTCATTGTTTCCCTTTTTGAATACCTACCTACCATCCCTTTAATGGCTAGAATTTTGTCAGGGACACCAGTCTGGGTCACCAGTTTGGTAACTGAAGAATTTACTTTATTCTCATTTTGGAAAACCAAGACAATATTTTCTGATCTCTATTAACCTTCACAAATTCCCAAAGGTCAATGACAATTCCTCGTCAATCATATTCACCATTGTCTAATATCATAGGATGTAGTTCATCCAGGCTTGACAACTGGAATACATTGAGGCAGTAAAAGCTCTTAATTTACCCTGGACTTCAATTCTCATAACTACTTTTACATAAGAATGAATGTAATTCTCCTTGGTAGGGAAAATAGTTTACCAAGAACTAAATAGCTCTGCTTTCTCTCCACTCTCTGTAATCAATGTCTCAGTCTAAGAAAATAGATACCATTTTCATTCTTTGATTTTTTTGTTTCATAAATAATGACAAAACAAAAATCAGTATAGTATATGGAAAAGAATGTGGGACTTGAAAGCCGAATAAAACCACATTCAAATCCTTCCTTTGTTGATCTCTATTTCAAATAAAAGGATGGTAACACATGGTGCATTCAGAAGAATTATGGACATATGAAAGACTGACATTTGATATTTTTTTGAGGTGACACATTCTTTAGATTTATTTTTAGTTATTTATTTGGTTTAATATACCCAGAAAGATATATTTTTCATATGGTCCAAACATAGAAATTCCACCTGCATCAGCTTTGATTCTCTCAGCAGAATATACTGATCTACTGATACTACCTCCTTTCTTTACTGGAGCAGGGTGAGCATAAGGTACCATCTGTGAGATTCCAGTAAAGAAAGAATTGTGTGTGTGTGTATGTATTTGTGTGTACACTAAATATTGTAATATTATTTCTATAGTCTGCCAGCTTGTTCTATTTCTCTTCTTTTTTCTTTTCTTTTTCCTTTTCTGTTCTTTCTTTTTTCTTTTCTCTTTTTTGTTCATTCATCCTTCCTTCCTTCCTTCCTTTTTTCCTTCCTTCCTTCCTTCCTTCCTTTTTTCCTTCCTTCCTTCCTTCCTTCCTTTTTTCCTTCCTTCCTTCCTTCCTTCCTTCCTACCTTCCTTCCTTCCTTCCTTCCGTTCTTTCAAGAGACTGCATTTCAGAAAGGGGGGACTGGAAATTGAATCCCTCTAAACTTTAGTGATTAGTAATAAACCAGATCCCATTCTGATCATCGTGGAAGCTTTGAACTGTTAAGATTCCAACCTGGTCCTGTTTAACCCTCCTTAGGCAAGCTGGTGTCCTCAGCTACCATAGGCTCACAATATCAGTGACATATTTAATGTGGACACCTGATTGACATTAGTCCTACCACAGTTTCAAACACAAGAAATTCACTGACCTTGGCCTTTTCAGTGTTAGAGACTACAGGCATATGCCAACATACCCGGTACCTTATTCTCTTTGATGAAGAAAATGTAATCCTAGCTCAGAAATGTTATTTGTGAAAAATCAGAATTTGCAGAGAAGGAGGAAAGGATAATTTTATCTTTAGAACCTAAGCATCCAGTCATGAGTTTGTATCTCTGTTCTTAGGATTAAGTAAGTACAGCCACAATCTAGGGAATTTCTAGAGTAATGGGAACATCTACAGCCATCCATAGCCTAAACTTAAATTCATTTTGGCCTGGGAATGTCAGATGAAGAAGAACTAAAGCTCCAGAACAAGTAAACCCTGACAGTCCTACAGTGAAAGGAAATTGTTCTTTCTTCTATAGTGCATTAAAGATACACTCCATAAACTTTAAATTATTTATTAACTGGTACATACCCTTTTTAATGACCACTGGAGTTAAATTGGCTTTGTTTTTGGCAAGTTTTTTGAGACTATTTTAAATTATAGCTTTTTTTTTTTCAGTTACCACTTCCTTAGATTTGGACTACTTTGACTTTAAGATAATTTGCTACCTATGGACATTAAGTCCTTAAATCTTAACTGTTTGGAGGCTCTGACAAGGAAGATTAATGACACTGTTACATTTTTAAAATACATTATCTCATTTTCTTTTGTTGTTACATTGCCACCATTTCTCCCAGGTTCTTTCCCTATCTTTCTTCCCAAAGACTCATCAGGTGTTACAAAAAATATTTTGAAAGGAATTTAAAGAAAAAGAAAAGAGGAAGAAAAAAAAAATATATATATATATGTATATGTACACATATATGTGTATATATAAACCCATTGATACATTGAAAACATTTATTCCATGTTTGTGAAGTTTTCCACCTTGCCAAAAAAAAAAAAATGGGAGGGGAAAAAGATTGTCTCATATTTCTCCTTTGGAGACATTTTCAATTGTTTTGTGGTTATCATTCTTTCAATATAAATTCTTATAGCCATTGTGTATATAGCTTTTTTCCCTTTCTTACTTCATTCTACATCAATTCACATCTTTCAATCTTTCTCTGTATTCATCACATTTTGTTATTTTTTAAGCACAGTAAAGTTTGGTTATATCCATATGCTATATTTGTTTAGCCATTCCCCAATCAATGGGCATCAGCTTCGTTTCTTGCTCATAGATATCACACCAAAATAATAATAATAATAATGTTATCAATATGTTGGAGTATGTGGGGACTTTTTTTTTCTTATCAATGATGCATTTAGGGCATGTGACTAGGGGTAGAATCAAAGACTATGGAAATTTTAGTCATTTTATTGTGGAATTCCAAACTGCTTTCCAAAGTGGTCAAACTAATTCACATCTGTAGTAACAATACACTAGTGTGCCTATCTGCCCATGGTCCCTCCAAAAATTAAATAATTTATTATGTGATCTTTAATGTTTAATGATCATTTTAAATTTATTGTGAAATATGATATAAGATTTTGGTCTAAGCTTGATTTCTGCGAGAATGCTTTCTAGTTTTTCCAGCAGTTATTGTGATTATTTAAAAGGTATTTTTCTGTCCTACATAATTTTTGTTTGGGAGTTTATCAAACACTGGATTGAGTTCCACTGCTTCTGATTTTCATTAGTCTACTTTATCCCTCCTCCCCCAACCAATCGCCTTCTCTTTTAAACAATAGCAAATGGTTTTGAAGACTGTTGCTTTGTATTATAATCTGTTATCTAAAAGTGCTATCCCCCCATCTTCCCCATCTCTTTTTTTCATAATTTCGTTAATAGTCTAGATTTTTCCTTTGAAATGAATTTCATTATTGTTTTGTTGCATTCTATAAATTATACCTTTGATAGATCAGTGAGCATTAAAACTATAAACTGGCTTAGGTAGCATTTTAATTTTTATTATAGGCAAAGCATTTTAATAAGATTTCCTTTTCTGTTATCATCTATGGGAACTTTATCATAATATAGATGGGATTTTGGTATTTGTGGATTTATTTCATAGTTTTATATTTTGCTAAAGCTCTTGATTTTTTAAATTAGGAATTTTAATTTCCTGGAATTTCTAAGTAAATCATCATATTCTCAACAAATAGGGATTGTTTCATCTCTTCTTTGCCTAATTTTACACCTTTAACTTCTTTCTCTTATGTTATTGTTATTATTATTGCTTCTAGAACTTAAGCAAAGATGTCGTAGATACATGTCATCCTTGCTTCACTATTGTTATTTATTGAGAATGTTTCTTTTCTATCTTTACTTCATTAGTTACTTTAATTTGCTTTAGATAGGTACTTAATGCATAAAAAGAGATCTGTCTATACCTATGCTTTGTAGGGATTTAGGTCTGCAAAGAAGTCTAGTAGAGCACTTTCTCAATTTGGTGGAACAATTTGTGTAGTACTGATATCAATGTTTTTAACGGAGAGTGGGAACAAACATTTATTAAGTGCTTACAATTTCCCAGGCTTTGTGTTAAACATTGTAAAAGTTTCTCATTTGGTCCTCATAACAATGCTGTATAATGACTGCTATTATTATTCTCATTGTATAGTTAAGGAAACTGAGGCAGATAGACATAATGTAACTTACTTATACTGATAGTGCTAGTAATTGTCTGAGGCCAAATTTGAATTTTATCTACTCTGCTACCTAGGTGACTAGGTCTAAAAAAAAAAAAAAGATAGAATTTTCCTGTGAATCTGTCAGGAACAAAAATTTTTGTTGGTTTATTTTGTTTTATTTTTCCTGTGCTAGTACCTTTACAGCTAGTTCTATTTCTTTTTTGAGACTGGATTATTTAAGATGCCTATTAGATCTTCTGTTACCTCAGGTGTTTTTATATTATGGAAATTATTCTTTCTTTTGTGTTCTCAGTTTTCCCAGCAGAGTCGGTTCTAATAATTCTTTAAAAAAATTTCTTCTGTTTTTGTTGTGATTTTACCTTATTTATTTGCTATTTAAAAGTGTCAGACTAAAAAGAATTCTATTAATGGAATTTAGGTTATTGATGCAGAAGAAGGAAAAGGATAAGGGATATTTTGTCTACTTCCTTCAAGAATATGAAGATATTTTATTAGGAAGATGCTTATCAATTGTTCTATACAGTAGACCAAACAAGAAGGAATCAGCTTAAATTAAAAGCAGAATGACTTAGTTGGATATAAGGATGTTTTGAGTAAAAGGGTGATTATAAACTACAGTAGACTGTTGAAAGAAACCACAGCACTGAAGGTGAGTGTGCATTTACCATAGATCATTTTAGAGAATCACTTGCTATATTGTTTTTAGGTCCTTCCTAGCTCCATTCTACTGTCCCAATACAAAGTAAGCACAAATCTAGTAATATTCAATGTAAAGACATTTAATGGAATACATATACAAATTTATTTAGGTAGATAGAAAATAAGGGCAAAATATGAGTGATATTTTAATCTCATTTTTAAAAATAAGAATTTATTTTGATGTCACTGACTGAAATAGAAAAAAAGGAAGCATTATAACAAGCATTCAGCTAAATTAGCAAAGCAGACAAAAGTAATTTGTTGTAATTGCTGTGACTAGGGTGTTCAGGTAAAGAAGAATGAATATGTTTTCTATATTTGCTATAAAAGCTCTTAGGTAAGAATCAATGAACTTATCACCAAAGGTGTACCAGGTGTAGTTTGAGAAGACTAAGAAAACCTCCTATATTAAAGACTCACTGAAAATAAGTAATAGGCTGACTTTGAGAAGCTTTGGAGATGAGACTTTGCATCTAATCATTTGCCCATCACCAATATTCAACAGATGTTTTGAGTACCTGTATGCATCCATGGCACAAAGTATTTTGGGGGATAAAAATAGGTAAAAGCATGGTTGCTGTCCTTTGGGTGTTTTCGGTCTACTTGCCGGTATTTGGGAATGTTTGATTTATTCTTTGGCAGTTTTGGTTAATCTAACCAGTTGCAGTACCTTATAAGATAATGCAGCCAACAGTCAAAAAAGAAGAACCCATTGTCCATGGGTCTCTTTGTTTGTATCTTTTTTTTTAACCAAAAATTATGATTGGAATGCCTCCAGATTTGTTTTTCCACATATTACTGCATATAATCTGTTAAATATTCAACACATCTTTCATGAATTTTCTTTAAAAATTATTAAATGCTCATTATATACAGAACCTAAGGCAGACATTGTAGAAGATAATGATTATGTATTGTAATTCTACTTTTCTTTGATTTTCCTGAAAGTCTTCTCTACAATCCATAGTTGGTGCAATGTTAGGGATGGTGGTCACAATGTAATGATGCCTTTCATCTGTTTAATAAGAGGAGGAGAATTTAACATCCAACTCTAGTAAGATATAAAATCTACTGATTCAGAAATACTGACATTTAGTGATAATGTGACAAGACTGACAGAGGAGCAGATATGACTACAAGGGAAAGAAATGGAGTAATAACTGAGTAAAAAGCTGAGTAATAATGTATATTGTAATGTGTTGGGTATGGGAAAGGAGTAGGTGGTAGAATATGATAAATACTGCTATCAATACTGTGAAATACCAATGGGCTGGGCTCCTATGACTGTGGTTACTATAATCCTTACAGTACTTTCTTACAAATTTGAGAAAAATCTAAGAATCTGACCCATTTACAAAAACCTTATAGCAAAAGAAAACTTATATGCTGATTAAGATTTCTACATCTGACTTAAATAAAAATGTTCTGACTACTACTACTAATAATATAAAATTTTTCCCTAAGGAAAGCTGCTCCTTTAATTTTTCAAATTTATTGTTATTAAAGTGTGTGGTTTATGGAAGGGCACATCAAACGACTGTTTAAAAATCCCCTTGATCTTTTGTCAGGTCTATATTTATAAAGAGTATCATGAGTTGGTTATCTTGCTCTTTGGTGAGAGAAGGCATATTATACATGATACATGCAGATGACACATTGTCATTGACAACACACCCAATTCACCCTCTTGTATCATTTCTCTTCATCTCTATTGACTTTGTGTTGTGCAGTTCAAACAACAGAGATATGGCATAGTTGTCCATAAAAACCACTCAGTCATTCAAATTAGATAAGGATGGAATCAGCATGATGAAATGGAAGGATCAACGATTTCAGAATTAGAGTATGTGGGTTGAAATTTCAATTCTGCCATTTAAACCTGTTTGACCATAGGCAAATTATTTCACCTTTCTAGACCTCAGCTTCCTCATCTGTAAAATGAAGAGAATGGAACATGTGCATTCTACAGTCCCAGTGAAATCTCTGGTCTCTGTTATAACTCAAATTTATAAAGGTTTACAAAAGCCCTGGTGCTCAGCTTGTGACCACCATGCCACAATTATATTTATTTTGGTGATATTAACAAGGCCCTTTTAAGGTGTTTGTCAACCATCCCAAAGCATCTCTTGCTTATTAATCCCTAATTATATTCTTATTCTATTTTTTTAATGACCCAAGAGCTGTTTTGTTATAAAGCACTTGAACAAAATTCATGCAGATACATGAGATATCAATTAGCACATTCCTGTGCTCAAAGACCTTCCATGGCTCTATATTTTCTATGTCTTTAGACTAAACACCTCTGCCTGATGCTAAAAATCTAGTCTTCTTAATCACTGCTTCTCAATAAGCTCTGATTTCTAACCACATTGGCTTCTTTCCCATTTTATAAACACTCCACTTCTATAGTTTGTTGTATCTTTATACCAGGATTCCTTTCCCTTATTCTTCATTCCATAAGAACCCTACCTATTTTTCAAAACTCAGGTCAAGTCCCTTTCTTATATCTGAGCAGATACGTTTATCAACAGCATGGAAATAACAGCCACATCTGTGGCTTCAGTTTTGATTTCTCTCAGTTCCAGTGACATTCCTTCTTGTTTGCTAGGTATAGTTTCCTAAACACTATGCTGGCAAGTCAAACTCAAGATTCCCCAAACTGAGCTTACCAGATTTCCTCTCTTGACCCCAAATGAAACCTTCACCTGATTTTCCTAGAATAAATCCTTTAAGCTCTAGTTCAAAGATTTCTCTATTCTGATATGAATCTACCTTTCTAATTTTATTTCTCATGATATATTTTCAGTTGTTTAGATTTACAATGGTTTCCCTCAACTTCATACAGATAAAGAAACACACAGATATATAGATCACCACACACCTATAAACCACTACTACCACAACCAACATCACTATCACCACATCAACTCCTCTTCAATTTCTACAAATCTCAGTTTTTTGGATAGCTCCTTTTCAAATACATTGCTGTGGACTTAGAAAAATAGGTTATGGCATTTATATATTAAGGCACGTAGGTTTTGTTTTACTACCAAATTGGGGAGAAAACCAAAAGTAACAAGTATTGTTTATCTCCTTGGGAAAAAATACATATAGACTTCAAGTGCAAATTGTTGTTTTTTTTTAATCATAACAGTTTAAAGTCATTTGGTGCCATACTACTAGGACTACTAAAAATGCTTTATAGTTTTAAAAATAATAGCATAATAGCATAATTCATCTGAAAGAGCAAAGAGTCAAGAATCTCAAGGGAATTGATGAGAAAAATGGAAAGGAAGGTGGCCTAGCTTAACCAGGTCTCAAACTATATTAAAAAACTGCAATCACCAAAACTGTCTGGTACTGACTAAAAAATAGTGGTGAATCAGTGGAATAGATTAGGTACACAAGATGCAGTAGTAAATAACCATAGTAATATACTGTTTGACAAACATAAAGATCCAAGTTTCTGGGATAAGAACTAATTATTTGACAAAGACTGCTGGCAGAACTGGAAAACAATATGGCAGAAACTAGGTATAGACTAACATCTTACACCATATCACAAATAAGGTCAAAATGAGTACACGATTTAGACAGAAAGGTGATACCAAAAGCAAATTAAGAGAACAAGGAATAGTTCACCTGTCAGATCTGTGGATAAGAGAAGAATCTATGGCCAAACAAGAGATAGAGAGCATTAAGAGATAGAAGATAGATAATTTTAATTAAGTTTAAAAGGTTTTGCACAAATGAAATCAATGCAATCAAAATTAGAAAGAAGGCAGAAAGCTAGGAAGCAATTTTTACAGCAAGTGTGTCTGATAAAGACCTCATTTCTAAAATATATAGAGAACTGAGTCAAATTTATAATAATCCAAGTCATTCACCAATTAATAAATGGGCAAAAAAAGATAAGAATAGATAATTTTCAGATGAAGAAATAAAACTATCCTTAGTCAAAAGAAAAAATACTTCAAATCACTATTGATTTGAGACATGCAAATTAAAACAATTCTGATATTCCACCCACATCTATCAAATTGGCCAACATGACAGAAAAGGAAAATTATAAATGTTCTAGAGGATATGGGAAAATTGACACACTGATGTACAGTTGGTAGAGTTGTGAACTGATCTAATCATTCCAGAGAACAATTTGGAACTATGCCAAAAAGGCTACAAAATTGTACATACAGTTTGATTTAGAAAAAAAAAATGATTAATCTGTATACCAGAGAGCTCATGAAAAGGGAAAAGGACATACATGCACAAAAATATTTGTGGTGGCAAATAACTGGAAATTGAGGGGGTGTCCATTACTTGGGCAATGGCTAAACAATTGTGGTTTATTAATGTAATGGAATACTATTATGCTATAAGAAATGACAAGCAGGATGATTTCAGATAAACCTAGAAGGACTTACATGAACTGATGCAAAGTGAAGGGACCAAAACCAGGAAAATACTGTGCACAATATCAGCAACATTGTGTGATGATCAGCTATGATTGACTTAATGCTTCTCAGCAACATAATGATCTAAAACAATTCTAAAAGATTCACAACGGAAAAAAAACCTAATAGAATCTAAATGCAAATGAAAGCATACTATTTTCACTTTATTTTTCATGTTTTTTTAAAATTTTGGTCAGTTTCTTCTTTCACAACATGACTTAAATGGAATTAAGTTTTACATAATTGTACACATATAACCTGTATTAAGTTGCTTACCATCTTAGGAAGGGGGGGAGAGAAGGGATGGAAAGGAGAAATTTGAAACACAAACTTTTATTAAAAATGAATGCTAAAAATTGTTTTTATATGTAATTGAAAAAAAATACTGTTTAAAGCAACAACAAAAAAGTTCAAAGTCTTAGCTTCTCCTTCCTCTTTTTTTGCTCTAATGTCTATAGAGTTAGAAGGCATCACACAAAACTAGAAGGCATTTAGTATTTGTATTGGTTATCAATATCATTTTCACTGATATTCATCACCTAATGGGAAATTGAACAAAAAAAGAGCTCTGGAAAAATAAAGATCACAGATATAATATTTCAACAATTATCAAAGAAACCTGCTCTGATATCCTAGAATCACAGAGTAAAATAAAAGTTGAATGAATCTCTCAGTCCCTTCCTGAAAGAGATCCCAAAATAAAACTCCCAGGTACATTATAGCTAAATTCCAGTACTCCTAGGTCAAGGAGAAAATGCTACGGGAATCTAGAGATAAACAATTAAAATATCATGGAGCTACAATCTGAATAACTCAAGATTTAGCAATTTCCAAGCCAAAGTAGTGGAAGAGAATACTTGTAACTGTTAAGAACTTTATCATGATTAGGGCAGTTAGAAGGAGTGTACATAGAGGAAAGAGGCCTAATTTGATCATGATGGGATGATATCCAAAAATATGAAAAATAAAAAGAAAGAAAAAAGAAGAGAAGAAGGAGAAGAAGAGGAGGAGGAGGAGGAGGAGGAAGGGAAGTAGAGGGAAGGAAGGAAGGAAGGAAGGAAGGAAGGAAACAAAGGAAGGAAGGAAGGAAAGAAAAATAGAAGGAAAGGAAAGGAAGAAAGGAAGAAAAAAGAGAAAGAAAGAAAACAAAGGAAGAAAGAAAGAAAAAGAAAAAAGAAAGAAGGAAAGAAAGAAAGAAAGAAAAGTTGTACTGATAAGAGAAAAGGGAGATGAAGAAGGTAGTAAATTGCCTCACATATGAGGTGCAAAAGATCTATTATAGTGGATGGAATGATAGAGGGTGGCAGACAATACTTGAACCTTACTTTCATTGGAATTGGTTCAAAGATGGAATAACATACACACTCAATTGGATATAGAAATCTATCTTATCCTATAAGGAAATAGTAGGGAAGGGAAATAAGAGGGGGCTATTGATTTTTAAAAAGGGAGGATTTTCAGAGGTGGTGGTCACAAGCTAAATGTTTGTAAGGAGGGGCAGGGTAAAAGGAGACAGAGAGACAGAGAAAGACAAAGAGAAAGGGAGACAGAGACAGAGAGAGAAAGAAACAGACACAGTCACAGACACAGAGACACACACACACAGAGAAAGAAACAAGGAAAAATAATATGGAGACAAATATATATTTAATAGTCTTAACTGGGTACCCATAAAATGGAAGTTGATAGCAGATTGGATTAAAAAACAGAATACTATAATATAGTGCTTAAAAAACCTTTTGAAATACACACACACACACACACAGTAAAATTAAGAGGCTGGAACATACTGTATTGTACTTCAGCTGAGATTTTTTTTTTAAATGCTACCAGGTACCAAATGATCTCAGACAAAACAAAAACAAAAGTAGGTCTAATTAAAAGAGATAAAGAAGTAAACTATGTCTTACTAAAAGGTATGATAGACAACAAGGTAATATCAATATAAAACATTGCACCAAATGATATATTATCCAGATTTGTAAAGAAGTTAAATGAATTCCAGGAGGAATAGATAGTAAAACTATACTAGTGGGGGACCTCAATTTTCCCCTGTCAGAACTGGATAAATAAAATAAAAAATAAACAAGAAAGAAGTTAAGGAGTAAGTAGAATTTTAGAAAAGTTAGAAAAGATTAACCTCTGGTGAAAATTGAATGAAAAAGAAAGGAACCTTTTTTTCTTGGTGGGACATGGCACCTACACAAAAACTGACCATTTATTAGGGCATAAAAAGCTCACAGTGGGGGGTGGTGGTGGTAGCTAGGTGGCACAGTGAATAGAGCACCAGCCCTAGAGTCAGGAGGACTTGAGTTCAAATCCGGACACAGACACTTAACATTTAGTAGCTGGGCGACCTTGGGCAAGTCACTTAACCCTAATTGCCTCTCCAAAAAGCAAAAAAAATAAAAAATAAAAAGAAGAAGAAGAAGCTCACAATGAAATGCAGAAAGGAACAGATGTTAACTGCACCCTTCCCTTATATATGGCAATAAAAATTACAGTCAATAGAGGGCTATGGAAAGACAGATTAAAATTAATCAGAACCTAAACAATCTAATCCTAAAGAATGAGTGGGACAAAGAACAAACCATAGACACAATCAATGATGTTATTAAAAATAATGACAACAATGAAACAGCATACCAAAATTTATGGGAGGAAACCAAAATAATTCTTAGGGGAAAATTTATATCTAATTCTTACATCAATAAAATAAAGAAATATGATATCAATAAATTGAGCATGCAATTAAATAATAAAAAAATAAAAAGAACAAATTAAAAATCCCCAGTTAAACACCAAATTGGAAAACCTGAAAGTCAAAGGAGAGACTAACAAAATTGAGGGTAGGAAAATTACTGAATTAATAAACTAGGACCTGCCATTACTACTAAGTTTAGTTACATTTGGGATGCTTATATGTTCTCCTCTAGTAGTGACATCATGCTGCCCAGTCTACTCTGCACCATGACTCATAATGACCAGGCTTTCCAGGAAACTGGGTTGGCCTGAAAGGAGTCAAGAGGCTACTACAGACCTGGGATCAGTTTTGGACTACTAGATTCCCAGGAGTTCATTGCTGCTATTTCTGTGTCAGTGAATTAAAGGATCTTGTGATCAGATTCTTAACTTTCTTTAACTACCTCAGTTGACAGAATTGAAATATAAGTAACATATATGCACATGTATTTTCATACAACAGGATTTCAGCTGTTTAAGAGTAGAACTTGGGTCCTTTTTTCTTAACTTTACATCTATAGGACCTAGCAAAGTCCCTGGCACATTGTAAGAATGTAAATACTTGCTTATTTTATTGAATGGGGTTCTGGAGTCAGGATTATTGCTCCTAACTGGTCATTTAGTTCAAACCAAACTATACCCAAAAAAGAATCTGCTCTAAAATAGATGTGACTAGTATATGCTCATTGAGGGAAAAAAAATACTACCTCCAGAACCAATCCATCCCACTTGAATAGCTTTAATGGGAAGTTCTTCTTTACATCAAACCTAAATTTGCCTCTCTTTAACTTCCCATTAATCCTGTTTCAAGTCTATCATAGCCAAGTAGAAAATCAGTCCTGATCTTTCTCCTGAGATACAGTCCCACATCATTAACTGCCTTTTAGACATCTCTAACTTGTAGTCAGCTCAAACACATGTTTACATTCATGTGGCATCTTTCCTTCCCCAAATATTCTCCTTTATCCAAAATTTAATATTTCTAATGAAAGAATAAAATGTTTCCAGTCAAATGGATTCATAACCTTGCAGTATACCTTTTCTCTTTTCTATTTCCACAAATATCAGATAAATTATCATGTCTTCTTTCTACTTCCATAATAATACTTTCTGCCCATGGTAATTAGATTTTCTTTCTATCCATTCCTATAATAGAAAATGCTCCCTGGCTCCTGTAACAAATCTAAATCTGTTTCTTTACCTGTTGCTTTCTTTCCACCTGTTGCTCCAAATTCTTCCCTCTGGGGCCAGGCAAAACAAATTTAATCTCTCCTCCATATGACAGTCGTTTGAATACTTGAAACAACTATCACATCCCCACTTTATCTTCTCTTTTCTTTATTAAACTTCTCCAAGTCTTTAACCAATACTCATGTGGCATGACTCAAGGTCCTTTTACCAACCTTATTGTCCTCCATTAGAACCTTTCCAGGCTTTAATGGTTTCCCTAAAACGTAGTGACTCAAAAACAGCCCAGTATTTCAAATGTTCTCTGACCAAGACAGAGCAACTACTTAGTACCAGATATTGTGCCTTTCTTAATGCAGTCTAAGACAGCATAACTTTTTGACTACCACATCACTATTAAATTGAGCATGAAGTCCACTAAAACTTCCATATTTTTCACATAATTTACTGTCTAGCCATGTATCCCTTATTACATACTTATGAAATAAGTTTTTTGAACCCAAGGTTAAGACTTTACAATTATTGTTATTAAATTTTAGTCTATTAGATCTGGAATAATATTTTATCCTTCTAAGATCTTTTTTTTAATATCGTTTCTGTCCTACAATATGCCAGTTATCTCTTTAAACTCTTGACATCTGGAAATTTTTTTTCAGCCTGCCATCTCTGTCTTTATCTGAAATACTGATAAAATATTTAAATCTGATTTTTTTAAAGGCCAAAGATAGGCATTACAGTGGAAATCACCTTCCAAGTAAAATCAAATCATTAAGGAACTTCCTTTGGTTCCAATTATTCACCTGGTTCTAGATCTAACTAACCTTTAATCTCATCTATACCTTTCTATTTTTCCTCACAAGAATAGAGTGAAACAGGACAATGATAAATGCTGAAGAGGATGTAGGAAAAATGGAACACTAATGCATTATTAGTGGAGTTGTGAACTGATCTAACCATTCTGGAGAGCAATTTGGAACTATACCCAAAAGGCTATAAAAACGTGCATACTCTTTAACCCAGAAATACCACTTTTAGGTCTATATCACAAAGAGATCATATGAATGGGAAAAGGACCCACACACGTACAAAAATATTTATGGTAGTTCTTTTTGTGGTGGTAAAGAATTGGAAATTGAGAGGATGCCCATCAGTTGGGGAGTGGCTAAACAAGTGGTGGTATATGAATGTAATGGAATAGTATTGCACTATAAGAAATGATGAGCAGGCAGACTTGGAAAACTTGGAAAGATTTATAAGAACTGATGCTGAGTGAACTGAGCAGAACCAATAGAACAGTGTATACAGTAATAGTCACATTGTGTGATAACTAAATTTGATAGACTTATCTCTTAGCAATGCAAGAATCTAAGACAACTGAGAGACTCATGATGGAAAATGCTGTGCAGATTCAGAAAAAGAACTATGGAGTTTGGAGTTGAAGCACAAAATTTGCGCTCTCTCTCCCTCTCTCTCTCTTTCTTTCTCTCTCTGTCTTTCTTTCTCTCTCTCTCTTTCTTCATTTTCATGGTTTCTCCCATTGATTCTAATTTTTCTTTCCAACATGACTATAGTAAAAATATGTTTAAAATGAATGTATATGTAGATTCTATGTTAAATTACACACCATTTTGGCAGGGGAGGGAGAGATGGGGAGAAAATTTGGAACTCAAAATCTTATGGAAGTGAATGTTGAAAAATAAATAAATAAATAAAATACATATTTTATATATAATATATTTATATACTATATAATAATATAAATAAATGAAAATAAATAATTTAATTTAAAAAACCAAGGATAGCATGAGAGAAATTGTCAAATCATCACTAAAATCAAAGTAAACTGTATCTAACCTTCCACTGATCTATCAATCTGGTAACTATCAAAAAATGGGATGAGGCTGGTTGCTTAATAGAGGTTGAATTGGAATGGAGAGAGACTTGAGGCAAGCAGACCCAATAGTCCAAGTGTGTGGTGATGAGAGCCTGTGCAAGAGTGGTGGAAATGTTGGATTATGGAAGGAAGTACATTCAAGAGTTGATAAAAAGGTAAAATAGGTCTTGGTAACCAGCCTATTGGTGGGGTAGGTTTAGATGCAAGAGTTGAACATAACATTTGGATTGCTAGATTGAGGGACTGGAAGAGTGATGACAAACTTGAAAGTAATAGAGGAATTTGGAGGTAGGGTGGGTTTAAAGGGAAAAATAATGCCAAATCTAATGGTATTTTCTTGGTCTCAATGCTTCTCAATTTATCTACTCCAACTGACACTGTTACTCTTTCCTCCTTGCTGTTATTTCTTCTTTGGAACATAGTAATAATACTTTCCTCTGGCTTTCCTTCTGTTTCACAGTTTTGTTTTGTTTTTTTCTCTGTCTTCTTTGTTGGTTTATCATCACTATAATGTTCCATAACCATGGGTGTTCCCAGAGTCTTGTGGTAAGTTTTCTCCTTCTACATTCTCCATCTTGGTAACTTCATTAGCTCCCATGATTGGAAATATCATCTCTACGTCAATGACTACAAAATCTACTAATCCATACTCACTCTTTCTATTGAGTTTCTATCTAATCTAATCCAACAGTCATTTATTATGGACCTACTATGTGCCAGGCACTGTGCTAGTTTCTGAGGATAAAATTAATAAAAAGAAAGATATTCCCTTCCCTCAAGGAGCTTACAATCTGAAGGAGGAGACAGCAAAGCAGGGGATAGGGAAAGACAAAGGATATCTGGTTCTATGAAGTTTAATCCAGCAGGGCAGCAGATACAAAATGAAATCCTGCATCACCAAAAAAAAAAAATCTTTTAGACTGGATATTCTGAAGACATTTTAAATTCAATATGTCCACAATGGAACTCATCTTTTGCCTCAAACCTTTACTCCTTCCAAGCTTCCTTTTTTTTCTGTTGAAAGCACCAATATACCACACCACTATCCAAGTATCCAAGGTGTATAAACTTAATCTCATGCTCTTTCACCTGAGATTTCTTGCTGGTTGCCAAATCTATTTTTACCTGTATAAGATCCTATCCTGTGACCTTTCATCTAAAGTCACTTGGCTACCTCTTGATTGAGCTCCTCATCACCTCCCACATAGATTATCGTAGTAACCTCCTGATTGTTCTTGTTACCTCAAACTCTCACCACTCCATTGTATCACACATATTTCTGACAAAATAATTTCCCCTAAATATTAAGATATGACCATGTGTGCGCTCTACTCAATTGGCTCTCTGTTTAACTCTCTAAATTTGGCCCACCTTACCTTTCCAACTTCTTTAGACATTATTATAGCTCCTGCACTCTGCAATCAATGCAGACCAGCCTTGTTTTTGTTTCTCATAACTGGCTTTACATTCCTGTTTCTGTGCTTTTTCACTGGCTATCCCAAATACTTAGAACACCCACCTTCCTTATCTGTGCCTCACAAGGTCTTTCTTTTACTTTAAGATGCACTTTGAATATTATCTTCTGCATGAAGATTTTCATGATTTACTCGAGTCAGTATCCTCCCCCTACCCAACTACTATGTATTTAAGGACTTTGTATATAATTTTACTTGTCAATCATATATTTATTCTGTCCTTGTCTTCCCCCATTAAGTTGCAAGCTCTTTGTGAATAGGGATTAGTGAAACAATCACTTATTATTTTGTGTCTTTTGTGGTCCCTGAAACAATTATGATTTTCATTGTATTATGAACTATAAAGATTTTATTAACTATTTCTGCCTTTTTACATTGGTTTACAGTGTGTCTTTGCCCCTTATTGTAAGAAGGTGATGCTGAGAAATTTGTATATTCTTTTGCTGTCTCATAATTAAGGTTCCATAAGGGTTTTTATCTCTAGCTTCTACATCAATTTGTTTGGTTCCATATTTTCCTCTCTGTTTATCTTTCTGTTGATCTTATTCAGAACTGAGAGAGGGATATTTAAATCTCTTGTCATTATTGTGTTACAATCTGTTTCTTCTTATAATTTAGTTTTATGAATTTGGATGCTAAGGCATTTGGAGTATGTAAGTTTATTACTTATATTGGTCTATTGTCTATGATTCTTTTCAGAATAATAAGTTTTCCTTTTTTGTTCCTTTTTATTTTTTAAAAAATATTTAAATATTTGTTTTTGCCACTCTTTATAGTTGCATCCTCAATATCTGATGCATTTCCAGACATAAATTAGGTACTGGTAAATAACTGATTGACAGAGCGATGCTGAGTGACTGTCCTATCATTTTTGCATCTTCATCTTCTTTAATATACATTTAGTCCCTATATTACTATCAGTTCATTATGAATTTAAGCATACCTGACATTTTTTCTGACAAAACTATGCCTTTTGAATTTGTTCTCCATTACCTATGTGTTTTCAAGGTCAGAATATTTTTTTAAAAATAGGTTTGTCATGAATTCTCTGTGCACCCACATCAAGCTCTTTAGACAATCCTACCTTTTTCTTTTAATCAGAATTATTTCTTTTTATGCATTAATAACTATTTGATTGAATGGTCACAATGTTACTTTTCTAGATCTATTGTATCCTTTGTGGCGTCAAAGAAAAATATTTTTTTTGAAAAGGGGAAAGGAGAGGGACTTTATTTTGGTTGTAGGAGGGGGTTCCTCTGTAATACCATGCACTAGCAGATTCCCAAAAGAATGCTACAGTGAATAGCTTTTAAGGTTTGGATTACACAGTGAACATTCCATTTATTCAATTATAAATCAAGGCAAACATTCACAACAAATTGCAATATAATATCCACAACATTACATCTTATCACAGAAAATCACGATACAGTGTTCACAACAGTTTAACATTAGAATGGCCACATAGTTTTCACGACAGTGGCCACAATATTTAGAACAAAGAACAAAAGAATAATCATTTGGTTTCCCTAAGGGGAAACCCTCCTTACTTAATCATTCAATCAATTAACAATACAATAAGCAATCTTCCACTCATGGGGCAACCATAGATTAACTCAATCAGTCACTTATCTAGCAGTCAGTCACTAAATACAATCATTAGAAAACCACACAAACCCTCCACCCCTTGGTGTCCAGAAAACTTCAATTTCATCAGGCATTCTATATCCAAGGAGAGGCCTATTCTTCATCTTGACTCAGGGTGGTCCCTCAGATTCCCTGGATCCCCTTCCATGTTCTCAGCCCCTACTTGCATCCATCAAACAGTCACCTGGATTCAGAGGCAGACAGCTGCCAGAACCTTGTCCAGTCATCTAGGCAGTTCTTGTTACACACTGAAGTTCACAGGGTCCAGCACATCTCAAACCCTTCACCTCTTCTGTTGCTGGGAACTCAAGGATCCACCAAGCCACAAACAAACAAAGGCTTATCACTGTCATGCTTCTTCAATTCTACAGCAGTTTGGCTGGCCCTAGGACCCAGATGAAATGGTGGCCTTCCAGGCAGCCCTGTTGGCCTTCCAGGTGACCTTCTAGGCAACTTCAGCCTTCACCAGATTCTGGTCTCACAAAAACTCCAACTCAGTTCTCAGTCCAGCAAGCCTTGCTCCCAGATGTTGGGACAATCCTGCTTCCTCCACTAGGAGCCACCAGGAGGAAAATTCTTGACTCTGATTCTCTGTCTCTGGAATTCTTCTTATATAAACATACTGGCCTCCTGTCTCAGCCAACACCCTCCTGCCACATCAGCAACAGAGTTCACACCCTCTGTTCACAAGAAGACAGAGTTCATAACTTCTGCTTCTTTCACAGAGGAGACAGAGTTCACACCCTCTGCCTCTCTCAAGAGGTACTTAGCCCTAACTTACCAAGGGCTAAGTATCTGCTGAATTGATTACTGTTATGTCCTCTGATGAATGTTCCTATGGGCAAAGAAAGATGGAAAACTCACATTGGTTGTGGCTTGGAGAATTTGGTACATGAAAAGTCTACTCATTCTAACTTAGGAGGGAGGAAGTTGGAACTTTTGAGGGCAATTAGCAACTGGAATGGGAAAACTTGGACCTAGATAGAAAACTTTGCAGCAAATGAGGAAAAAAAAAAACAACCAGGGAAAAGTATAAGTCAGTGGTGGACCACATAGTGACTTTAAATGTGAATAAATTAAACAATCCAATAAAATGAAAAAGAATGATAGTTCAGAAAACAAAACACTACAATCTGTTTATTATGAGAAACATAAAAAATACATAAAATAAAAATGAAAGGCTGGTAAAATACTACATATCAAATGAAATTTAAAAAGCAAAAGTTGCATTCATTCTATCAAAACAAAAACAAATAGATAAGAAATGAAAAGTAATTTTAAAAAAGAAAATCTCTTATGCTGAAAAGAAAACAGACAACAGACCAATAAAAGTAATAGACTTATATACTTCAGATGCTCTAGAATGCAAATTCATAAAACTGAACTATAAGAAGAAATAGATTGTAACACAATAATGACAAAAGATGTAAATATCCCTCTCTCAGTTTTGCATGAGACCAATATAAAGATAAACAAAGAGGAAAATATGGAGCCAAACAAATTGATGAAGAAGCTAGAGATAAAAACGCTTATGGAATCTTCATTATGAGCCAGCATAAGAATATACAAATTTCTCAGAATCACCTTTTTACAATAAGGGGCAGAGATACACTGTAAACCAATGTAAAATGGTAGAAATAGTTAATACAATCTTTATAGACCATAATGCAATAAAAATAGTAATTGGTTCAGGGGCCACAGAAGACACAAAATAATAAATGTGTAAAGAACAAATCATAAAACAAAAAAAGTATTTAAAAGAAAATGATAATAATGACATAAAATACAAAAATTTATAGGAATTGGATAAAGTAGTCCTTAAGGAAAAAATGATCATATCCTTACAAACATTAACAAAATAAAAAAGAGGATTAAAAAACTGAAAGTGCTTTTAAAAACATAAAGCCAATGACAAATAAACAAACATAAAATGATCAAAAGAAGAGATATTAAAAGTTAGAAGTGAAATAGATAAATTGAAAACTAAAAATACACATAGAAATGAGATATAAAACTAAAAGACCAATAAAACTAATAAATCCCTTAGCTAATTTGATTAAAGAGAAGAGAGCAGAAAGTAAAATCAGTAAAATAGCAAATGGACAAAAGGAAATAAAAATGGAAGTCACAAAAAGAATAATCGTAGCATATTATGTGGTTATTTAGCAATAAAAATGAGAACAGAGAAGAAATAGAGGAATAACATTCAAAATATAAAATGCCTATATTATCAGAAGGTCAAATAGGAATTTGTAATAAATCAGTCTCAGAAAAGAAAATATCCAGTTGTAAAAGAAAGGTGGTCACAGTGAGGGTAAACAAACAAACAAAAACCTCTTGGTTCTGATGGACTCATAGAATCTGTCAAATTTTTAAAGAACAGTCAGGCATTATATCTCACAAATTATTCTAAAAAACTGAGAAATAAAGCAGCCTACAAAGAATTCTTTTATGAGACAAATATTATACTAAAACCCAAAGTAGGTAAAAATAAAACATGGGAGGGAAACTATATGCCAATATCATTAGTGAACATTGTCTCAAAATTTTTAAACAAAATCTTGTCAAACATACTACAGAAATTTATCCAGGAAATAATTTATTATGATCAAATGAGATTTATGCCAAGGAGGCAAGGATGGTTCAATGTTAGGAAAACACTCAACTTACATATATTAAAAATCAAAACATACTAAACCACACAATCATTTAAATAGATTAAAAAAAATTTCTTTGGCAAAATATAATACCCTTTTCATGCTAAAAACCCTAGCACTTATGGACCTTTTAAAAATCATAAAAAGAATATGAAACCAAAAGGAAGTATCACATGCAATGAGGATCCAACAGAATATTTTCCAATACATATGAGAGTATAACAAGAATGTCCTACCATTAATTGTTATAGTTCTGGAAATTCTAGCAACAATTGTAAGACAAGAGAAAGAAATTAAAGGCATAAAACAGGTAAAGAGAAGATGAAACTATTCTTATTTTCTGATGATGTGACTGTTTTTCTTGGAACTCCTAGGAGAGCAGCAAAGAAAAATCAGCAAGAAAAAGTTTCAATTATTTGAAATGATTGCTTTAGCAAAATTGTAAATTACAAAACAAATCTTTAAAAATAAGCAGTATTTTTGTAGAATAATAACAAAATTCAGGAAGCAATCATAATAATTATAAAATTCATAAAATGTCTGGGGACGGCATACCAAAGCACATTAAATATTTATATAGATTTGATTTTAAAGTGGTCCTTAAAGAAATAAAGAACAATTCAAATAACCGGATCAATATTCAGTGCTCATGACTAGGCAGTGTCAACATAATAAAAATAATGATACTACCAAATTAATCTAGAGTTTTAATATTATACCAATCAAATAACCAAAGGGATACTTTATAGAACTTGATAAAATAATAACAAAATTTATTTGAAAAAAATATGTAGTTCTTCCTGGGGTGGAGCCAAATTGACAACATAGAAGCAGGAAAACTCTGTGAACTCCCCCCATAACCATCTCAAATACCTATAAAATACGACTCTAAACAAATTTTAGAGCTAGAGAAGCCACAAAGTGACAGAAAGAAACAAATCTCCCGCTGAAGGCAGACTAGCAGATGTACAGGAAAGGTCCATCACAGCATGCTGGGAGCTTAGCCCAGACTCATGTGAGCCTGCAGTTTTGGCCCCAGAGTGGCCCTGACCAGCAGCAACTGGAGCAGACTTCAGAAGAATGGATCACCAGCAGCTGTAGTGGTTTCCAGAAATATCAATCCATAAATGCCAAAGACAAAGTAAGAGATCAGTGTGGAACTCTGTTGGAACTGGGGAGAAACAGAGGATCATTGTCCAGCCTTTGCCCTGAGAGTGAGAAGCAGCAGGTGCATGGCGGCCATGCCACCTCCCTCATATGGCTGCTTCAGAGCTCCTGGCCTACAGATTGTAGGAGGACCAAGCGACCATTCAGAGGGTAATTGCTCATGCTTTAATTTGCCTGGATTTGGATCATGGTCTTGGGTGCTGGTCCTGAGCCATGTGACCAGTGACCTAGAGCTTTTGGGGGCAGCAGAGAGGACACCCAACTAATACCTCTGGCAGCTGCAAAAACCCCAGAGATTTGAGGCAAAGCTCTCCTCTCTGGAAACAGAGTTCTACTGTGGCAAAGAGCTCAAAAGTCAAGTAACTGGGTGACAATATGAGCAAGCAAAGGAAGCAAAGTAAGCACAGCAATCAAACCTGAGATTACTTTTTTGGGGACAAAAAAATATCAAAGCGTGGAATGGGAGGAAGACCACAAAGTCAGAACTCCCTCACCAAAAGCTTCTAAGAAAAATATTAATTAGTTACAGGCCATGGAGGAGCTCAAGAAGGATTTTGAAAATTAAGTAAGGGAAGTGGAGGAAAAATTGGGAAGAGAAATTAGAATGATGCAAGAAATCATGAAAAGAGAGTCAACAACCTGACTGAAGAAAATAGCACCTTAAAAGTAGGCTAATTCAAATGGCAAAAGAGGCCCAAAAAACCAATGAGGAGAAGAATGCCTTAAAAAGGCAAATTTGCCAGATGGAAAAAGAATCTCAAAAGCTCACTGAAGACAATAATTCCTTCAGAATTAGACCTGGCACAAATGGAAGCTTATGACTTTGTGAGAAATCAAGATACTATTAAACAGATCCAAACAAATGAAAAAAAAATAGAAAATTATGTGAAATATCTCATTGGAAAAGCCACTGACCTGGAAAATAGATCCAGGAGAGATAATTTGAAAGTTACTGGACTACCTGAACACCATGATCAAAAAAATAACCTAGAAATCATCCTTCAAGAAATTCTCAGGGAAAATTGCCCTGACATTTTAGAACCACAGGGCAAAACAGAAATTGAAAGAATTCACCTATTGTCTCTTGGAAAAAGATCCCAAAAAGAAAACTCCTAGGAATATTATAGCCAGATTACAGAGTTCCTAGATCAAGGAGAAAATATTACAAACAGCCAAGAAGAAAAAATATGAATATTGTGGAAATGCAATCAGCATAACACCTCCTATGTTAACGGATCTAGCACCTCCTATATTAATGGATCAAAGGGCCTGGAATATGATATTCCAGAGGTCAAAGGATCTAGGATTAAAATCAAGAATCATCTACCCAGCAAAACTGTGTATAATGTTTCAGCAGAAAATATGGTCATTCAATGAAATAGAGGACTTTCAAGCATCCTTAATGAAAAAAACAGAGTTGAATAGAAAATTTGACATTCAAATACAAGAAGGAAGAGAAGCATGAGAAGGTAAATGGAAAAGAAATCATAAAGAACTCATCAATGTTAAACTATTTACATCCCTTCATGGAAAAACTATAATTGCAACTTATGAAACTTTCCTCATTATGAGGATAGGTGAATATTAAAGGCACAGGATCAATTGAAGGGATGATATTTAATTGAAGGGATGAAAGGAAGAGATGATACTTAAAAAAAATAAAATTGAGAAGGGAGAGAGGAATATAATGAGAGGAGATAGGGAGAGACAAAACAGGGCAAATTATCTCATATAAAGGAGGAAGGGAAAACTGTTATAATGGAGGGGAAGAACAGGAAGGCAAAAGGGAATGGATCAACCTTACTCTCATTGAATTTGGCTTAAGGAGGGAATAACATACACACTAAATTGGATATCTTACCCTACAGGAAAGTAGGGGGGAAGGGGATAAGAGGGGGGATGATAGAAGGGAGGGCAGATTGGGGGGAGGGTAGTAAGAAGCACAGACTTTTGAAAAGGGACAGGGTCAAAGTTGAAAATAGAACAAGTGGGGAGTGGGTAGGATAGAGGGAAATATAGTCAGTTGTCCATAATATATCCACTATGGAAATGTTTTGCATATGTACAACCTATATTGAATTGCTTATCTTCCCAGCAAGTGTGGGTGATGAGGAAAGAAGGGAAAGAATCTGGAATCCAAAGTTTTAAAATCAAATGTTTAAAAAAAAAAGAAAGCCATCTTCCCATGGAGTGGCAAGAATTCCCAGTTTTAATTGCAACTAAAAATCTCCTCCCCTCCCATCCCCTGCATTATTGTAACATATGTCTGGAAATGCAGAGTAAAGGAAAAATCATCCTCATTGCTTCATGGAAATCTTTGGTGCCACAGTGTGATCCTAAGGATTTCTGTTTCCTAGGTGCATGAACTTGAAAAATGAATCAGGAAGTCAATCAGTAAACCTATATTAAGTGCCCACTCTGTGCCATGTATTGGGCTGGGTACTGTTGAAACAGAGACAAAAATATTAACCATTTCCTACTATCAAAAGAAACATTTTATATCATTTTATATATATATATATATATATATATATATGTATATGTATATATGAACATATAAGTAAATGCAGAGAAGGGCGGAGCCAAGATGGCGGCTTAGCAGCAGCAACATATCACAGCTCTCACATAGCCACCCCAAAATACCCATAAAATGTGACTCTAAACCAACCCTAGAACTCCAAAACACACACAAATATACCTTCCACTAAAGTTAACTCGGCTACGAGGAACCATATCAGCACTGTGAACCGAAACCAGTCTGGCCTGAAGCCCTGGCTGAGCCCTGGGGGTGGCTGGACAGGAGGAGTGGAGGCACCTCGGATTAGCGGCAGCTGCGAGCAGCGGTCAGAACTAGGTCAGTGGAACTTGCGAAATCGGGGGTGAAAAGCAGCTGGCCGAAATGCCTCCAGGAAGGGAAAGTGAAAGGCAGAGGTTTTGCACCCGCCTGTGCATTGCAGCTTCCACGCCCACAGCCTGTAGACAGCAAAGGGACTAAGTGATTGTTCAGAGGCCAGTGCTCTCGTGTTGAGTGGCCTGGATCCGGATTGCAGTCTTGGGCTTTCGGTCCTGGAGTCTTAATTATCCAGGGAGCCAGAAGTAAGTAGGAAAGGGACCCAGCACCTTCCTGAGAGCTACAGCAGCCAGGAGGACCCCAGCGATTTGGGACAGAGCTTTCCCTTCTGGAAGCAGAGCCCCACAGAGATTTAAAAAAAAAATCACGGACTGACCAATCATGAGTAAGAATAAGCATAAGAAGCAAAATAAGAACAGCAACCAAACCCTAGATTCCTTCTTTGGGGAAAAGAAGGATCATGGCAAAGACAGGGAGGAGGAGAGTGCAGCCAGAGCTCCTCCACCAGGGGCCTCCAATAAACATGAAGAATGCCTTAAAGCTAGAGATGAGCTGAAGGATTTTCAAAACCGAATAAGA
>CM053588.1:203939561-203967064 GCA_028646515.1 Pseudochirops corinnae | reverse complement strand
TGCTTCCATTTGCTCCACTCTAATTCTGAAGGAATTATTGTCTTCAGCAAGCTTTTGAGATTCTTTTTCCATCTGGCAAAGTCGACTTTTTAAGGCATTCTTCTCCTCATTGGCTTTTTGGGCCTCTCTTGTCATTTGAGTTAATCTATTTTTTAAGGTGGCAATTTCTTCAGTCAGGTTGTTGACTCTCTTTTAATGATTTTCTTGCATCATTCTTATTTCTCTTCCCAATTTTTCCTCCACTTCTCTCATTTGGTTTTCAAAATCCTTCTGAAACTGATCTCTAGCTTTTAGGCAATCTTCATGTTTCTTGGAAGCTTTTGGTGTGGGAGTTCTGACTATGTTGTCTTCCTCCCGGTCCCTGCTTTGATTCTTCTTTTCCCGAGAGAAAGAATCTAGAGTTTGGTTGCTGTTCTTACTTACTTTCTATGCTTCCTCATGGTTGGCCAGTCACTGATTTTTTTAGCTCTGTGAAACTCTGCTTCCAGAGGGGAAAGCTCTGTCCCAAATCGCTGGGGTTTTCCCAGCTGCCGGAACTTTTAGGAGGCTGCTGCAGCCCCCACCAGCTCTGGCTCACTGAAAACGCACCCCAGGACCACCACCCAAGACCATGATCCGGATCCAGGCCACTCAATGCAAGAGCACTTGGCCTCTGAACAATCACTTGGCCCCCCTGCAGTCTGCAGGCCGGGAGCTCAGAAGTAGCAAGGTGGAGGTGGCTGCAGGGCCTCCGCTTCTGCTGCTTCCTTGCACTGGAGGCAGTTTGGCTGGACCCGCTTATATCTCCCAATTTTAGCCAAGTTTCACTTACCTTTCACTTAGTCCTTTTTTTCTCATGGCTTGATAATTCTGGATACTGCCACAGCTGCTGCAGATCCACTCTCCTGAAGCTCCAGCTGCAGATTGGCTCGGCTCGTCAGGCTGCCCCCAGGGCCAAGCCGCAATTTCAGGCTGAGCTGGTTTTGGCTCCCAGCACTGAAATGGTCCCTCCTAGCCAAGCTGCTTTCAGCAGAAAGTATATTTGTGTGCTTTTTAGAGCTCTAGAATTTGTTTAGAGTCATATTTTATGGGTATTTTGAGGTGGTTATGTGGGAGCTGTGGTACCTTGCTGCTCCTATGCCACCATCTTGGCTCTGCCCCCCGTGATTTCTTAACTGATTAGATTACAGGCTTTCATTCCTGTGTTTCTCAGTCACTAGAGTTACAAGGGACTCTAGCGGTCCTTCAAGGAGGGAGCTCAGCCCTAATTTGTTGAACTGCCCCATGTCTCCTCCCCAGCCTGAGACCAATAAAGAATGAAATCCCAAAGCAAGTTAAACATGGGTTCTAAAAATGTATTTTATTTTAAAACTGAGCTAAAAGATCTAAACTTTGAATCTGATCTTCCTATTTGATAAGTGGATGTCACTTTAAAAAAAATGTTGATGGGTAAACATCCAGACATAGAATAGAAATCCATTTAGAAGATGAGTCTCTCTTTTCCAAAAAAGGTCCTCCTCTGGATCTTTCATTGCTAACCTCCTTTGGTCATGTGCTATATTACTAAATTTGGAAAAATATTGTTTACACATATTTTCTAGAATACATCAACCTATCGACATCAATTCAGCAAATACTATGTGCTTGGCATTGCAGACAGTATATATATAAAGGAAATATATAGCATGAAAGAAGATAGGAGGTTATTTAACTCATTCACCTCATTTCACAAATAAAGAAACTAAAACTCAGAGAGAAGTGACCTAGTCCAATTCATACCAGTATTAAGTGGAGAGGCCAGGATGTTAACTTCCCAAAACCAGGAAACTTCATCATGCACCACAGTGCCTGCCTCAAGTAGCATACTCTTGCCCTCATCAAATTTACAAAATTCTAGGATGTTCCTATTCTGATATGTCTTAAGGCCAAGATTTTTATTATGATAATTAAATTAGGGTGGGAAAAGAAAAGAGAGAATCTGTATTGAGAAAAATCTACCAAGGGGCCTTTGACTGGGAGCTATATGAGTAAGTCCATCCTCCCCCTCTTTTTGGTGGGAGGCCCACGATCCATATTTCTTTATCCAAAAAGTTGGTTTCTATGATGAGTCTAGGTTTCCTGATGGCAACATTAAATAGCTTCTGAATCCAAATTATTCAAGTCCTGGATCTGAGCCAGTGGTGGAAGTCTAATTGCCACAACCACAAAAACCACAAAAAATGGAGTTCTGACAGAAATGAAGAGTCTTGGGTGTGTAGTGTCAGCTTAGGGTGTTTATCACTAGGTTCTTCCCTGGACAGAGGCTGTTAGAAACTAAAAATGTCAGCAGTTTGGGGTCAGGAACAATAAATGCATAATGAGTAATATCAAAAAGTAAATGTCTGAAGCACCTTGGAAACCTTAAACAAATGATTCAACCCTCACACCAGTTACTTGGGTCCAGAGCTACCCATTATATTGTGGCAGACAGCCTATCGAAATGAAGGATTTAAAAATAAATGAGGATAATTTATGTCAATACTTTAATTTGCCTTTTTTACAGCACTGTCATTTATCTGTTTGATCTAACACACTTTAATTCAGGGTATTTCTCCATCACCGTCACTGAAAGAAACAGATATTAATTGATGTATAGTGGTGCAAGCAGAAATACAATGGGGCAGTTCTAATTAGAATGGAAGTATGGTCTGATCTCAGGGCACAAGAAGTTGAATAAGTCCTCCTTTCTTTCTCACACCACCTTCTAAAGATGAAAATGGTTTTCTGTGGCTTGAAACTACTAACACAATTAAAATAATAATTATTATTATCATACTGTGTAATTGTATTGAATTATGTATTATATTAAATATGTAATAATATAAGTAAAATACTATATAATGTGACATAATATATAACAAAGTGCTATATAATTTGACATTTTAATATATGACATATGTCCCATTATATAGCACTTTACATACATTATTGCATACTTAATAAAATTAATTGTTGTTCAGTCGTTTCAGTCATGCTTGACTCTGTGACCTCATTTTGGGATTTCCTGGGCAAAGATGCTGGAGTGGCTTCCCATTTCCTTTTCTAGCTCATTTTAGAGGTGAGGAAATTGAGGTAAACAGGGTTAAGTGACTTGCCCAGAGTCACACAGTTAGTAAGGGTCTGAGGCCATATTTGTACTTAGAAAGATGAGTCTCCTTGACTCCAGGTGACCTAACATTCTGTCCATTGTGTCACCTAGCTGCCCCAATATAATACATACATAATACAATTATATATATAATACCATAATATAATCATTATTATATAGAACTTTACAAATATACTTTACATACAAAATAATTCTTTTGCTATTTAATATTTATTATTATTGTATGTTACACTTATATATTACTTTACATATGTTATCTCCCTTGAGTGTCTCCATTTTACAGAGAAGAAAAGTGAGGTTCAGTTAAAAGACTTATCCAGGGTTATATATCTGGGTGTCTAACCTAGCTTTCTCCAATGTCCACTCTGGACTTTCTCTATCATGCTCCTGTGTTAGGTTTTTTATTCTATCACTACCACCTTTTATCTTTTGTTTTCTTTCCCTATTATAATATAAACCAATCCAATCAACATTTATTAAGGGTCTAAAATGTACCAGGCACTGTGATAAGCCTTAAACACTGAGATACTGTTAATAATACTTAAATACTTAGATATTGTTAATAAAAAAGAAAGATAGTCCCTTCCCTAGAGGTCCTTAGATTCTAAAGAGAGAGGCAACACTCAAAAACAGGCAAAAAACCAGGGCTGGGGAAGGACATCAGGAGCTAACAACATGGGGGCTTCTTGTTCCCTGGAGCTGAAACCATGCAAGGCAGCAGATGAAGAGTGGAATGGAGTCTAGTATCCCACCTTCTATAAAGTAAGCCAACGGGGAGGAATTTGGTACTCCACCCTTGTGCTCACCAGTTAGAAGGGAGAAGAGTCTGAGGAGGGTTGCATCAGTCATATAGGATTGGCTCCCTGCATTGTCAATGGGTTAAGTTCCCTGAAGTCAGGGACTGTCTTTCTTTCTGCTTGTTCTTATATTCCTAGATCTTTAATGGAATATGGCATGCTTTATCCCCTATATCAAATATATAGTGCCATGCCAAGCAGTCAGTCCTGGGCTATAGTAAAACCATAAAACAATATTAATTTAAGCATTTTTTGACAATCTATGACTCTACTGTTCTAGGGCACTCTGACTGAAGAAATCTCTTTACTAGTACAGATCTGCACCTTCCCAGTACCTAGATCTTTAAGAGTTATTTGGAGCACTGAATGATGAAGTGATTTACAAAGGGTCACATGGCCAATAAGTGTCTAAGATTTGTCTAAGATGTATCTTCCTGTGAAAGAACTGGGCTCAAGTTTCTGTCTTTAGTACATATCAATTGGGTAACTATGGGCAAATCATTAAACCACTTAGTGCCCTGGGCAACTCACTAAATCTAAAACTGTAAGTTATAGAAGAGCTATTGACACACAAAAGTAGAGGGGATGTCTAGGTAATCAGTCACAGGTGTGCCCTCTATCTCACAAAATGAAGGAGGAGGAGAAATTCATCTTTCTCATAATTTATCTTTTCTCCCTTTCATACACTCTACTAACCATCTAATGTGGCATATTTGCTATTCCCTGTATTTTTAAATAACATTTTATCCCCCTCTGTCCATTCCCCAACCCCACCTTCCAGCCCCTGAACCATACCTTTGCCCAGGCAAAATCTCCATGTCTGGAATGCTCTCTTATCACCCTCATTTCTTGGAATCTCTAGCCTCCTTCAAGGTCCAGATCACAAGCCTCCTCCTATATGAAGTTTATCCTGATCTCTCCTCACTCAGTTTTCTGTGTTCTCCCCTACAAACAAAAGTACCTTTGTATTTGGTTTATATTTATTATGTACAGGTTATGTCCCTCCATTAGATGGTAAGTTCTATGAGGACAAAAACCGCTTCATTTGAATCTTCCTTGGGATTTAGCAAAGGGCCAGGGACAGAGGCCTTAATTAATTTTTGTTGAACTGAACAGAACTAAGTTGTTGACATATAATTCGATCCTTGAAGAACAAATCTTAAAGTTGAAGCTGAAAACAAGGGTAGGGGGTTTTACTTAAGGGTGGCATGATCTTTTCCCTATTCTCATATTTCAGGTCAATAAAGAGAAATTATTAAATTTTCTTGGTACTGAGGAAGAGGAGGGAGAGTGGGAGGATTTAGCAATAAATCTCTTTCTTAATCTTTCTTCTTCAATGAATTTGAGATGATCAAGGGATACTTCTTACTTTTATTAAGTATCAAATGATAATTTTTGTATTCTGTTCCAGTTATTTTTTAATATGTGCCCACAATAAACTTTCTAGATAACAAATAAAACGAGTTAAATTCATCAAAACTGAATGACAAAGTGACCACAACTGAGAGCATATGAACCATTATATACCACAGTCCACTACCTATCTGCTGAGAAGAGAGAAATGGGTTTTAGTGTCTGTTTCTCCAAACTAAAATCAGTCATGGTCATTGCATTTAATATGAGTTGAAAGGTCTTTTAAGTTGTAATTATGGCATTACTATAGTTATTGTGTATATATTTTTTCCCAGTTCTGCTCTTTATTTTGTACCGTTTTCTCTAAGTCTTCCCAGTCTTAGGGGTCATGACTCAAAAAATGACTCTTGAACTTGAAGGTGTTCCTATGATAAAAGGAGATGTAGTAGGAATTGACATGACTTCTGACACCATGAGGCCCAGCTCTGATGGGGTGATGGAACCTAGATCCCTAAAAGGAAAAAATCATGTCTTAGAAAGCAACTCAGTGCCTGACTTTTCCTATGCATTTTAGCATAGAACATCTACCTCTTGCCTGAGACATCTGGCCTCCCAGCCCACCTGAGATCTTTAATAGTCCTTTCCTAGTGATTCTTGATCCTTTCAGTAGAGATGGGAAGGTTTATTGTAAAGCCAATAGGAGTAGGTGAGATTCCTAGTGAATCTGCAACTTGATAGGGTGAGATTGATACTTAATTTACAAAAAAGAACAGTGAAAAGATATGGTTGGGATTAAGGAGTGGTAAATAGCCTTGGGCCAGGAGAACAGAGAAAGGAATTAAGTGGTCTGGGGTGGGTCAACTGAACTCTGCTCTTTATGGTTCTCTCTTACTTTCTCCCAAACTATTCCCTACTTCCTGCCTGTAAACTCTCTGCCAATGAAAAGCTCTTCTACTATAAAGTCCCCAACCAAGATTTGCAATTTCCCAACCTAGAAAACCTTTCCAGTTTTTTATTCTGGAACTTGTCTATCTCAGACAAATGTTAGCAGAGAATAATAGATACTTCAATGACACTTCAATCACCCAATATCCAAATCAGCTTGAGGATTCTTATTTATAGAGCAAATAGCCTTCTTTGTCAGGGAATTCTAAGTCCATTGTTAAGTCATTTCACTTCTCTGCAACTCATGATGCATGACCAAAAGAAAAAAAGTAAAGTCCTGGTCACCTTCCAAAAGGAAGGAATAATAGTCTCAAGATGTAAACAAAACCAAACCAAAACAAACAAACAAACAAACTAAGAAAGGTCCCCAGCAAATTAGGTAGAATTATTATGGCCAACTTATAGAAGGACATTGCAAAATAATGATGAGGATAAAGATGATGATGATGATGATAAAGTATTTTATAAATTCTATCTTTGCAAAAGTCCTTTGCAAAGTACTTTAAAAATATTATCTCATTTTAATCTCAGTATAACCCTTACAAGGTAGAGGCCATTATTATTTCCATTTTACAGATGAGGAAAATTAGGAACAGAGGTTAAGTGGCTTGCCCAAGGTTAACAGCTAGTAACTATCTAAGGCTAGATTTGAATTCAAATCTTCCTGACTCCAGGCTTAGTGCTCTAACCATAGAACTGATTAAAAAATTTCACAGGGTGGAGATCTGGTATTAAATCCTGGATTTTACTTCTCCTCCCTAGAATAGCCTACCAAAATAGGTTGTGGAGTTCAGTTTTTATGGGTATATTCTTTCTTTTAAGGACCACAAAACACCTATACTTCTATCATGTCTTCTACTCAGTGGTAGGCATGCTCAGGTATCATTAAGTCCATCATAAAGGGAAAGCTGATTATAATTGCTGCAGATCAAATTGATACATTAGATGCATTAATTTTCATTAGAGGACAAGTTTTATGTAAATGTCATCGTGAAAGAGCATTTCCCCTTAGATAGAGCTCAGGGGTGAGAATCAGGAGTTCTCAGAATCAAAGCCCACCTCTGCCCCTCACTAGCGATTACCCTAAGTCCTCTGACATTTCTAGGGTCTATAGTTTCCAGCTTGGAGAAAAATCACACATTTTGCATTAAAGGATGAGCAACAATTGGCCCACCAGTAACATTAATTATTCTGTTTACGTCATGAAAAAAAAATACTAAGACTTTAAAGAATATTACTCCATCTTATCTTTTTAAGAACAATTATTCAGTTAGTGTGAAGTCATATTGTAGCTAACCATTGCAATTTTTTTAAAATTCCATGTTGTACAGGGTATCACAAAGTGTTAGCACTGTTTAAGCTTAAAATGGCACTAAGACTTTTGGGAAGACGAAAAGGAGGAAATGCCTTTTGTTGTTCTTGTCCATTTGTTTTTATTTTTCATTATTCTATTTAACCTGAAATATCTCAGTTCAGCCCATCTCAGAATTATCTTTGCAAGGAAGAAAATTCTATGCTTTTAATCTACATTTCAATCACTTTCCCGTCAGTAAGCTATCCATATAGCATTTTTCAAGTTTCCCTTCCCTCCCATCCTCCTCTCTTAAAAATTAAAAAGTGACTAGTAACTGGAAAAGGGCACAGATATACAGGAAATGTAATTTGGCAATAAATGTTGTTTTGAAGTACATTGCATGGTTTGTGGATAAATATTTCTTTAATGCATGCAATTACTGGATCAGCAGAATAAATGTGGTCATGTCCTTGTAATTAATACATTGTCAAAAGTTCATTTAAGTATAATAATTTTACTGAGAAAATGCTGTCTGTGTGGTTCCTGTGATAATTTGTTAAATTAAGTGCAATAAATATAAAATTACTGTTAGGGATATATTTATTTTTAAGTTCTTCTTTGCCAGGGTGTCAAATAAGGCTTTTAAGTCACTTCACCTCCTCCTCTCTCCATCAAATTAAAAATGCTCAATAAAGTGGAGAGGGATGCTACAGATCATGGCAGATTTCCTTTTAGAAATTTCCCCCAAAGTTTCATTTTTGAGTATTACAATTTAGTGTGCTATGGATCTCTTTGGCAAATATTGAGCTAGGAATTATCTGAACTGGCATTCATTCCGGTGGCCGATGTAGAAAACAGTGAAGCATGGCCATTTCCCTGCATGCTGAACTGAATGTTTATTCCTGGCTTACATGTCCTATAGTTTTTAACCCACCACAGAAGAATGCCAGGCTCTGCTGAGTGAGACAGCCCCAGGCACTCCCAAAAGACATGACAAATTAAAGGTGGGTTGAACTGAAAGCCTTCAGGGAATTGTAGCTTATGTTTTGTGACATTTACCTGTGGTGGCCCTGTAGACAAAAGTTCTACAAATGAGCACAGAGGGGGGAAAAGGGAATGGAATACATAATCTAGTAAGCATTGCTTAAAATCCTTCAATTGCTAAAACACACTTGAAGAATATGCCTCTGTAAAGACTTATAGGATGGTTAAAACCTTATTGTCCTAAGATTTAGACGTGGAAAAAAGCTTCACTCCTCATTTTGTAGGGGGAAAAATTGAAGTTAGAGAGGTAAATTAACTTGCTTCAGGTTATACATAAATGACTGTGTGTGTGTGTGTGTGTGTGTGTGTGTGTGTGTGTGAGTGTGTGTGTGTGAATGTGTGTGTGTGTGTGTATGAGTGTGTGTGTGAGTGTGTGTGTGTGTGTGTGAGTGTGTGTGTGTGTGTGTGTGTGTGTGTGTGTGTGTGTACATGCTTAGAGAACAGGAATCTGTGGGGAAAGGAGTGAGGCAGAGGTGAGTCAGTATCTCTCTCATCAGGGTATTATAATAGCACAGACTAGTTGGATTTGGGTGGGAAAAAAGATTCAAAGGGAAAAATCATAGCTGCTGACAAAGAAAATGTCCTCCCTCAATCCTGGACTTTACTTCTCCATACTAGAATGGGTTACCAAAGTAGATTATGGAGTTCAGTTTTCTGGATGCTCTTTCCTTTCAGGATCATAGAACACTTACACTTCTATCATGTCTTCCACCATGTCTATTTTTCTATCATGTCTATTCAAAAATTGGAAGGAAAAGTAAGGACACCACTTATAATGTGTAACCAGTGAGATAGCAGATTTCCTTTCTGGAAGAAAGAAAAAGCTTAGGAATTTTCTGTTACAAAATAGTTGAAAACTAGCATAGATGGAGTCAGGTGGTAGCAAATAAATTCATATATGCTGAAGCTTAGCAAAATGAAAACAAATAAACATTCCGATTCACAATGTGGTCCCACAGAAGAAATTGGATGAACTGTGTTCATGTCCCATTGCTGAGGTTCATTATAGGACCTTGGAAGAGTCGTTTAGTTTCTTTGGGCCTTAGTTACCTTATCTGTAAAATGAAGGTGATGAGGTAGCTGGCCTTTGATGTCCCTTTCAGCTTTAGATCTATGAAGTTAAACAGGGAAGTCTTTTTGAAAGAACTTGGTGTCAAGTCACAGCGCCTGGACATAACAGTAATGTTTCCCTTTATATATGAAGATGGAATTACTAGGCCAGCAGCAGTAGCAGCAGAAGCAGCAACAGAGCAGTAACTTGCCCCAAAGAAAAATGGTGGGCTGGGAGGGTGGAGGAGGTACAGAAGACCACAAGTAGGGCATCAGTCTACCACTTATTCTGGGGCTGCCCAGAAGCTGCCCTGTTATCCCTCTCTCCACTGACCCAGTGTGGTAGAGAAACAAAGAGTTACTATATTTTTGTACATATTTTGTACATTTGACCATTCTTTGAGCTTTTGGGGGTATTGGTTTAGTAGTAGTATTGCTGGGTCAAAGGGTATGCATAGTTTAGTACCTTTTGGGGTATAATTCCAAATTACTTTCGAAAATGGCCATACCAATTCACAGTTCTACCAGCAGTGTCTTTCCCATGAAAAAATTAAGTCTCTGATAAGCAAGACTTTTATAGGAGCTTAAATGTATCTCAAGAGGAACAAAGTTCAATATCTTCTCTTTCAGATAAGGAAACTGAGACCCAGAAAAGTTAAGTGACTTGCCCAAGGTCACAGAGGTCATAAACAGCAATTTTTGCACTCAGGTCTACTGATTCCAAAATTGGGTTCTTTCAACTCCAACATATTCTGCCTCCCTTAATTATTACTAGCACACATCACTGAATTGTGTGTTGGTCACAACTGGATAGATTATTTCATTTTATTTCACACTATTCTTTTTCAGGAACACAAAAAAATTTCAATATTTAATAATCTAGCCCAAAGCAGAAACTAATCTAAAAGTTTCCATCATCATGTATATTTCCATGTGAAACTCGGGGACACCAGGCTATTTGGTATTACCATTGAGAGGCATCTGGCATTTAGTTACTCTTTACTTTTGAAATGCTTGTGGAAAGAAGCAACTGAGGTACTTAGTCAAAAACTGTGGGTAACTACAGGAAGAGACCCAATGAAAAGGACTTTCTCCTTAAACAAATAATTACATGACTTATGATACCCTCTTTCTGAATGCCAGTGTTTCAAAATATACTCCTGGGATTTAAAACCAAATTCATTCAGTTCCTGTTAACATGGAATCCAGAATCATAAACAGAACCCAATTGTGCTTCACCACATGAGCTAAAAAATCAGCCTTCAGCTCTAATGATTATTTAGCACTTAGGCCTGCCTTATGAGAAATCAAATGTTACCTGACCCTGAAAACTGCTCAGGAGATCAGTAGGGTATCCTGCAATTAGTTTTGAAGATGCATTGGCAAACATCCTTTAAACACTGGATTTAGATGCTAAAGACATCTGAGGGATAGAGAAAGTAATCATTCAGACTGGAGGAAGAGTGCCAAAAATAGTAACCCAAGGTATAAAATTTCAATTCAATTCATATTTATTAAACACCTACTGTAGTAAGGGCAGTGAGCCAGGAGATGGGAAAGGAATAAGTATTTTTTAAGAACATACTATGTGCCAGGAACTATGTTAAGCACTTTTACAAATATTATCTTCTTTGATCTTCAAATCAACCTTGTAAAGTAGATTATTATTCCCATTTTATAGTTGAGAACAAACAAGATTACATGGTTTGCATGGTGACATCAAGTTTTTAAGTGCCTGAGATGGGATTTGAATTCAGTTCTACCTGGCCCCAGGCCCAACATTCTGTTCACTGTGAGTCCTAGCTAGCTATATAGATATATGGAGAAAGATTAAGAGTGGTCCTTGTATTCCAAGAGACTAGTCCAGGAGAAGTAATAAACTATGAACATAGACTGATCTTTAACAAATGAGTTAATAACTTGGCGTGTCAAACAAACAGGCAACATAAAATCTTAAAAGGCTTTTGCCACACGTTAGTCAGATAATAGCTATAAATGGTTAGAATTTATATAATGCTTTAAGGTTTACAAAGCATTAGATGAGTTATCTCATTCGATCCTCTAAACAACTTTATGAGGGGATGTTGTTGTTATCCCGGTTTTATAGATGGAGAAATTGAGGCTAAGAAAGATTACGTGACTTGCCCAGGTGGTCAGTTTCTAAAATAGGATTTGAACTCAGGTCTTCCTGCCTTACCTGCTCAGCTATCTTGTTGACTGTGCCTCTTAGCTACCACCATTGTGGCAATGTGTTCTATTAAATAGTTCTGGACTTTGATTCAGATAGACCCTGGCTTAATACCTGTGTATGGTCACTGAACCTTTGTGTAGGTCAAACAGCTACTACAAGTTATCTATTAATACCTAGCCTAGTTGCAATCTGGTATGGGTGAAGGGAATTTCCCACATTGACAAAATCATAGATCCTTCTGTCATGGAGTATACCATATATAACATTATTGTGAAAAGGTAACCTTTTGCTATTCATACCTCAATATGGCCATAATTTGTGATTTCATAAAGGTAGGTATTTCTCACCATCGATGCAGATCAGAACCCATTCTTACTTTCTTGTTCTGTGAGCTGTTGTTCATGTTCTCCTGTGGATCTGCCATAGAGATGCTATCTCAATTATTAAGGTCTTTCTCTAGATCTTTTAACATTCTCTGGGTACCAGGGCTACACTCAAAAATGTCCATCTATGAGTCCTTGCTCCTGATTACATGACATAACAACTTGGAGCTGATGGAATAGAAGATCAGGCCTGGACTTAGAATCTACCTCGGAGACTTACTAGCTGTGTGACCCTGGGCAAGTCACTTAATCTCTGTTTGCATCATTTTTTCTCAACAATAATATGAGAATAATTATAACACCAAGCTCCAGAATTGTTGTGGAGATCTAATGAGATATTATTTATAAAATGTACTTAACAGAGTGCCTGGCACATGGTAGTGCCATATAAGTGCTTATTCCTTCTCCTTTCCTTTCCTAGAATTATATCAGCATCCCTTATGTCGAATCTTGCATATTTACCATTATTTGAAGTAGTTTTTAATCTATCTACACAAACAACACAGTCTTTTGAGTTGCTCTCTACTCTTGTGTCTCGAGGCAGCAGTGTTCCAAGATTTGCAACCATTGCTAGGAGAATACTTGCTAAAATGATGCATTTGGGGAGGTCGTTGGTATATTAAAAAACTCAGGGTCTGTCTAAGTCATGGAGGACATAAGAAAACAGTAACTAGCCAGGATTTGAGCCTACTCTTTGGTCATACTTAATCCTCTATTATAGTATACGTGTCACAGGAGGAGAGTATCTTTCTTGATATCTCGCAGACTTCCTCCAAAATGTCAAATGATACCAGGGGAACAGAACCAAATGCTTAGATAAGCTTCACATCTATCATTTCATTTGGTACATAATTTCCCTCAAATTGGCCAGTTTTCTTAGCCCACTGTATCATTCTGAGATACTAAGTTTTTTTCAATCGACTGTTCCTATCTCTTATAGAGTTGGACTACAGATTTCTATCATGTTATTTAATGATCTAGGCCAATCTATACAATGATTTTGTATTTATGGGACAGATAATTATAGATGGATTGCATGTCATTAATCTGTTCTATCATTCAAGAGAGAAAATGGTATTTTGATGAAGATTCCATCTCCGCCTTTTGCTGTCTGGTAGCACCACAATGGATATTATGAAAGATCCATTAGAGCTATAGAAGCAGGATGGCAGACATCTAAAATGTTTATAATTCTAGGAATAATTTTCAACAAAGTGGGAAAAATGGTTTATTCTAGCTTACAAATTCAAATATCTGTCTATAAAAGGCATAGATCATGATTCATAATATAGTGAAGAAATTATGACTCAGAAAAACACTCCTATCCTATAAGAATATTAGAGCCTCATTTCTGACTCTTGGTGAGCACCAAAAAACAAACTCTTGTTGTTCAGTTACGTCCAACTCTTTGTGACTCCATTTGGGGTTTTCTTGGCAAAGATATTGGAATGGTTTGCCGTTTCCTTCCCCAGCTCATTTTACAGACAAGAAACTGAGGCAGACAGGGTTGAGTGACCTGCCAGTGTTTGAGGTCAGATTTGAACTCTAACTTAAGGGTGAGCTCTCCTGACTCCAAAGCTGGTGCTCTATTCACTGCACCACCTAGCCACCCAATCAGGCTGAGCTCTCTATCCACTGACCCACCCTGTTGCCCAAAAAAAATAAGCTTTAATTTCTATGGAAAAAAAAATATGGGAACAACTGGAGAACTTTGTTGGCATTGCTGTCATATTAAATTCTAACTCTCAAAGAAATAAATTATTATACAGTTTGGTTGCTTGGGCAAGGATAATAAGTTAGACTAGTTGTTATATAAGTAACAAATACCTTATCATGTGAATGAAACCTATATGTCTCCAAATTCTAATATCCTGATTGAATACATGGCTTCCTTCACTATTTGAATTTAATTGTTCTCCAAAAGCTCCTTCCCCTCTATCAAAACATAATTTATCTTTTCTTAGGGGAAAGATTCAGAAGCTTTGAGATTATCTAATCCAACTCCTTCATTTTAGGAACTGGTGACCTTCAAAGACTGAGCAGCAAGATTGGGAGTCAGAGGACCTTTATTGAAGTACTAGTTCTGCCTGTATGCCATGAGGAGAGCTACCTAAAATCTCTGAACATCAGTTGCCTTACCTGGAAAATGAAGAGATTGGTTGAGATGATCTCTAAATACTCATATATCACAGTGAAATTAGCAAAGTGACTTTCCCAAGTATACAGAGATAGTGATGGACCTGACATCAGAATCCATGACTTTTGACTCTAAAGCCAGTATTTTTTCTGTTGCCTCTTGGCTGAAAAGGAAATAGGCTATTGAGATAGATCATTGCGTATCTTTTAAAATCATAATGCAATCATTTTACATAGTAAATATCTTTGCTCCTTAAAAAGTCTATTCAGAATCTAGATTGTTTTATTTTAACTGGAGTTTCAGTGGGTGAAATTGTTGAAATAACCTCTAAAGTAAATTATTCTTATGGCAGAGATACAGAAACTAGGATGAGAGATGGACTTCTCTTGTCTGGGAGATAGATATTTTTGATGGTCTACCAGATGTTGCAGAAATATACTCCCTGTTCATATGACTTTGATATTTTCCCACTCATGTCCTCTAGGGCAGAGATGTTTCTGTGTGAACATTTGTCAATCAGAAAAAGTGTGTTTCTTGGTAATAATAACTAGAAGGCAAAGCATTCATGTTGTTTTAAAAAAATGGTAGGTTCTAATAGAAGGAAATTATGGTGAAAATCCAGAGAGAGACTTAATGCTGTCAGGGTCTCTCAGCACTGATGTCATAGGGTAGTATACTTGGAAAAGAACTGGATTTAAAATCAGAAAACATAGTTTTAAATTTCAGTATAACTTTGGGCAAAACAAAAGCTCTGTGGGCCTCACTTCTGTAAAATGAGACTCCAATTTCTGAGCAGACTTCTGAGGTCCTGTCTACCTATAAATGTATGGTCCTCATAATAGTTAATTCATCTGTTTGGGTATGCCCTCTACCAGATATCTTCAAACCACTTTATCCTGTATGATTATCGACTATGATTTTCCTTCAAATACTCTAACAGATTTATGCAGCAAGGTGGTACAATGAATTAAGTTCCAGTTCTGAAGTCAGGAAGATTTAATATAAATGTGATTCAGACACTTAGGAGCTATGTAACCCTGCATAGCCACTTACCCTCTGTTTGCCTCAGTTTCCTCAACTGTAAAATGGTGATTGATAAAAATAGTACCTATTCCCAAGGAAGTTGTGAGGATTGAATGAGATATTTATAAGGAATTTGGCATCATAGATACTTCATAAATGCTTGCTTCCTTCCTTTCTTTCTACCCAACTTGCTCAAGGATGTAGTCTTGTTCTTTTATATCTAAGGGGTACCTATGTACCACATAAATTGTATATTTCATGCCTCTCATTCTCTATGTATAACTACTCCACCTTTTCTGATTATATGATATATTTTTTATATTATTTATTCTGACTTTTTGTGCAAATAAATTCAAATGAACAAGTATTTATGTGCCTACAATGTTTGATTTGAAAAAGTAGCAAAAAACATAAGCAACTAGTAACTTGTATGCATGCTCTCACATTTCTTTTAAATCAGAGAGAATATACCATATTCACATATGTATGGAATTCTTTGGGAAAATACGCAAAGAGAATAATCACATTATCCCTACAATGTGTAAAGTACAGTGAGGATTACAATTTTAAAAAAATAGATATAGAAAAAAAAAACCTTCCCTCAAGGAGAATACATTCTATAGAGGGATATAGCGAATAAACCAATAAGTTAACATAAGATAATTTTAGGATGGGAAACAGCATGCTAATGACCAAGAAAATTAAAAAAATTAAATGTTTCCCATAGAAAAGGGTATGAGAACTGTGATGTTTGAAGAAGGTTTGAGAGATATTGTTTCTGGGTAGTTTAATTATTTTATTACTAAGGCCAGCAGGTTACTAATAAAAGGACGGTCATTTGGCTGTCTTCTCTCAGATCAAAGACAATCGTGGCTGCCAACTCACAGTTAATATATCCTTCCAAAAGGGGCCCATGTCACCCCAGGACAGAGAAAACATATCTATATTAACACTATTGCTTATATCAGACCACTTCCCATCTTGGATATCTAGACAAAAGGATCTGTGTGAACCCAAGGTTGAATAGAACACAATGACTTCCCCACCTCACATTAAATTTCTTGGAAGGTTGGGTGGGGCCTGACCAAGATCAAGGAGAGCCAACGTAATCTAATTATCAGTAATGTCCTTCTGAAGAAAAATTGAATTTTTAAAAAGAGGAATTTAGAAGAGTCTCAATCTCCCAAAGATATTGGTTATTAATAATCATTTCTCACAGAACTGAGTCTTGAAGGAAGTTAGGGATTCTAACTGGATAGTGAGGATCATTTGTTTTTGTTTTTACAAAAAGAATCCTCCTTTAAAAAAAAAAGTAAGAATATATGCATTAAGCAGTGTAAACAATCAGAAATTCAATCAGTACGAACAATAAATTTAGCTTTCATGCTATAAAAAGTTCTTAACAACAAGAGCTATATAAAATTATAGTAGCCCGCTTCAAGAAGTAAAGGGTTTCCCCTCATTGGTGGTCTTCAGAAACTGGACAACCAATCATTTGTCAAGTATGTTATTGTTGGGATTACTTTTGAATGTGGTTGACAAAATGCTTCCAACTCTCTAATTCTGTAATTTTATTACTCTATTAGACAATAATCCCCTTCCTTTAATTATTTCCCATTGGGGGGGGGGGGGAAGTATCCTTGATCCAGAAACTCAAATAGCTGACGATAATCTAAAGAGATCTTTAGAATAGCTTTTCACTATGGGTCTTTCCAAAACTGTTAGGGTTATTTGTAAGTTTATCTTCAGGTTGTGGCATTCCACCATTTGTAGCCACAAGATCATATGATATTATTCAGAGAATACTAAAGAAATAGTGGCTGCAAGCTTGGGATCACTAATACTATATAATTTCTAAAATGCAATCCAGACTGATTCCCTCATACTATTAAGTTGCAAGCCAAACTCATTATTTGTCTGTGGTGCTTATATAAGACACAAATCCTGCTGGACTAATTTAACAGGTAACCCATCAAGATGTTTTTCATAACTTAGGAACCATGCATTTTTCTTCCACTTTGATTTTCAAGGATGAATTGTTAGGCTGATCTCTTTCTCGTTCCTATGGATTCTTCCATGGTAGTTTTTTTTATATTAGTCCATAATCACAGAATGACAGAGTGTCAGAATAGGAAAGGTTCATAAAGGTCACCTACTCCCACTCATCCTTGGAAATCTCATCTAAAAATAAGTTGTCCACATTCTACAGAGAAATAGCTATTCCTGAAGCAGCCCATTCCATATTTGTTAAGCAAAACAAAACAAAAAACAAAATAAGCTAGGCCTTATAGCTTTATGTCTTTTAATCAACAATATGATGATAAAGTTGTACTTCATTGTAGAAAATAGTTCACAATCATATGCCTATTCTTTTATTCCTTTTGCATGTTTTCACAAAGAATTTCATACATACTTGCATAGAATATTCTCACTGAGTTTATAAAAAATGCAAAAGCATGTATACAAGTGTTTTGTATTATATGTATGTATACAATATGCTTTCTTGTGACTTTTTTTTAATCAAAGCAAACACATGCCAAATGGAAAAGATCTGCCATTATTTTTATAAGTGAGTCACCTTTTCCATAGGGAATAATAGTAGAACAACCACTTTTGGAGCCTACTCCTTCTGTACACAATGTGCTTTGAGAATAACTGTAAATGGCAATGAAGAAGATAAAATGTGTAAGACTAGACTGACCTGACCAAGTACACGAAAAAGAAATTTGTACTAGGGGCAACACAAGGCACCTAGAGAGAAGTCATCAAGATATTTTAAAGAGGAAGAGATTTCCACAAGAAAGGTGAATAATCACAGATAGTGTCCAGAAATTAATGTTAGCAGCCAAATATCATTCCTCTATACAGTTAGAATGATTTGGAAAAACTGACTTTGAACATTCTCCACTCATTCAATTAAAGGGAAAATGGTTATTTTCATATTAAAAATAATCTTTCAATGATAATTTGCTTATGCTGTGGAATTTACTCTATCCAGAAAAGTTTCCTAGCTAGATCAAGTCAAAATGGCCCATTTCAGTAATCTGGATGTTTCAGACTAAAACAATTCACATTTTTGCTTGAACTATGTACTGTGTTTTCTTCAATTCTTTACCGCATTTTAATAGCATAGCTACTCATCTCTCTCCTAGTATTCTCCTTGCCCCTACTACAACACAAACATTTCAACCTCTCTCCATTTTTACCTGAAAAATTTTGCCATTAGATTATTCTGGGCATACAATTTATGTTGCCTACAATTTATGTATTTTAGGGCAATTGTAAATTACTTAATAAACTGAGGACAATGAAACGTAGCCATAGACCCTAACTATAAGAAATTCAACACATGCCATTCTCATTTGGGAATTTTACATAAAAAAAGAAAGGAAAGGTGTTTTGACATTTTTACATATAGTATTTACCTGTGACAAGGTGGTGATAACCATGAAAAATGTAGCAGTTTTAGTAAGGCATGGTCATGGATACTAACAGTAATAAATGGGGGTGATAGGACTAAGGTACATTTTAGGGATGGATAATGACATTTTGCAGCAAAAACATTTTAGGGGGAACCTTTCCATGAGCAAAAACCAAGTAATATGGTTGCCAATAGAGAATTGTGGGCTCCTTTGGTGAATTCAAGTCATTTAGGACCTAACGTCACATTTTTGGAATTAGTTCAGAGATTCCACATTCCTTTTGGATTTATGCTTTATGATTTGGATTTTATAAATGCGAAGAAGACTAAGACTAGTGTTTTTTTTTTTTTCTCTCTTTGGCCTATTTCTACCCTCCCTTTACCTCTGAAACAGCACCTTATAGAATACTATATACTGGTAGAAGTTTAATATTACTTGAAAGTTGCTTACACAGAAAATTAGCCATTTATCAGACAGGGGAAATTTTCCTTTTTAAGCCTCTGATGTTCCATCTTTACGTACTGTAGTCTTTATCTGTGTTTGGCCACTTTTTTGGTCATTTGGTCAACAAGCATTTATTGCCCACTATGTTCCAGGCACTGTGATGTGAAGGATGTAAAGATAGGCCAAAAAATAGATCTTGCTCTCAAAGAGCTTACATTCTAAGTCTCAAGGAGACAATGTACCAATAACTATGTGTAAACAACCTATATATATATATATATATATACACACATACACACAAATAACTATATATGTAGACAAATATGTGTGTATATACATATGTATGCATATATGTTGTGTATATATGCATATATACACACATATATACATCTATGAAAAATTAGAGATAATCAAAATAGGAAGGCAGTAGGATTAAGAAGGACCAGGAAAGGTTTCTTGTAAAAGCAGGGATTTTAACTTGGACTTGAAGGAAGCTAGGGAAGACAGGAGGGCAGAGATGAGGAGGGTAATAATTCCAGACATGTGAAAAAGCCAGTACAAATGTCCAGAGTTAAGGGATGGTATGTCGTGTGTAAGAGATCCTTGTCATTATATTGCAGAGTACTTGAAGGGAAGTAAGATGTCAAAAGACTGGAATGGTAGAAAAGCCAGGTTATCAAGGGCTCTGAAAGCCAAACAAATTTATACTCCATACTGGAGATAATAAGTGGCCACTAGGGTGCATTGAAGGGGGCATGGGGAATGACATGATCAGATCTGCACTCTAGAAAGATCAATATAACAGCTGGGTGGAGGAAGAATTGGAGTAAGGGGACACTTAAGGCAGGAAGACCAACCAGAGGGCGATTGTACTCAGAATTTTCACTCTATAAGTTAGAGGTGCAAGATGTAGCCTTTGGACAAGATAATTCTTTTTGTATTTTCCAGTAGGAATGTTTATTTTTCAGTAAAAAGACAGTGCAAACAAATTCCTCTGCTCACACATGCTTCTCCCTCTCCCTACAACAAGCAGGAATGGGGCCTTAAGTGAAAATAGGGCAAAATACTTGGCAGGATCTGCAAACTTGTGTCCCGGTAAAAGCATCAAACACCAGGACATATGAATGTATAAGAATGAATGATAAGAATTGAGCTCTAAATCAATTTTATCTTCACTGTTCTAGCATAATAAAGAGTTGTTGGTAGTAAACCAATTGTTATGCAACTTAATGAACTAATTAGGAAAATCAGTGCAATAATAGTATTGGTACTAACTGATCTGAATATAAAAAAGTAGAATTAGAAATTTAATACCAAACTTTCCTCTAGAAAGACTACATACGTTGAGAACATTCATTCTTTACAAAAAAAATGACTTTCAGAAGTCTCATTACTTAATGTATGTGATCGAAAAAATCTGTTCTTCCTTTTATTTGTAATACAAATACATCACACCATTATACTGATCTGTGATAACCCCTCTCCATACATCTCATGGAGCATCTATAAGGTCTATCAGCCTGTTCTATTTTATCATTTTACTGACTTTGCACAAAGCTGGCTAGTCCCTGCTCCTACATCATTTTTCCTATTCAGTTACCTCTACTGGTGAATGAATGGTTGACATCCAGAGACAGAAAATATCACTTTTTTTTTTTTTCTCAAAGACCACACTTGGCCTGGCAACAGTAGAATTCCTGCATGGATGAATCACAGCCATATCAAAATATATACCAGAACTAATTCATAATAGAAGAGGGAAATGTTCTCAGTACCACATAGAATATTTTATGGTATATGATCAAATGAGATCGCAGATACAAAACCTTTTGGAAACTTTAAAGTGCTATACAAATTAGTACAAGGCTGTATGATTATCATATTAACATAGGATTCGCCAAAGATGAAATCATAAACAGTACAAGATAAATATAGTCTGTCACTCCTACTTAAATGATCATTTTTTTTAGTTGTGAATTTTTAATATTAATATTGTTTTTTTCCCTAAATTGATGGCTGGGTGATTGTTTGGTAGTTATATAATTAGATATCTTTGTGATGAAATATTTATACATGTAATTCATGTTATCTCTTAAAAGAGAAAACTATAGTGGACTAACTATACATGAGAAAAATGGATGTCAAAAGGAAATTTATTATATCTTCAAAGTGCTGCTTTCTGTGATAAAATACAATTTGTATGATTGTGAAGTAGCACTGTTTATTTTTCCAGTCAAAAAGTCACTGTCAGAAGCATGTTTGGAGAGGGAAAAAAATGGCCTTAAAACAAATGTATCACATAGAATATCTAAGTTGTTTAAAAAAAAAAAACTGGAGCAGCATGTTAAAAATGAACATTTCCAATACAATTTGTCACCCATGCATAAATCTTGCTGACATTTTCAGTCACTTTAATAGCCTGCCCATTTTATAAATCAGTATGAACTTGCACAGTTGCAAAAAGTGTGTATTTTGAACATCTCATTTGCATACTTTACCAAAAGCCAATGAGGCAGTGGGAGCAGCACTGGTGATCGTAATAAGTGTTTGGGAAAAAGGCAGAAAGATCACTAATGGTTTTGCCTTTAGGGATTTCTGTACTCCATAGGGGACGAAAATGAGAAATATTTTTCAAACAGCAGGGGTAAAGGTTTTAAAACTAGAAACACATGGAGTGATAAAGATGTTAGTGCCACAGGGCGCATAGCAGGAAAAATTTACAATGTAAAAACTGTAATTTCAGCATTAAGAAGTAATAATCGTGTTTCATCATTGTTATTAAAGCATGACCCTTAAAGTCACATAAATTAGATATAAGTTTCAAGAGAAGTTTATTAATCTTCAGTGGAAAATATTAGGAAAGTTTATTATGAGATAAGATTTTCAGTGAGAGAAACATTCTTTAGATATTTTTCCCCTCAAGGAAGTCTGTATCATTTTGAGAGGGTAAATAAAACTTTTCCTCATTCCTAGTCAATGCTTATACTTAATGTCCACAGACAATTTTTGTCCTCTTGAGTTAATAGTTACTAAAGATAATGGAAACCAGGGGAGAAGACTGACCAGTTTGATACCATTCCAGGATGGACCAATAGAGAAAACCTGAAACTTGAATGGTTTTTAATTCAGGGTGTTACTTGGGTCATATTTACAAGAAGTCAGAACTACTAATAAGACTACTAAATCCATTTCAGGCCTATTGGACTATTGTAAAAAGCATATTTTAAAATGGCTTTCATCAGAAGCTTTATGGCAAAATTAACTAAAGATTTCTAGTTTGGGCAGGAGCAGAGGTCAATAATTAACAATGGACTTCAATGTTAAAGAACTATTTAAGCAAAGAAGGCCATGCATTTGATACTGGATATGATGATTTGGTCCTGAGCATCTAGCTCAGGAGAATTATTTTTCCATTAAGAATCTCCTCAAATGTCATGTTTAGAAGTTACGAACCAACCTAAACTTTGGTTGATTAAATTATTTTTGACAGAATTTAATATTGACAAGGTAAAGGAGGAAAACATTTGAGTTGGGAGAAAAAAAACACTAGATTTTCTTCAAAATTGCTCCATTTTGAAATGTAATGAAATAATGTGATGGGTTGCCAAATGAAAACTTACAGAAAACAGTTGATGATAACACTACAAGTCAAGTAAAGCCAGTCAGAATTAGTGAAAAGTCTCTAACAGATAATACATTTTTAAAGAAAATAAGTTTTTTCACTTTCAAACCCAAATAGCAGCATGAACAATTGGTTACAAGTGTGTCTAAGTAGCTATCCTTTATAATAAGCTTCAAGGACACATATTGGTTAAATATGTTTTCCCCTTACAAATCTTAATATGCTGATTGATTGCAATCCCTGAGTGCCACGGATGGGGCAAATATGGCTGCGGCCACTGACTTATAGACAGTCACGCCCCAAATGCTAAGATGGTTTCATATTATCTCATAGATATGGATATTCCTTCCAATGACACAGATTGAAACCTTCCCAGATTTCCTTATCCTATATGACTCTTGTCCATGTTTTTCAATAACTTTACCATTCATTTGCTTACCAAATACACACAAACACACACACACACACACATGTTTTGTAAATAACCCTATGAAAAAATGTTACTATCAGGAAAACTAGATAAATAGACAGACAGACAGATAGAAATATAGACATAGATAGAAATATATAGATAGAAAAGTAGATAGTTATACAGATAAAGATAGAGATATACCTACATACAAACACACATATATACATATATACACACATATATACATATACAGATGCATACATTTATTTAAATATGCCATTACAAGAATAGCTGGCATTTATATAATACTTTTAAGATTTGTAAAACATTGTACAAATATTATCTTATTTGGTCCCCACAACAAGCCAGGGAGGTAGGTGTTATAACTATCTCCATTTTTTCTTTTTTTGTGCTTTTTGGAGGGCAATGGGGGTTAAGTGACTTGCCCAAGGTCACATGGCTAGTAAGTGTGTCAAGTGTCTGAGGCTGGATTTGAACTCAGGTCCTCCTGACTTCAGGGTTGGTGCTCTATTCACTGTGCCAACTAGCTGCTCCTAACCAGCATTGTGTGTTTTATTTTTTTTTGCTTTTTGGAGGACAAATGTGGTTAAGCGACTTGCCCTAAGTCACACAGCTAGTAAGTGTGTCAAGTGTCTGAGGCCAGATTTGAACTCAGGTCCTCCTGACTCCAGTGCCGGTGCTCTATTCACTATACCACCTAGCTGCCCCCAAACTATCTCCATTTTACAAAGAAAGAAACTGAGGCTGAAAAGGGATAAAGTACCTGACACCTGGAACAGGAATAGGATTTAGGTTTGACTAACACCATGTCCAACTCTCTATTCACTGCTCTAACTCCCTCATATTAAAAATATGTCTGAAATCATCTAAAAGGGTTTTCAGGTCACTTCAAAAGTTTATTATGCTATCAATACTAAATGGAATTTGCATGGAAAACACCAGTCTCTTAATTAGCAAAAAGCTCCCTGGTAGAAACAGAAGAAACTAAATAGTCTTCAGCGGGTATCAAATTGAGCTGCTCCTCTAAATTCAAGGTAGCAAGATGGCGACTTACCATGAGAGTTCGCATTCTTCCTTCATGCTTTTAAGGGATAGGAATGCGGGAAGTCACAATGACCAGGAGGGAGTGATAATCAACAAACATATACATGGCCATCTGCTATACTTTCAGCTTTTGTACTTTGTATGACTTGTCATTGGTTGCTGAACAGATGCAGAGAGGAGTCAATCAATCAATTAGCAAATATTTATGAAAAACCTACTATGTACCAGACACTAAGCTAGGTACTGGAGATACAAATGCAATAAATAAAATAGTCCCTGCATTCCTAAAACATCAACATTTTTATTGAGCATAAAAATCCTTGCTTAGACAAAGTACATTAATAATAATCAATCAGTTGAGAATTCTACACTTAACAAGTTTTAAGGGTAACTTAATACCTGAAAGTACCTAAAGGAAGCCAAAACTTGACACAGCAACATACAATTTAGCTATGGCATGATCAGCTTGGAGAGGAGAAGTTCAGGTGTACAATTCTATGTGACCCTGATAATAAAATAGGAAAAAATAAAAGGTAGTTGTTCACATCTACAAGGTTCCTGGCTTTCTCCTCCTTCCCTTTAAATGTTTGCCTTGAACTGCTAGATCCTGTCTAGGATCTCTGCAATTAATTCTTGTGATGATATTTTAATATGAAGTTGACTTTTAGGAAGAGTAATATGTCATATCTGTTATCTGTGACAAAGGGAAGGCTTAGATGACAGGAGATAGGTAGAAAAGAAAAGAAAAAAACAGAAAAGAAAAGAAAAGAAGAGAAGAGAGAAGGGAAGGGAAGGGAAGGGAAAGGAAGGGAAGGGAAGGGAAGAGAAGGAAAGGGAAGGGAAGGGAAGAATTTGTGCAACTGTGCTTCATATAAATCTAATTTACAGTATAAATCAAAAGGTATCACTCAGACTATTTTACTATTTTAGAACTTGTGCAAGAATTTTTTTTCATAGATAGTTGTGTGCTCAGTGTAACCTCTGAAGCTGAGGTGCAGCAAAGTATGGATTGATTCTCTGCTACTTGTACTAATTTTGGCCTAACAATTAACAGGAAGTAAACACAGTTTCTCCACTAGTAAACACCATGTGCTCCATATGTGAAACCAGAGGTTATAGCAAATAGAGAAATTGTGAGTGCTGTGGATAAGTTCACTTGCCTTGACAGTATACTTTCCGGAGAGGTACACATAGATGATAAGGTTGATACATTCATTGCCAAAGCTAGCTTGGTGTTTGGGAGCCTCTGAAGGAAAGTGTTGGAGAGAAGAGGTATTAGATTGCCTACCAAACTGAATGTTTACTGTACTCATTTTTGTATATCTGTGAAACCTGGACAGTCTACCAGTGCCATGGCAGGAAACTGAAATGCTTCTATTTGAATTGTCTTAGCAAGATTTGGAAGACCACCTAGCAAGATAAGGTACTGGACACTGATGTCATTTCTCAAGCTGAACTGAAAAGCATTCATACTCTACTTCAGAAAATGCATAGATTCTAATAAGCTGGCCTCATTGTTTGAATGCTAAATTTACATTTGCTTAACATATTATTTTACAGAGAACTCATGAAAGGAAGGTGCTTACATGGTGGTCAGAAGTGATACAGGACACTCTCAAGGTCTCTTTGAAGACCTTTGGAATCAATTGCATAACATGGGAAACTCTGGCAAAGGACTTCCCATCTTGGTATATCTGCATCAAAGGTGCAGTGCTCTATGAGCAAAGCAGAATTGCAGTAGCTCAAAAGAAATGTGAGATGCACAGACATAGAGGCATCTTCACTCCAAATGTTCATATGGACTATTTGTGCCTGACTTGTGGTAGAGCACAGTTGCACAAATTCTTCAACCTCAATCTAAAGTGAGTACCTGAAAAGGCCTTAGCCTAAAAGGCCAGAGTCACCCATTGCATCCTGGGCCATCTCCAGTCATCCTGATGAATATCTGTTCACTGGAACCAGATGGGTCAGGAAGAGAAAGTGAGATATACAATCTTGTTTGTACATAGTTATTTGTGTATACATATGTATATTTTTGGTTGTTTGCACATAGTTATTTATACATTGTCTCCTTGAGACTTAGGATGTGAGCTTTTTGAGAGCAAGGTCTACTTTTTGGACTCTCTTTATATCCTTCACAGCACTCAAATCAAAGTCAACTGCAAGTCATGTCATCATTTCCCTGATGCCACAGTCCTTTTTAAAAATGAAGGACAAGCACAGTTTAAGGTCAAATTTGAAGTCAGATCTCCTTGACTCCAGGTCCAACTATATACCTACTATGCCATCTAACTGCCCCACTGAAAATTGCAACCCATCTCCTCCTTCTCTATCCCATGTTACTGTTGTGTAAGTCCTTCAATAGTTTATTACAGGAGGTTCACCTGTGGGTGACTGATTGATTTCTTTTGACAATGCTGGGATATTAGCAGGGAATACTTAGCCCTAATACTTGTCACAAGACCAGAGTATCTTCTTTTCTGGTCATGCATTTTTTGATAATTTTTTTACTAGAAATTTTGGCATAGGGGCATGCAGCACTAAAGAAACTACAGACTCAGCTATGGTGGAAGATATCCTGGTGCCCTATAAGGAGGAGAGAGATACCCTGAAACATCACAAACCCTCTGCTGAGGGTACTGCAATCCAGGAGGAGATCACTAGAAGTGTGTGACCATGCTGGACAAAATGTCCTGTTTCCCCCAATAAACTATCAAGTGCATCATGCAAATACTATTATCTTTTTTTTTATTTTATTTTACATCATTCATTCCCAGGAGATATTTTAGTTTGCATTATTCATTTCCACGAGATTTTGAGTTACATATTTTCTCCCCATCTTTCCCCTACCCACTGCCCCAAAACAGCCATCCAAGTGTAGTGCCCCTCTGACTTTTCGGTAGGGGAGGATGGATCTCCCAACCACAGTGCCTGTGTATCTCAAGTTCCAGTTGGATGTAATTAATAATAATAATAATAATAATTGCATATATACATATAGATGTATATTTTTAACATTTGAGTATAGAACTTTAGATTCTAGATTGTTTCTCTTCCTCCCTCTTCACCCACCCCCACTGGAAGGACAAGCAATCAAATACAGGCTAAGCGTGAAATTACGCAGAACCTCTCCATAGTGAGCACACTGTGAGAGTATGATTACATGTCCTTTCTTCCTATCCTGTCCCCCCCAA